>JARHVA010001912.1:1210000-1770000 GCA_037957365.1 Torreya grandis
TTTCTATACAAAGGCTTATTTACAGTAGTGCACATTGAGCAAAAGGTACATATTCTTTCCAATTCTAATTCCAAACATCATAAATAGTCCTTAATAAAGTAACAACATTTTTTTACTTATCATAAAGTGAAGCATGATCAAGTATTCAGGTTATTTATAGATGTTTACACATAGTCAAAGGAAAAGAATTACTCAAAATGCTCTAGATAGGAGAACTACATTAATCTTAATTTCCCTACTTGGAGTATTAGATATGTAGGCAATGTCCAATCATAATGGGGGTGATTGGGGTCAAATAATACCAAATACACTCATATTTTTCTTATTTATAATTTTTCAACTATTGCACAACGTTACCAGGGTTTCAAATTTCAAAAAATTATCTACAGGTCTTCCACACCCCCTGGAGGTTAAAATTGTGCACATAGACCTAAATATAGTTGTCACATAAGATTATGCCCTGATTTAATTGCTTTATATAAAGGATAAAAAAACCATGTTTAGGTCAATAGTGGGAAAAATTTCTGACCTAAGTTGTATGGTTTTGAATTTGTTCCTCTGCTAGTTCTAATTTTTGGGTTTTTGTGGGGACTATTCATATCTTCCAATTACATATTTTTATGAGTCAAACATAGTCAATAGATGACCAAAAAACAACTAATTTTATAAATTTTTATCATAGTTATCCTTGCATGCAATCATTTTATTTCATCTATTTCAGTCATTTACTTTCAATTATGTTATTTAAAAGTGTATTTTCAGCGTCCAGCTTTATTCTATTTAATTATCATAATTAAGATTAATCCACCATAATTAATTTTAATTTTTTCAAAACATTTAATTAACCCATTTATTTATTTATAATTATCATACCCTAGGTTTTATTTAGGGTTCCACTTTCTAGGGTTTCAAAAAAATTGATCGAGGGTTTATGAAAAAAAATCCCTTTGTTTCTAGACTTTCATTTTCTATTATTGTTTAAAACTTCTTTTCCATGTTATTATTTTATTCCACATAAGAAACTTGCTTCTAATACTCCTTTAAGGTAAAGTGCTGTGATAAGTATGATTCCTATGAAGCATATTCAATTTACTTTGACCATTTCTAAATGGATTCTACTAATACACACATTCTTTCTTCTTTGATGAAGAAACTACTAATTTTTTTTTTCAAAAAGATAATCAAAATGAACAAGTTAATAAAAATCATCTTCATGCACAAGATACCCATGAAGATTTAAATATGATTTATGTCAATGAACTTAATGGAGTAGATCAAGCACAATTACAAGGCCTATATAGTTTTTGAGAGGGACTTTGACAAATGCCAGAAGACATACCCAAAGTAATTGAAGTCCTTTTAGCTTTCAAAAATGCACAAAGAGCAAAAAGTATAATTTAAATACACAACATGAACCACTTTTTCACCATGTTTACCATATCATAGTTATTTCTACTACTATTGTTGATATTTATGTTCCATACACATTTATAGACTTGGGTAAAACGCATGGATTAAAACATATTTCTATGTTTATGCCTAATCAAGTGACCTATTCAGATCCTTTGATATCTATGTATAATACATTACATATCTTTCCTAATACAAAATACCTCAGGCAAACAATTACATGTTTGTAGGCTAAGGTGCCATAATTAGAGGAAAGTATCCCAAAAACTATCCAAGCATTCGATTCCAAAGCTTTAATTCATAATATTTTAGCACATGATATTGCATCATACCCTTTACATATAAGATTTATAGCTCCTAAGATTCCATTACATGAGGGTAAAGGAAACCCAAAACATCTCAAATATTTTCATGCAACATGTTTGTTTTATGATTTTAATGACAAATTACTAACAAAAAGTATTTCCAAGAAGCTTAAAAGAGTATGCTTTACATTGGTTTTATGATCTGCCTACTCAATTAGTCAAAGCATTCAATCTATTGGTAGATTTATTTATTAAGCACTTTAATATTAACATTGATGAAAAGCTTTCTTATGTGCAAATTTCCAATCTTAGGCAAGGAACTAATAAACTTATTAGTGATTATGTGATTTATTATAAGACCATGCTTTTTAAAATGACTAATACATTGGCAGATAATGAATTATAATATAGTTTTAATTAAATTTTACTTGCACCATTACATGAGTCAATTATTAAAAAAAAATAGATCATCTGAAGAGACTTGTTATATAATATTAGAAAGACAAGTCAAACTTCTTACTTTGAAAAGTTTACATATATTCCTACATCTAATTCAACCTCCACACCAAAGTTTCAAATCCAAACCTCTTATAAATCCAAACCAACATATTCTAAAGTAGATGCAAAGCTTATAGTTAATGTTATTTCTCAACTTGCTAAAAAAATATTTTATCTAAACAACCAAGGAGATAATTTTATAGGTTACCATAACCACCTTAAAAATTGTTATAAAATCTATTTAAATGCAATCTTCTTACTTTACCACCACTATTTGAAGTAGATATAAATAAAGCTCAAGGAAAATATTTTCACAACAATGCATATTATGATTATCATAGATGTAATGGTTATTCTAGTAACAAATGTTTCAAGCTTAAGTACGTTATTTAGGATCTCATTAATTGGGCACTCCTATAAAAGATCCTAAGCATCAATAAAATAAAAATGCTAAATTGAATATTTTTAGTGATCCCTTTCCAAATCATGTTACAAATAAGGATGATTTAACAAAACTTTACACATAAAATGCTTATCCACCTCCTTAGTCATATGATCATCCACTAGATGCATTATTATTTTTAATTAATCAAACTATCCAACTACATATTATGATTACTTTTGATGATAATGAGATAGTGGATGATGACTTTAATTTTCATGTTTTATGTATAAGAGCTTATATTGGTCAAAAACCTATTCATAGTGTGCTATTTGATAATGGACCAGGTTAAAATGTATGCACATTAACATTGCTTCATTCATTGGGTTACTCACAACGTGACATATAACTAACTAATAAAAGTGTCCAGACATTCAATGACAAATAACAAACTACTTTGGGACATATTGTGTCCTCTTCAAGTGGGTCCTACTATATTATTTACTCCTTTCCTAATTCTACCATGAAATGGGGTCTTTTATATGATGTTAGGATGCCCTTGGTTACAAAAGCTTCATGTTGTGCCTTATATGGTACATATATGCTTACTATACATTTATTGTAACCAATTTGTCAAAATTTAAAGAATAAAATATGAGTACCCTCTATTACATATGGTACCTCCACCCCATCCATCGCATAGGTCAATGCCACATCTATGAAAAAATAAAGCATGTTTATAGTTTTTTCAAAGAACAAAAAGGATTCTAATTAACCAATTTATAAAAGTGTTTAAAAGCAACCAATGCAAAAGTAATTTTATCAATAAAAGGCTTCTAATTCCCAACAAGTAAAATCACATGTAATGGCTCCTACACTTATGATACAAACAAATCAATATTTGGCACAACCTGCTATTAATCGTCATAAGACATCATAGGATTTTGCATATCCTAGAGTTACTCCTACACAAGATTACATGTGTAATGATCTAAATAATTTTCTTGTTATACATGATAAATATTCTAATTTTGATATAGTCACATCTAATATATTTCATTCAATGAAAGTGATTGATTCACCTCTTATGATAAATTGATTTGATTCTTACATTGATGAGATCATTGGATAGATTTTTGTAATTTCAAAAGTACTAAAATTTCAAAAACATTTCAATCAAAAAATCAAAATTCTCATTATACATAGATTCATGATTGTTACATCATATTTTTTTTGTATTTGGAAATTTGGTCATTTGATCAATTCTTATAAGACCTTAGCTCTTGTTGACTTATTGCCTATTGGCTTTTCCTTTTCACTACTTATATTTGAACATATTAAAACAATGGTTACTTTTGCTATTCTCTACCATATATTTTATTGTTATCATAGTTTGTACTGTTAAATCTTTAGTTTTCTACCAAGGTCAGTAACATTAAGTAGAGGTCAAGAATGTCTACCATTTTTGACCCCAATCAGATATTATTATCTTTAGGTTTTCACCTAGAAATCTAAAATAGTAAACACAAAGGATTAATACTTCCAATTTATAATTGTTATAGTTAGGTACAACATGTAAATCAATGCTTAATCATGCAAAATTTCTCTTTCTAAGATATATTTATTATACATGTTGAAAACCTTAATAATTGTAATTTTGGTGAAATGAGAATGTACAGTAAATCCTTTGCATACATTTTTTAGTATCATACAAATTTCCAAAGTCAAAAATCACATATAATGGGGTCATCTTGCTCATACATGGCCATGCTATCATTTCTAAATCACCTTACATTGACTAATGTTGTGAATTATTAAAACATTTCTCTCCTTTATTCTACTTTTGAGCCTTTGATTGATAACAATTTATATTATTTTTTGGTTTCTAAATTCAAAAAAATACAAAATAAATCAAATATGTAATAATATAAAAACTTTAAAATATTGTAAAAATTCAAAATTAGGCCATGGGCACAATTAGACATACAATTTACATAATTTTCATATGTTATTTATCTCATGAGTAGTAGATAGCATATTCTTTTTCTATCACACATGCTTTTCACTGGTGTTATGTAGGGCATAAAAACTTTACAAGGATCAAGGTGTTGGACTCACTTCTACTCAGTAGCCTTGCTAAATTGGGGGCATCTTATTCATTTATGATTGTATATATTTATGTTATTATTCTATATCTCCTTTATAGTTGAGCTATACAATCTTTACAAATGTTTTTTCTAACATATCTATTTACAAATTGTGTACATTGATATGTTATTTTCTAGGATATGATCACATTGCATATGTATGGTTTAGATTACATTTATAGTTCTATATTCCATCAATGTTATCTATCTGTTTATCGTAGATTAAATATTTATTATCTATTGTGTTGGCCCTTGGCCCTTTTGTGTAATTGCTTGAACATCTCCATGTGATTTTATTTGTTGTGTGCGACAGTTAGACATGTCCTTTGTGTAATACATTTGAACATGCCCATTAATTTGGCCTTTGGACTTATGTTTTGTGAAATTTTTTAACATGTCCCTTATTTCTGACATCATTCATGTAATGGTGTGTGAAATCCTCTAATTTGTGACATTTGAGCATGTCCCTTGTGTGTGGATCTTGGCCTTAGTTGTTTGACATTGCTATCATTGTGCTTGTGTGCTTGTTGAGATTGTTGGGTTTGATAGGTGACATGATCCATATCATGCACCACTAAGACTAATATACTAATTCTATATTATATTATATGAGATTCATTCATACACATTTCTATAGACTTTGATTTTTATGTTACATACATGATTCAAAAAGCACATATCTTACTATGTTAGCAGTCCATATGTTATATTGTTTAATGATTACATCTTACTACACACATTACAAGTTAAATTTACATATCTTACTATGTTAGCAGTCCATATGTTATATTGTTTAATGATTACATCTTACTACACACATTACAAGTTAAATTTACATATCTTACTATGTTAGCAGTCCATATGTTATATTGTTCAATGATTACATCTTACTACACACATTACAAGTTAAATTTTCTTTTGAGATGAGTGACTTACAATTTTAATTCCATCACCTCACAAGGGGGGTATTTTAATGAGATTTTCATATATGAGGTAAGCCTTTTTAAAGATAAAAAAATAGTGTTGACACAAAATAGAAGGTTATAATTTACCAAATGGTTCAAAATTTAGATATTGACACATACTATGGGGGCATATGCCATGCATATGTACTCTTATTTTAGGATCAAAATAAAAGTTCACATAGTTTCAAGTACATAATATATGTTTATGCACAATTTTAAAACAAAATTCACAAATTAGCATCTACATATAGTTATAGATTCTACAATTATAATGGAAACATGATATAAATTCTTGCACACTATATTATTTTTCCAAAATTTTAAAGAACTATTTGAAAAGTTATGGACACAATAGGATCATTGGTGTGTTCTTTTATCTTTTGATCATGAATTTTAGGAACAAAGTTACAATTGAATCTACAAGCCATCTGTAGTGGTTGAGTCAAATTAAGATCATAATGCATAACTTGGAGATTATTACACACTCCAACATTATATCTATGAATACAGTCTAGATTCTAACTCATTTCACATGTTGGGATTATAAATACTAGTTGAGTTAAATCAAGGTTTTAAGGTCCCTCAATGGGTGTTATTTCTATTTATACAAGCGCAAATTCAAGTTTGGGCTCTGATCACCCTCAAGTTCCAATCGTTGGTTTAATTAAGGAACCAAAATTTCTCCAAGTGTTTCATGGGAAAATCCTTCTCTCCAATGCTTCAAGAAAGCATCATCTCCGAGAAAAATCACAAAAGTGATTATGGTTTCGTATACTTAGGATGTATCTTTCCCCTTGTTCTTATTTCAAGTTCAAACAATTTTCAAATTTAAATATTTTTATATTTCAAGCTCAAGAAGTTTTAAAATTTCAAACACTATTGAATGGCAAATTCAAGATTTTTCAGATTCTAGTTTTCAAAAGAACAAAATGACTACATGTTTTTTGTAGGGTTTGCCAAAGAGTGCAGTGCCTTGCATGATTGGAGTATTAGTTAAAAGACAAAGGGTGTCTTACATACTAAGGCTTGTTTTTATTTTATTCTAACAATTTCACTTTTAGACTAGGGAGAGGGGGAAATAATTACAGACACCTAAATTTGGTCAAAAATACTTGTTCATGTTAGTTTTATCCCTTTTGAACTTTAGTAAATTATACACTTAATTCATACCTACTTCAACATGTTAGCCTATTCTAAGCACTTATGAAGACATTTTTTTTTAATAATCTATCATCTATCACATAAATAAATGTTCTATTAGTTGAAAAACCCCTAAGCATCTGTTCAGATGGAACCATACCTAAAATGTAACACATTTCCTTAAGGCTAAAAATGTCAAGTTTGGGTCATGATTATCAAATGGTCCTGACCCCTACTTTAACAATCATATTTATAAATTAAAGCTTCCCTTATGTTGTATTATATGTTTTTAGGCTTCTAAGTGTGTGATTTTCCCTTTTGAATTGTTATAAAAAACATTCAATTTACTCATTATTCCACTTGGTAATTTCAATACATAGGTTTATTTATAATAGTGCACATTGAGCAAAAGGTCCATATTTTTCCCAATTCATATTGCAAGCATCACAAGTAGTCCTTAGTCAATTAAAAATATTAGTTTACTTATCCCAAAGTGAAGCATGTGTAGATGATATTTTTTGATTATGTAGGACCTCAGTCTTGGACACTTGCCAAACTCAGACCTTGGTTATTCCTCTTAGTTATATACATGCCTTACTTTTGAAAGCCTCACATCTGATCTATATTATGACATTTGGACTATATATTAGTCTGACTAGTCTTATATTGATAACACATACATCTTATTTTTCCCATAATTCTTAAAATATACTTATCTTACACCTTTACAAATTCTGATCCTATACCTATTTTGCTACTCCTTGGACACTAACGTCTAAGATAAATAATAATATAAACGTTATTGTCCTACCTTGATGCAAGTGTCTAGTACCCTAAAGTCATCTAATTTACAAATAAAATGTATTATAATGGTTAGATTAAGTGATTTTATATGATTTATCTCCCAATAGGATTGGTATAAATATAATATCATCCCTCATTCATTCCTCACCTAGCAATCAGACCAAAGAGACCAAGACACTTATAAAAATCACTCTATCAAGCATTTAATTGATCAAAAGATTTCTCGTTTCCATGTAAGTAATAGGTAAAACACATATTCATGTCTAAAGTAATAAAAGAGTACTCATAAGGTATTATTTGCCAAGTTACAAGTTATATCACTATTGTACTTGCTTTACACACATTGCATGATTCACACACAAGCCAACACATAAGGGAGAACTAAATGAGTCTGAGGCCCTCTTTTAGAGTATTAGATATGTAGGTATCACCCTTTTTAAACAAGGTCGTTATGGGTTAGCTTGACACCATGTGCCAATTAACCCATTTTTACCCAAGGTCATATTAAAGATGACAAGCTAGGGTTTTGTTATTTCACAAGGAGCGATAGTCCATTACACTGATCTAAATGTACAAGAGTGAAGGCAAAGCCAAACCTATAGACATTTAGGTGGTTGCATCCTATTTTACTAGATATTATATATAGGACATTATCATTAGAGTGAAATAGTAATATTGACACAACTATCCAAAATTGATGCAACTATGAAGATAGTCAGAGGCATTAGATCTAAAATATGATAATTGTTCCATTCCTATCTTATTTCTTGCTTTCAACATGCTATAGATCCAGATCTATATTAGCATTAGAAGAAGCTAGGTACATCACTTCTTTATCATTTCTATATCTAGCAGAGTAGTATTTTCCATTAATATCTTATCATAAATTAATAAATATAACACATGGTATATCTAAGTTTAGCATTCAATTGGCCTGCTATAGATTTGATATTCACCCTTGTGCCCTATCATTTCTATATTATTAACCTTATCTACAATAGTTATACTTTATAATTATAGTTTATATTAGTTTAATAAATTTAGTATATGGTACATCTAAATTTAATATAAAATTAGCCTATTTTAGATATGATATTCACCCTTGTGCCCTATCATTTATGTAATCTCAACCCTATCTACCCAAGAGGAGCCACATCCCAATTATGATTAAAAATTTGGTGAACTTGATTCATTTGAATGATTTTTTTTTAATTTCTAAGGTTTTAAATCAATTAAGGTTTTAGATTATTGTAATTTTTAATTTCCTATTGGTATTATTTTGCGTGAAACCTTGGTGTAACCCTAGATTGGGGGGGATGTGTATATTGAACATATTGAGCTTCCCCTCAACCCAGCCAAGATGTCTCAAATAAATGAGGGATCTCATACCTTGGATCATGATGGTACCTATGTTAACAATGAAAATAATGCTGATAAAGTTATCATAAAAGAAGATTCTAATAATGAAAACCAAGAAGCAAATGAAAATGAGCAAATATACCATGATCAATTGCATACAATTGTAATGTTTCTTGAGCACATTTGACAAAACCTTGAAGATATCAATAAGTTATTAAATTTTATAATTGAATCCAAAAATTCAAAAATTTAGTGGACACATCCCTCCCCTTGAACACACTATAACTCAATACATCTAATGGGGGCACATATTATGTGTTCAAACCTTTGTTCCTTGAAACTACTATTGATACATCTATTATGGACTTACCCATTATTTTTGTTGAGTTGTGGAGCTAAAAGCTTCACTGAATGTGCAAATGTGGAGGTTGCTAGGTTACACAATAACTGACATCAGTCAGAGCCAACCGACATTGGTTAGGGGTCGACCGACATCGGTTATCGTCAGCTACACAGTAATCGGCATCGATTATGGTCAGCCGACATCGATCAGACAGGAACCGACATCGGTCACCTGTGTGTTTCCAGAACTGTTCTAATTTTAGATGAACAGTTAGTTTGCATGTAAAGACTAATTTTAGTCTTGAGTCTGCGTTTCTAATTATTGTTTGTTTTGGGTTCTATTTAAGAGACCCATGGGGCTGTATTGTAATTTGTGTGCAGAAGAGCAAGATTAGTTGATCTGTAGGGTAGCAAGATCAAGGATATTTGCAAGTGTGCCAGGTGTGTGGTGTGCAAGATCAGTTAGATCTACGGGGTAGCAAGATCAAGAAGATCTGCAACACACAAGAGTGAGTAAGATCAATTAGATCTGCAAGGTGTAAGATCAAGAAGATTTGCTAGAGGTGCAACTCAATAGTTGAGTTGATTGTAATTGAGAGAGAGAGAACTCTTGAGGGAGAATTATTGTACACCCAAGAGGTGTGGGAAGAAGAGATTTCTCCATTGTATTTCCTTCTGGAAGAGTTTAATACAGATTGTATTATTTCTCGTATCTCTTATTCTTTGCTATTTCTGATTTCTAGTTACTTATTACTTCTGGTTTAATCCCATGTTTAGTTGCTTATACAAAAGTATTCAATTGAGCTCTAAGGTACTAACAAGTGGTATCAGAGCTACAGGATCCTAACAGGTGGTATCAGAGTGGGTTAGTGTTTGTTGTTTATAGGTTCACTCTCAGGGGTTTCTAATTGAGTGGGAGTAAAGCAATGGCAAAACAAAGTAAACTAAGAATGGAGAAATTCAATGGCAAGAATTATCAATTATGGAGGATGTAGATAGAAGATTATCTGTATCAAAAAGATCTGTACTTACCGTTGGGTGGTGTTTCAAGTAAGCCCACAGATATGCAAGATAAAGAATGGAATGTTCTTGATAGAAAGGCTCTTGGATCTATAAGGTTGAGCCTGGCATCGTCTGTGATTTCCAACTTATCACAGGCAAATACAATGGTAGAGTTAATGGATACTTTGGCAAATTTATATGAAAAACCCTCAGCTTCAAATAAGGTATTTCTTATGAAGTAATTATTTAATTTGCAAATGCAGGAAGGTAGATCTGTATATAGTCATCTTAGTGATTTCCATGGATTAGTAAATCAGTTAAATTTAGTCAAAATAGTTTTTGATGATGAAATTAAGGCTCTCTTAATTTTATGCTCTTTACCTGAAAGTTGGAATAGTTTGGTAATGGCAGTTAGTAATACTGCGTCTGCTTCAAATATCTTGAAAGTTGATGATGTTGTTAGTGTAATCTTGAATGAAGAAATTCGTAGGAAAAGCATAGGGGAAACATCAGGTAATGCTTTAAGTGTTGAAAGTAGGGGATGGCAAAGAGAGAAGAGCAAGCAAGGGAAATCAAGGTCAAAGATAGGCAGTAGATCCAAATCTAGAAATGGAGGTATAACCTGCTGGAATTGTGGAAAGAAAGGACATGCAAAGAAACATTATTGGTTGAAAGAAGATCACCATGAAGGTAATAAAGAAGCAAATGATGCAGGTATTGTTGCATAGGATGCTCTTATATTTTCTTTAGATAGTCAAGTAGAATCATGGGTTTTAGATTTTGGTGCTTCTTTCCATGCAACCCCAAATAGAGAATTTTTCAATGATTATGTCCATGGAGACTTTGGAGAAGTACAAATGACATATAATACACATCCTCCTCCATCACATTATGGACACCCAATAGATGGGGTCATTGGGAATTATACATGATATATAACTCCTATGGTTCATAAACCTACCATTTCCTTTGATGATAGTGAAATTAAGGATGATGACTCTGATCTTCATTCTCTATTCATTCGAGCATACCTTAATAAGCACCCCATATATAGTGTTATGATAGATAATGGTGCAAGTGAAAATTTTTACACCATGAAATTACTTACACTTTTGGGTTATACTCATCATTATTTACACCCCTCTACTAGATCATTTATAGCATTCAATGAGACATACCAAAAGGTTCTTGGCAAGATTGATCTACCTTTACAGGTTGGTCTCACATAGTGGGTTACTACTTTCTTAGTTATACCTTTTACAGGTGTATTTGGCATGTTATTGGTATGACCTTGGATACATACTCTTCAAGTAATAACTTATATAATGCACGGGTATGTTAAGTATATTCATGCCAATTGGGTAATTAAATTTTCTAGTGTTTCATATGAACATCCTCTTGAACAAGAAAAATTCATACCTAAAAAGTTAATAATCAATCCTATTAAGGCTAATCCACTGTAAAAGGGTAAGTAATAGGTAATCCCCTTTACTAAGTGGCTATTACTTGAGATAAATTTTTATCAGAGATAGAAAATGGTTTCCATAGAATCCTCATATTTTATGCACCATATTCAAATGTCTAGAGCACCTAAACATGTTTTGACTATTACCATTCCAAAGATATCATAAAGTAGACATAGATGGGTTCCATGAACCCCTATTCCTTCTATTGGTACTTCATGACCTCAGAGTCATATTATACATATGTTGAACATCAAAGATCATAAAATGACATATATTACACCTATACATGCTCCTAGCAGGACCACTAATTTCTTGCACCATGTTTTGAGTGGGGAGATACTTATGATCATCCTTTGGATGAGATAATAGGATGATATTGTCTCTTCAAAAATACCAAAAAAATAAAAACATTCAAAAATATAAAAATATTTTTGGCACCTACATGTTCGATTGGCTCCTCGACATTGATGTGAAAGTTTCATGTTAAGGGATAACATATCAGTTACTTCTACATATACATTTATAAGCATACATAGATACATGATGTTATGCACTTATATGTGTTAAGATTTACCTCTACTCACATTGTGAAGATGTTGGGGGCATCCATATTCTATGGTATTGATACTTGATTATATCATTCTATGGTCATGTCAAATTATCATGATTGGGATCTTATATACTTACACATGTCTTATCCATGATTATATCTTACACATGGTACTTGATATTATATGCACTTAACATTTTTTGCTAGCACATTTGATCCATGAGATACTATGATATGTTTATGTTGGTTTCTCATACTTTTCCTTTATACACTTCATTGAGTGTTTTACCTTACTATTATTTTGCTTCTTCAAGTATTTGAATATGCTCCATTGTATGTGGCCCTTGTGCCTACGTTTGCCTTCTTGGACAGTTGAATATGCTATTATTTATTGTATGGAAATTTGAATATTCATTCCCTTCCTTTACAAACATTTAACTAAGTCACGTCCTTTTGATTTTATAGCATTTGAACATGCCCCTTTTTTGTGGTCTCCTAAGACCTTTATTTGTTGACTTGATTTTGAATGCTCTTATGTGTGTGTTTATTTCCTTTTTGAGATTATACTATTACTATCTATACATTACCATGATCTTTGTCATGTATCTTAGGATTACATGTGATCACATTGGTTTTATTTGATTCAATGATACATTTACCTAAGCACATGTTTTTACATGATACATGGTTCAATCATAGAATATAAAAATATATGGTTATCTTCTTCCTTTGAGGTGACCTAACTACCAGTTACTATTTTTTCCCTCACCTCAAGGGTGGTGGGAATATTAGTGGGGGCATGTCATATGGACATGGCTTACACACATTCACAATTTCCATATTACAGTGGGGGTATGCTTTGGAAACATGTTCTCCACACATTCAATATATGGTATTTATACCAATTTTTAGATTTAGTGGGGGAATGTCATATGGACATGGATTCCACACATTCATAGTTTATAATTTATAGTGGAGGCATGCTTTAGAAGCATGTTCTCCACACTTATTCAATATTTAACATACCCAAATTCTATGGGGGCATGTTTTAGAAACATGTCCTCCACATTGGTACATATATTAGTTTCAAATTTAGCCATATATATTGGGGACACGATTTGGAATCATGTCCTCCATATTTACATAGTTATCTAAATTGGCTAAAGCACATAATTTTATGATTTAGATTCATAGTTGTTGCATAATTTTATATATTGGTACCATTTTTATACATAATTTTAACATGAGACATATCTAAGGTGCATATGATATGCAACATGTGCCTAACTTTAATATCCAAATCAGTTTTAGATTTAAAACCATTGCATATATTGATACCCCATAAACTTTTATGGAATCTATCAAACTAATCTACTGTAGTAGTTGGTTCACCTTTTGGCATGGTTGAGGTGATGAAATTACTCAATCTTGCCAAGTTTTTAAGTTGGACCTAATTGTATCAACCAACCTCACTAAGTTATAAGTATCATTGGGTTGCATCATTAAACTAATCTCAACTACTAGGTAGTAACTTACTTTTTCTCCAAAGTTGGGGGCACGTGCCTTCCAACAATTCTCTCTCTCTCTCTCTCTCTCTCTCTCTCTCTCTCTCTCTCTCTCTCTCTCTCTCCCCTTAGATGTATGCACTTCATATATTTTATCTATATTTATCCTAATCTTAATTTCATAACCTTATAATGATACATATTTTTCAAAACAACTTGCCAATAGGCAAGGTGGTTACATCGACACACAGGTGTACTCCTAAACCTTACTCTTTTAATTTAAATAAATTTAAAGTAATTTTAACACAAATTATATGCATTGATTTTACAATAAAACATGCTCTTGGTTATAGGTTAGTCACTAGTAAAGCACTCAAATTCAACTCAAGCAAAGACACAGTATACATACACACCCAGGTACTTATTCCTTTCCTTTCAACTAGAAATTTCATTACTAGATTAAGGGGGGAGAATGTAGATGATGTTTTGTGATTATGTAGCACCCTAGTCTTGTACATTTGGAAAAATCAAACATTGGTTGTTCTTTTTAGTTCTACACATGCCTTACTTATGCAAGCCTCACATCTAATCTATCTTGTGCCCCTTGGCCTATCTATTAGTCTGAATAGTCTTATATTGATGACATAGACATCACATCTTGCCTGAAATGATTAAATTATACTTATCTTACACCTCTATAAGTTTTGATCTTGTACCTATTTTTCTACTCCTTGGACACTAATATCAAAGATAGATAATAACATCGATTTAACTATCCTACCTCGATAAGTGTCCAGTGCCCTAAATCCATCCAATTTGTAAATGAAATGTATTTTAATGGTCAACATAAATTATTTAAAGTAAGTTATCTCTTGATAGGATTGGTATAAATATAATATCAACCCTCATTCATTCTTTACCTAAAAATCAAACCAAAGAGACCAAGGCACTTATCAAAAACACTCTATCAAACATTCAATTGATCAAAATCTTGCCTATTTTCATAACAATCCTAGGTAAATCACACATATAGGTCTAAAATATTAAAGGAGTAGAAGGTCTTATTTTCTGAGTTTCAAACTAGGTTATTATTGTACTTGCTTTACACACATTGCATGATTCACACACAAGCTAACGCGTAGGAGAGAACTACATGAGTCTGAGGCCATCTTCTAAAATATTGGATATGGAGGCAATACCTTTTGATAAAGGGGTCATTGTGGGTGAAATTTACCCTATGTTCCCATTAACCCATTTACCCTAAGGTCACATTGAAGATGAAAGTTAGGGTTTTGCTATTTCACAAGGAGTGATAGTCCATAACCTAAATCTGAATGTACCAGAGTGAAGGCAAAGATAAAACCATAAGAATATAGGTAATCACATCCTATTTTAATAGATATTACATATAAGAAACTATCATCAAACTCAAATAATAATGTTGATACAACTATCTTATGATGACACAATTGTCCAAATAGTTAGAGGCTCCAGATCCAAAATATGGAAATTATTCTAAAACTATCTTCCTGCTTCATTTCATCCAATTCTAGATATATATATACATTATCATCATGACAAGCTAAGCACACTCAACATAATTATACTTTCCATTAATATATTATCGTAGATTAATAAATTCAGCATATGGTATATCCAAGTTTAACATTTAATTGGCCTTTTTAAGATCTAATATTAACCCTTATGCCCTATCATTTATATATTATTAACCTTATCTACCTAAGAGGATCCACATAAAAATTAGGGTTAAATAACATGATCAAGTATTCAATCCATTTCTAGATGTTTACACATAGTCAAAGGAGTATAATTACACAAAACACTCTAGGTGGGAGAACTACATTAGGCTTGATTTTTGTCCTTAGAATTTTGGATATGTAGGAAATGTTCAATCATTATGTGGGTGATTTAGGTCAGTTAAACACAACTACATTCCTCTTTTTTCTATTTTTATATATTTAACCATTACACAACACTAATAGGGTTTCAACATTTGAAAATCTATCTATAGGTCTTTTGCACATCCCTAAAGTTTTAAATTTCACACATGAACCTAAATATAGTTGTCACACAAGATTGCAACCTAATTTAATTTCTTTCTACAAAGGGTCAAAAACATCAAGTTTGAGTTAATAGTGATAAATGGTTTTACCCTAAGTTGGATAGTTTTAAGCTTGTTTCTCTAGCAATTCTAGTTTCTAGGTTTTTACAGTGACTTCATATCTTCTAGTTCTAGATTTATGTTGATCAAACACAATCAACATACAACCAAAAATAGCTAAGTTTATTAGTTTTTCTCATATTTAGCCTTGTTTGCAATCATTTTATTTCAGTCATTTACTTTTAATCTATTATTTAAAAGTGTATTTTCAACATCACATTTTATTCTATTTATTTATTAGAATTAGGATCAATCCACCATATTTAATTCCATTTTAAAAAAAAACATCAAGTTAATAAAATTGTCCAAGAAAACCCAAGTAAAAAATGGTATTTTTTAATTATT
This sequence comes from Torreya grandis, assembly GCA_037957365.1. Classification (NCBI taxonomy): domain Eukaryota; kingdom Viridiplantae; phylum Streptophyta; class Pinopsida; order Cupressales; family Taxaceae; genus Torreya; species Torreya grandis. The sequence continues at coordinate 1,226,403 of JARHVA010001912.1, forward strand.
TAATTAATTATGATTACCTAATAACAAATGTCGAAGAGGAAGTGTGATACATAGCATAAGTACTAATGTAATTTAAAATATTAAGGAAATATAACTGATTCACTTAAACACATGAAGTAATCCATCACCTTATAAGCAGTAGAACAATAATTCATTTGTGAAACATGGAAAATTTAATTCAATTATTTTCCTTATCAAGTTCAACAAGAATATGTTATGTATTGTTTATAAGTAGATAATCCCACACCAGTCAATTCATAATAAACAAACATTAGTAGACCTAGGTTATAATTTACATTTGATAGGGTTTCCACACCATGGAAATCAAGGGATAAGGTCTTAGTTATAATTCTAATTCAAACATCACTTCAAGTGAACACACAAACAAGAAAAGGGTTATTCGACTACAATAAACAAATAGGATGATAAACATCATCTCAATATGCCTATTACTATGGTTGATATAATTTAGGACTTGGGTTTCTGATAATTATTTTATTTAATTCTTATATTGAGGAGAAATTCAATGAGTCTTAGTTTATCTCAAGGAACAATGATAAGAAAACCCTAACCTAGCCTACAACCTATGACCTGATGCCCTACTCATATGGGACAACCTACATATCCACTCTTTGGAATTAGTACCAGATGTAGTTTTTGACTTGAATGAGTGAACCATGTCCTCATGAAATTTCATATGAAAGGGTTTGGCTAACTAAGCCAATTTAATGGAAAAAAACTATCTTGAATCAATCAAGTTTATAAGAAATCTAAACCCAAAAATAATAATAATAACTATCTGCTTTCATTAAACCTTACCATTTAATTCCATCTATAGGTGTTATCTAGAGAGAGATACAAGGTAATTTAAAATTATAAGTTCATTTTACCCTCACAAATGTACCATATCATAATAATAATCTCTCAACAACTAGAAGTCACTATGCCTCAAAGAATGTTTTTATCAAGGACATATTTAATAGTTATTGCCACCATTCCCAAGATTAACTCAATATTATATAAACCTTAGGTTACCACCTAGTTATTTTTTACCCTATTTTTTATAAAACACTAATTGAATTGAATTAAGAATTAAGTATTTAAGTGTATTATATAGGTGTAAAGCTAGAAATATTAGAATGTTAAAGATATTAAAAAAAAATATTATGATTTAGAAAAAAAATCTAGATAAATAAAGTCATTATTTTGGGAAAGTAATAAGAAGGAACAATACTTAGATCACAAACTAATGTTTGTTGATTGTTCTAACCATTTGACATGAAAATTAGAATAAGAGATGACTTTTCAATCTCAATATCAAAATTATGAGTAAAAACAAAATTTGGATAGGTTCATTGTAAGTGGAAGGTGGTGAAATTGATTTTAGTCTATTAACTATAGAATTATCCCAGTTGATTATGATAGACAATGTGTATGAAAAAGATAAAGAAATTCATAATCTAGAAATGACAGAACAAATGTAGAAGTAGAAGATATTCTCAAAAAATAATAAAATAGAAAAATAGAGGTAAAATACACTTAAGTCCATTGACTATAAACATTTATGGGTTGATTGTGCATCCAAATTTATTGCTACACTTGTTACACCTATAAATGAAGAGAAGTTTGAGATATCACACTTAGCGTTTGGATGCACAAAAAATAGTCTATGTCTTCTCTTGTCTTTAAAACCCTTTGGGCACTATGATAGCTTAAAAATTTTTAAGAAAAAGAGGGGAGTGTCATGGGTTGAGCTAGCCTTAATCACCCCCTTGATGATTGATCATTATCTACATATCTAATACTCTAAAGAGGGAAATCAAACCCACATATTTATGCCACCTAGAGTGAATGTGAGATTGTGATTTTTTGACTATATGTATGTAGCTAGAAGATGGATTTGATACTTAGAAATGATAAATATTGACTTGATTTAGAGGGATGTTGATTTGGATTGTGACTAATCCTTATGAATAGTCTAAAATTTGGGAAAAATAGGGTAAATTTTCTCAATGTGTAAAAATGTGAATGCATGTACTATGTGAGTAGCGAGTGGGGAAATAAATGACTCTTGACATGTATTTATAGGAAATTATTTTGATAATTTACTTTATCTAACCTTGTTAAATATGTGAGAAGACCCAAAAATATAACTTTAAATTTGGAAACTAGCCATTATTTGGCACGGGATGCAGTTGACCCAAGTAGATAGGGGCATAGTGTGCCATAGTCTACTTAGGGCAAACTTATCAAGGAGGAACATAAATTATTGTGATTTTTAGGAAAAATTTGAAGGTGTTTTAGATATCTTGAGCATTTGACATTGGCAATTATGTATAATAAAAATGACAAATAAAGGATTGAACCCACATATACATAAATGGGTTAAAAGAATGGAAAATAAGAGTCATGTAATTGGGTGTAAGTCATGTGGTTAGGAATATATCAAGAATTATCATTATTAAGTACATGTGAGCAAATGTATGTGTTTACATTTGCCTCCTACACCTTTATTTTATAAATGAAATTTCTAAAGTAAAGGAGATAATAGTTGAACCTTAGTTGGTATAACACACTATATTCGAGTATATACTTCAATTGTGTTAGGGACTTTAACTTAACAAATTCTTCAAAAATTCATGAAGTAGTTATTTTATTCATTTGAATGTTGAAAAAAAACTTGATCCTTGAAAATAAAAAAATTAAAAAGAGAGCAAGGAAGAAGTAACCCTATATGTAGGTGAAACCTATTTTACTTATAACCTGTAATTGACAATGGAAAAATATGACCTCTTACTTAAGCATTTGGAGAATTTAAACCAATGATGAATTGAAAGTGATCAAGTCCCAATTTCAATAACTAATCAAGCTCTTGATTTAGAAATATTTTTTATCCTAACTCTCATGAAAAAGGAGTAACACCTAATTTACTAACCAAAAAGGTGGAACCATGCTAGGTTTACTAGAAATGATGCCAAGGTTGTTGAGTGTTACTAGATTCAAATGTAGATCACTTTCACACATTTGAATCACAACCCTGTATAAGAATATAGATTTATACTTGCATGATCGAAAGTGAAAAAATGTTATTCATGCCTCAATCATGACTACATTACTCATAGACTTCCCTTTGAATTGAATTTTAATATTTTGATCTTTACACTTTGAAACTTTGAATTTTTCACCTTTGAATAGATTAAACATGAATCGATATAAAGCCCACTTTAAATATGTGCCAAACTTATATAGAGTGTTATGCACCTATACACTCAATTGTATTTACAACCTATAATTTTTATTTTTATAACTAATTTACACATGACCATGCATATGCATTCAAGTGTGTATAATTCTATACTTTTCTTTTTTTAGAAGTGAGTGAATATGAATTTCATATGCCCCTATAATTTGTATGAATATGCTAATATATTTCATATTTTTGGTTTTTTAATGAATTTTAATCATTTTAATAACCTATATTTTTATATTAAATTTGATTTTACATTATTTAAATCTTTGAAAAAATGTACTCTTTATTTGTGAAACATGTATTACATAGATTTGAACCTATATTCTATCTCAAATCTATTGATAGTGGTTTGGATCTCTAAGACAATGCCACTATGATTCCCCGCTTTTGAGATGAGTGATTGTAGTAACTGAAAACTGGTCATGAATAATTGATCATCCATGTTTATCCCTTTTCAGAATTAATTGACATATTCACTTAATTGACACCTTTTTCACCAATTTTAGTAATCCTAAGCACAAGAGAAGACATTATTTCACTACAAGACCATTTATTGTAACCTATAAAAATGATATTATTATTGAAAACATCTTTCTGCATTTGTATGCTTGACTCAGACCTAAAACTCAACACCTTTCCTTAAGGGATATGAACACCCAACAAGATAGAAATGCCCAAAATTCATGTCCCTGTCTATCGATCCTATAATTTTGTCCAAACAATCAAAATTTCAAAAAGGAAAGTATCCTTGAGGTCAACCTTTAGCTTTGTAAACTCTCCAATGTGTCTTTTCCCATTTTGAAACACTATAAAGTACATTTAATTCATTCATTAAGAGAAATATTGGCAAGATTATCAATCCTATTGTAAGGGTTGACTTACATAAGGGAACATTGAATAAAATTTCCCTATTCTTCCCATATTAGTTTCTAAAGACTTCACACAGTCACGAGCTAACTTTGAATTCAATTTAAGCCACCTTATCCAAGGATGATCAAGTATTCAATCCAATTATATATGTATTCATATAGTTAAAGGAACATAATTAAAAAAACACTTAGGTGGGAGAACTACATTGAGGCTTGATCCCCTTTTAAAGTATTGGTATGTACGCAATGTTCAACATAGTGGGGTGTTAAGGTCTAACACAAATCTAATCACTAACCTATTTTTTCTCCTTCATATCCACTTATCTCCTTATGGTACCAAGCTAGGTTTTGTAGCTTCAAAAAGGCATGTATAGGTTTCTACATAGTTTTCAATAGTCAAATTAGTGCCAAAAGACCTAATTGTCACTATCACATTTGATTATGTCAAAATTTCTAGTTTTCTAAAAAAAGATAAGATTGATTAATAGGGACAACAATGACTATCACTTATATCCTACTAGGCATTCCTATCCTTGAGGGCACTCAAGTTCAACCTCTGGAAGGTTTCTGGGGTTTCTGCATTCTTTCTATTCCTACATTCTATTTTCTCATGTAGTTTCCTAATGACTTAAAAAACTAAGTACATATATATGTTACATTGTTTACACTTATTTATTTCTATTTTTCTTTATCTATTTCAATCATTTATCTTAATTTTTGATGTTTAGTACTGTATTTATAGTATTTTCCCCTAATATATTACATTTATATTAATGAGGATTAATTGTAATATTAATTCAAATTCAAATAAAACATTTGGTGAACCCTTGTATTAATCAAAACTTGTCAAACCCTAAATTTCCTTAGGGTTTCAAACTCCTTGTTTATCTTAGGGTCTTGAAAATTTCCCCTTTGATTTCATTTATTATTTTTATTTTATTTTTGTATGCCACCTAATAAACTTTCATGTAATACTCCTTTAAGGTGTGGTGCTAGGTTAAGCAAGATTCCCATTGAGCATGCTTAACTTAATATGGATTCTATCAATGCACATCTTGGTTCCTATTTTGATGAAAAAATTGACAATAAATATTTTTGATAAGAAAATAAAAATGAATAAAATAACTAAATTGAACAACATAAACAAAATAAGAAAAATGCACAATATCCCAATGATTGTTCAGATAGGATTCATCATGATGACCTCAATGGAATTGATCATGAACAAGTCAAACATATATCTAAATTTCAAAAATGACTTTTAAAAATGACACAAGACATATACAAAGTAATTGATGTCCTCTTAATTTCCAAAAAAACACAAAAATTCAACATTTATATTGTGCAATAGGAACCATTTTTTTTAATAATAAATCCTAACACAAGTGTGGCCACTACCATGGTTAAAACTATTATTCCATCTACATATTTAGGTTTGGTGTCAACCCATGGTTTACATCATATTTATATGCCCATGCCTAACCAAGTAATCCATTCCAATCCTTTGGTAGATACACATACTATATAACATACCTTATTTAATGTACATTACCTTGAGTAAATAGTTGCATTTCTACAAACTCAAGTGCTATGATTAGAAAAATGTATTCCAAAAGCTAGCCAATCATTAGATTCACATGATTTACTTAATAACACTTTAGAGATTAATATTACATCTTATCCTTTACCCACTAGATTTGTAGCTCCTAGATTTAATTAATATGAGGGTAAAGGAAATCTTGAACAACATTTAAGATATTTTCATGAAACATGTTTATATTATGCATTTAATAAAAAATTGATAACTAAAGTATTTCCAAGGAGCTTAAATACTATGCTTTTAATTGGTTCTATGACATACCTACTCAATCTATGAAAGTATTAAATACTTTAGCATATTTATTTATCAAACATTTTTCTATCAACATTAATGAAAAAATTTTGTATACACAAATTGCTAAGGTAAAACAAGGAATAATGAGCCTATCAGTGAGTATGTGTTTCATTACAAGAATATGTTGACTAAAATTACTAATGTACTGATATAAAATGAATTATAATACAAATTCAAACAAATTTTGATTTCACCCCTACATGAAGCAATACTCTTTAGTAAGTTTACATCATTTGAAGAGCTTTGTCATAACTCCTTGCTTTTAACAAGCTTAAGTATACATCTACACCTAATGTTATTGCTACAAACAAATTTCAAAGCAAACCATCTCAAAAAGCCAAGGCACAAGATACTAAAGCAAAAGAAAATATACAAGTCAATATCATTTTTCAACATGCTAACAAAATTATTTTATCAAATCGACCATAAAGGTAATTTTCTAGACTACCGCAACCACCTTACAAATTTATACAAAAGTTGATTGAATGTCACTTAATCACTTTGCCTCATCCATATGAAGTTCACATGAATAATCCACAAAGAAAGTATTTTTATAACAATGCATATTGTGATTATCATCAATGCAATGGTCCTTCTATAAGTAAATGTTTTAAACTCAGGCACCTCATCCAAGATCTTATTGAAGATAATTCCATTGAGGTGGAGGCCCCTATGGAGGAAATAAAACATCAGTAAAATGACAATTTGAAGCTCAATATTTAAAATGATTCATTTCCTAAGCATGATAATAACAAGGAAACTTAAAAAGTTCATTAAAATTATAATGTTTATCCATCTCATGCATCATATGAACACCCTTTTGATAGTATTATTGGTACAATTACTCAAAATGTTACATCACATCTTATGATTACTTTCAATGATAGTGAAATAGTTGATGATGATTTTGATTTTCATGCTTTGTGTATACGAGTTCATGTTGATAAAACACCTATTCAAGTGTGTTTATTGATAATAGATCAAGTAATAATTCATGTAAAATTACCTTGATCCATTCATTAGGCTATATAAAAAGTGATATACATGCAACTACTAAAATTGTTAAGTATTTCAATGGTAAGCAATAAGCCCCTTAGGCCATATTATGTTACCTCTTCAAGTAAGTAATGTTATACTATCCATTCCCTTTGTTTTTTTACCACAAAATATAATATTTAATGTGATATTAGGTTGCCCATGGTTGCAAAAGTTTCATGTTGTACTTCTATAGTTCATATATGCTTGAATATATTTATTGTAATCAAGTTGTTACCATTTCAGGGTTAAAGTATGGGAATTGTATAAATTTAATGCTACCTTATCCTCCCCATACACTACTAGAGTTTAATGATTCATATAAGCACAAGCAAAACATTATTTTGACAAATAAGCAAATAAGTCCTAATAAAGAGGTGCAAAAGGTTCAAGTGCAAATAGAGCGAAATAAAGTTTATAGAAAAAGGTATCTTCTTTGCAATAATCACACACACACTTATGATATAACCTAAGAATATATATCAAGAGGTCCAATAATTGACATAATATTTTACATCATCTCATGAGATTTCATGTATTCTTGCATCTCTTAAATCCATGGTTTCTACTCAAGATTATATGAATAGTCAATTGGATAGATTTATCATTGAAAAGGATACATGTTTTGATTTTAATATTGGCACACTAGATACTTTTAAATTAACCATGGTAATGAATTTACCACTCACTAATGATTGGGTCAATTCTAATCTTTATGGGATCATTGGATAACTTATGCATTTATAAAATACAAAATTGTTCAAATAAATTTCAAAAACATAAAAACATGATTGTATATGGGTCTTGATTATTGCATATTTTTATTTCATTTATTTAAATTTGAGATCACTTGATCCATTCTTATATTCCACTAGATTTCATTGACTTGTTGGCCTCTTGGCCCACTTTTTTTCTCTTCTAGGTCTGAACATTTTTAAAATAGTGTTAAATATCGCTAAATAGTGACATGTGCATAGTCTTTTCAAGAATTTTATCATTTTTCTTACATGACATAATCAACTATAATAAGACATAAATGTTGATCACTATTGTACTATTGGTTTATCCTATCCTTTGCATTTTTCTACTTAGAAACTGCATTTATAGAATACAAAGCTCTAATTATGTCAATTTCTAGATTATTCATTCAGTTTTAGTATGACATTTTTAGTTTTTCATGCAAAATGTCTTTATTTTCAATCCTAATTTATCCATATGTGCAACATATTTCTATAAGTGTACATTTGAAAAAATTAGAATGTACAGTTAATTACTTGCATACATTTTTTAGTCTCCTACAAGTTTATAATAGTTCTAATTCACATTACATAGCGGTAAAATTCTTTCTATCAAGCCATTCAAGTCCTTGCTAGTACACATATTTCATTGATAATTATTTCAGATTGTCCAAATTAGGATCCTTTCTTCAATTTTTTAAAACCTTCATTTCATTTTAGTATATGTTGTTGTCAATTTTCCATATTGCAAAAACATAAATAAATAAATAAATAAATATATATATATATATATATATATATATATATATATATATATATATATATATATATATATATATATATTCTCAAAAAATGCAAAAACATTCAAATATTGTCAAAAATAAAAAATCAAGACCTGAGCATGATTAAAATCTAGTTTACACCTTTGGAATATGTTATTTATTTCATGATTAATAGATATCATATTATTTATATATCACACATGCATTTCATAGGTATCTATAAAGTGCTGTGCAAGACATATAAGCATTTTCACATATTAAAATGTTTTAATCTCCTCTACCCATATACTATTGAGATTTCAATTGCATATAAATGTCTTGTTAAATTTTCTATCTAACATAGTGCACATAATCATTTTTTTTAGTAGGATATGATTTCATGACATCTGCATAGATTAAACTACCTATGCTAATTATATGTTCCATTGATTATGCTTACTTGTAGATAGCAGATTAAAAATTTTATTTTCTCTTATGTTGGACCTTGGCTCTTGTGTGAGATTATTTTCTCAATACATCTCAATGAGATCTTATGTTTGGTGTGTAACATTTAAACATGTCCTTGCTTTGGCCCTTGGCCCTATGTGTGTACCACATTTAAACATGTCCTTGATTTGTCCCTTAGACCTATGTGTGTGTGTGGCATTTCAGCATTTAATTACTTTGGACCTTGGACCTATATATGTGTGACATTTGAACATGTCCCTTGTTTGTGTCTTTCATCATGTCTATGTGTATTATTTATAACATTTGAACATGTCCTTGCTTTTGGCCCTTGGCCCATAGATGTCAATTTTATATCATTTATGTTTGTTGTGTATGAACTTGTTGAGCTTGATGAGTTTGATAAGTGTCATGATCCATATCATGCACTCATAACATACTAACATACTAATTCAATGAGATTCAATGATTCATTATATATGCCTTACCTCTTAAGTTTTATGCAAAATTCAAATATTACTATGTTTACACTTTTCCATATGATATAATTTTCAATGATAACATCTTACTACACATGTTTCAAGTCAACTACTCTTTTGAGATGCATAACTTTTTAGGAGCACATTCCCTCACCTCAAAAGCGGGGAATTTTATTAGGATTCTCATGTAAGAGATAAGAAGTTTTTAGAGAAAAATCATGGTTTCAAATTTTCATAATCATAGTTTAAAGTTTAAAATTTTAAATTTAGTTATTAACACACATTATTGGGGCAAATTACATCATATATGCACTCCTATTTCTAGTTTTAAGAAACATTCACATAAAATTTCAAGTTATACAATTATAATGGGGATAAAATTTTATGCCACATCTTTTAGACATGGACATGATAAGAGCTTGGGTGTACTAGATTCTTTTGTGATCATGTTTTCAAATATTAAGAAATACCAAGATATACTAAGATTTTACAATTGAATCTACAAGCCATTTGTAGTGGTTGATTTAGTTTAGTTGCATAGTACATGAATTGGATTCACTGAGCACTCCAATAATATGGATGTGAATATGTTATGATTCCAACCTATTTACATCTTGGGGTTACAAATATGGACAAAAGTAATAAAGTTTCAATATTATTCAATGTGCATTATTTTCACTTCAAAAGAGAAAATGCAAGTTGGGGTTTGATCACCCTCAATTTTATCCAATGGTTTTTGGCTAAGAAACTATTTTCTATGAGTATTTCATGGGAGGAACCGATTATCCAATGCTTCAAGGAAGCATCATCACCAAGCAAAGTCACAAAGATCAAAATTGATGTCACACATACATGTGTATTCATTCCACACTCTCATTTAAAAATTCAAATTAAGTAAATATAAGCAATTTTCAATTGAGCAAATTTCTTTTAAAATTATAGCTGTCAAAGTTAAAATAAAGTTTCAAATGTTCAAATTCAAGTTTTCAAAGGAACAAAATAACTACTTCATATGTTTTGTAGGATTTGCTAAACTATACAGTTCCTTGCACAATTGAAGTATATGTATCTCAAAGTGTGTCTTACATACTAAGGTATGGGTTTATTTTAATCTAGTAATTTCATTTCTAGACTAAAGAAGGGGGGAACAAATGTAGTAACCTAAATCTGGTCACAAATACTTGATCATGCATGTTTTATCCATTTTTACATTTAATTGATATGTGCACGTAATTGACTCTTATTCCACAAATTTGACCTATCTTAATCACAAGAGAACACCTTATTTCACTATAAGGTTATCTATTGTCACCTATAAAAATGATATTACTACTAAAAACACCTTTATGCATCTATATGCTCTGACTCAAACCTATAACCCAACACCTTTCCTGAAGGGACAAGAATACCCAACATGATAGGAATGCTCAACATTCCTATCCCTATCTATTGATTATGTCCTTACATCCAAATAATAATTTAAAAAATAGGAAGATATCCTTAAGGTTAACATTTAAATTTATAAACTCTCCAACATGTATTTTTCCCACTTGAAACACTATAAAATCACATTCAATTCATTCATTAAGATAAATATTGGCAAACTTATAAAACCTATTATAAGAGTTGAATTACACAAGTGCACTTTAAAAAAAGTTCCTTATTCTTCACAAATAAGTTTCCAAGAACTTTAAACAGTCATGAACCAAGTTTGAGTTCAATTTTATGTAAGCCTAGCCAAACATGATTAGGTATTCATTCCAATTCTATATGCATTCATATAGTTAAAGGATTACACTTGCACAAAGCACTTAGGTGGGAGAACTACATAGAGGTTTGATCCCTCTTTGAAGTATTAATATGTAGGCAACACTCAACACAATAGGGTGTTTTAGTCTAGTATAACTCCAACTACTAAACCCTTTTTCCTCCATCACATCCATTTATCTCTTTATGGCACTAAGCTAGGGTTTTCAACTTCAAGAAGGCATGTACAAGTTTCCACATAGTTTTTGATAGTGTAAAAATAATTAGTTATCACTGTCACACCTGACTATTCTATAAGTTTTAATTTTATAATAAAATATAAGATCAACTAACTAGGACAATAATGACTGTCGTTCATGTCTTATTGGGTGTTCCTATCCTTGAGGGAACTTAGGCTTAGCTTCTAGATTTTTTATGGGTTTTATGTGTTCTTTTTATTCCCATATTATATTTTCTTATGCAGTCACCTAATGACAAAAAAAACTAAGTACATATATATTTTGCATATTTTACCCTTGTTTATTTTTATTTTGCTTTGTTCATTTTAGTAAGGGCATCCTAATAACATATTGAATACCCCTATGCTTAATAAGACTAGAAATGGAGTAGCCATTATTGATAGACCCACTTGAAGAGGTAAAATTATATGTCCCAAAATATAATGTCTATACCCATAAAATGCTTTAACTACCTTTGATGTAGCTTATAAACATTTATCCATGTATCTAAGACTACGAAGGAGTTCTATTGTGCATAAATTTTCACTTGATCCATTATCAATCATAACACTTTGTATTGGTTGCTTATTGATGTATGCTCTAATAGATAGTGCAAGCTTATTTGAATCATCATCATTGATTTCATTATCATCAAATGATATTATTATACATTGTGTTAATGTGACTATAAATGTTCCAATGGTTCCATCTATTGCATGCCCTAATGATTTAGGAGGAGGATGTGCATTGTACATATGATGCACTTCAAAATTATCTATATTCTCAATTGTACCATGATTAGGGAAAGGATTGATTAAAATTTTCAAATTTGCATTATCATTCTATTATGGTCTTGTTTACTCTGTGGGTGTGATTACCTCAATAGTGTTATCATTAATGAGATCTTGTATCTTATGCCTTAGCCTATAACAGTTGTTCATATAATTCTTAATGCACCTATAGTATCAAAATATGCAATATTTTAAAATACCTTAGGTTGAGGCTTGATAAAATAAATCTCATATGGAGGAGGTAGAAATATTAGATTGCAATCAATGAGTTTTTTTAACAAGATATGAGGAGGTTGCATTAACCTTGTAAATTATCTCATAGGTGGAGCTACCAATTGAAGCTTGTTTGAGAGTTGTGTTATTACATTAAATATTACTTTTACTTCATTTTTGTTTTCATTATACTTGACCTTAGAATTTATCTTGCTTTGAAACTTGACATTTGATGTAGATGGGGCACTTGGTGCATTTTTAGCTTATTCAATGCTATAAGATAAAGTTCTCTTTCTTTAACTATTATGGCATATCTTTTCAAAGGATTTGAATTTATTAAACATGATTAATTCATGGAGTGGTACTATAAAATTTTGGGTAAAAATATCTTTTAATTCATTGTTTTCCATAGATTTTATTATTTTTTATAATAATATTGTACCATAGAACATAGTCATTAATTTGCTCATTTGACCCTCGGTTGATTTTGGCAATTTGTGCGTAGGATAGATTTTCACCAATATTGATTGAAAAATGTGTTAAAAATTGATCTACCAATGGGTTGAATACTATAATTGACTGAAGAGGGATATCATAGAACCATTGAAGAACATAGTCTTTGATACTTATACGTAAAATATTGGTAAATAATTTATCATTGTAAGCATACTCCAAACATGTTATATTGAATAAAAGAGGATGTCTCTCAGGATCCCTTTGACCTCATAATGTGGTAGCTTAGGTGCTAAAGGATTATGCAAAAAAGTATGAGATCCACTGAGTGAGTATATTTGGAGATACCTTGTTCAAATTAAAATATTTTAGCATGTAAGGCTAAAATAATTTGTTCAAGAGAGGATACATTAGGAAAATTTGGAATGAGACCTTGTGTAGTAATCAAAGGATGTGTATACAATGCCTTTATAGAAATTGTCATGTTGATTTACTATGAACCAAGTGATACCCCCATACCAAAGGATGTTGACACATATGTAATTGTAGGGGTTGATATAGAAATAGAAATAATAGTAGTAATTGGAGAAACTAAAGTAGAATTGGAGGTTGAAGCTAATTTATTTTTCTTATCTCTTATAATGTAAAGGCATCCATCAATATTATTTAGGTTGGAATTAAGATATTTAGTGAATTATTTATCATAAATTTTATATTCTTTTATATATTAACATTATTGTTATCAATAGCCATAATAAGTTCATCAAGATGATGCAAAATAAACCTTAACAATGCTTTTATCTTAGGTGTATGATGGCAACAAAATGGGTTTGTTAAGGCTTGAGAGAGTTCTTTAGTGATTTTAGTCTTACTATGATTTACACATTTAATCAATGCATATAGATAATGAATAACAACTTGAAAAGTAAGACAACATGTAATAATGAATTTAAAAAGACATGAACTATACATACCATTATGCCTAGTGGTTTTAAAAAGTGCAACAAAGAGAGAGGGTGTAACTAGACAAGGGTGTATTGACTTTGCAGGCTCTTAGATATACTAATCCTAGCCATAAATAGTGAATATGATTGTGAAGGCACTAACTATGGAGGTTTCCACCATTCCTATATCTATAATATCCCATCTCATTGGGTATCTTGAGAGCAACTTCTCAAATCTATGTAATGAAATTACTTCACCAATAAATTAGAATAGCTGTAATAGATCATAATATGACTAAAATCAAACAAAATATATCAACAAATGATAAGCCAATTTAAGGGGACAACCTCCATAACATTAAAATAAGAACAAAATTCATAATATGATGATCAAGTACTAATCAATACTATTTATAGTCTAATTAGGCTATGGTTACTAGATAAGCCAACCTAAGTAAATAAATGAGATTATAGAGAAATGTAATATGATAAGGGGTTATGTAAGCCAAAATTTAGCTAGACATATACTAACACACATTATAGGATAAGTGAATAACATGCCCCTCCCATTTAAAATAATGTTTCCATCAATGCTGAATAACTATAGATACTTCTATAAAAAAGCTTCATATTCCCATGTTGCCTCTTCACGGTTCAGATTCTTCCACTTGATCAAATTCTCCTTAATTTTTTCTCTTTCCAACCTTTTAGTGCATGTCTAAAGGATCACCTCAGGTTTGAGAATGACTCGGACTTCATCATCCAATTATGGTAGCTCAGTCAGGGTAAAAACCCATTGTCCAATTACCTTTTTAAATAAAGATACATGAAATATGAGATGTATGCGAGTGGATTGGGGTAGTTACAACTTGTATACAAAACTATAAATTTTCTATTAAATATTATAGGGGCCATAATAGTTTGGAAAAAGTTTTTTATCATTTTTTATTGCATTAGAGACATATACTCATATATATGCAAGTGCACAAAGAGTTAATCACTTATGTCAAAATGCCACTCACTGCAGTGATGATCCACTTGTTTCTTAATTTTGTTATGTGCCATTTATAATTTCTCTCTTAGAATAGATAATACCTCATGTTGATGTTGAATTTGTTCTTAAACAATTAAAACCTTAGGTCACACCCTCAAGGATGAAGTCATGGACAGGGAATAATAACCACAAATCATCATAGATGGAGACATTTTGGAAGAGGTGTGAAAGAAAGTGTTATAGCACCATTCTGCTAATGGTAAGTGATGAACCCACCATTCTTATTTTTAAGATGCAAAATAATGATTATAATCTTATAGGAATTTTTTGACTACCTCTATTTTCCCATTTGATTAAGGATGATATGATAAGATATAAGCTAATTAAGTACCCAAACACAAAAATAAATAAGTCCAAAAATTACTAGTAAAGATGGGATCATGATCACTTCTAATGATCTTGGGAGTATCGTGAAACTTTTAAACTATATCTAAAAAAGCAACAACTATGGCACTAGTTAAAAATGATTGTGATAGGAAAAAAAATGAGAATATTTTATGAGACTTTACATAATTATAATGATGATGTTTTACCTTTATAACTCAATAAACTTGTAATGAAATCCATGGAAACCTCCTTACACGTCTAACTAGGAAAAAATAAAGGCTAAAAAAGACCTAATGTCTTAATGGTTTCACCCTTGTTTTGTTAACACAACATGCATTAAACCACAATTTTTTGTATATCCTTCTTGAGTCCTTCCAAAAAAATCCTGGTTGATTCTATGAAGGGTTTTCAGAAAACTTGAGTTCCCCCTATTAGAGATGCATGAAGATCCATAAGGATATTTTGCTTGAGGATATAAATCTTACATAGATATAATCAATATTTGTACTATAATGTGTTCCCTTTCCACATAAATTTGTTAGAAGCACCAAAACCATGATGATTATTCTAAATTAGAACATGTGTATCCCTATCATTCTCCCATTCTGATCTTGCTATCAAAGTATGCATTTCATATATTTCTCACTTTTTCTAGTGTATTAGCTAGCTATTTCATCCTTTAATGATTTTTTCCTATGTCAGGATTTATCTCACATTGGCTAGTTAGGCTAGTTCTATGTTTTACCTTGCCTATTTATGCAAGAGCTTTTCTTTGTACTAGTATATCATATTTATGAATAACACTTGATTTGCTTTGCTTTGAAATCAATTATTTATAGCTTCATGTGTGATTTTATTGGAGTTATCACTTCTAAATCTTGGGTCAAAATGCTTGTTCACCATTCATAACATAGTATCAGAGCTTTAAGGTATTGCTCCCATTTGCATTACCACTGATTCAAAAATTTCCCTTATTATTACTTCCCTTATCATAAATATTAGCCATTTTTATTTCCCTCTTACAGATCTGACACTCTCATTGAAACTTTAAAAAAAGAGCATGGTTTTTATTCTTAGAGGGAAGGCATAAAGGAAGCATGGGAGAAAGGAAAAGAAGCATTGATTTCCATTAAGGAAAGAAGCACCCTTTTTTAAGGCTTTTCAAAATTTTTGCTTTTGAAGCTTTTACTTCTTCTTGGTCTGAAGCATTAATTGTACCATGGATCCTTATTCTACCTATGCATCATCTACCATAATTGAGGCATTAGATTTAGCTTCTTTTTATTTTGTTTCAAAATTTTCACATTTATCCTACATTGGAATATCTATAAGTCTGAAGTGGTACTAGTACATGGAGAGGAAAGGCATTGGATTTTATTTATTGTTTTAGATCTGCTAAGGTGGAGAATTAAACTCATATTTGAGGCACCTTTTATTCCCTTTTGAGATCTGGCTAGTGTTGACCAGGTTTGAAGGAGATATGGTTTGAGGTTCCCTTTTTTGTTATAACGAACCAAGATCTGAGGCAGTGGAAGAGAAGGTTAGTTTGGAAGCTTTAACATTGAAATTATCTGCCTCCATGCTAAGAACTAAGGTATCTTGATTTTATTCTACAAGAATATGAAACTTTGGATTATCTAAGAAATTCTAACTATCTGCACTTTGGCATCATTTCTTGAAAAAGAGTTGGACTTGCTATACTATTTTTTTCCTTTGGCCAACAAGCAAGGCATCTTAATCTGCTATCCAAGGCATCCTTCTAGTTTGGTCTATTAAATTGGAGAGGAAAACAAGCTATTGGACACTGGAAGAAGAGGAATGCATGGTTTTTATACTACTTATGCCATTTTTAGATTTGCACCTTTTGTTATCTTATATGTTACTAGGCATTCAATCTACAAAGACTTGCATTGTAGGAAAGCTTATGGTTGGAATCTCATTTGAAGGGGAGTTGATCTAAGTTTTCATCTTCCTAGAGGGATCTTAGCTAACTAAAAATAGTAAACCACCTCTTTCTCTTCTCAAAATAACCTCTTAATTCATTTTTTTGATTTTACCGACTAAAATTTTGCCTCAGGAGGAAGCATAGTTTGCTTGAAGCATAACATTAACCAGGAGGATATTTTTTCATGTTGGTTGGTGTTTCTAAGTCTTGGTTCAATTTTGGTTCCAAAAAATAGTTGGATGACTATTTTATTTTTTTATTTAGTCACAAATTTTAGTTTGTAGTGTCTTTTTTAATGTTTTGACCCATTTTACAAGAGATTATAATGCCTATAAATTTTGAACTGTAACTCAAATATGAGTTTTGTTTTTTTAAAAAGTGCATGGTTTTAAATTATCTATCCATTATTGTCATTAAATTATAAAAATGCACTAATTTTATAAATTACCAAATTAGGGGGTTCCTTAATACAATATTTTGGGGGTTGTCTCGGTGTTGATTTTTGTGTACCTTTTTGCATTCTTTTCACTCTTTGGTGTTTTGTTAGCATGGATTATAATTTTGGTGTTGACCATTGTGAGCCTTTAACTACACATAATTAACATACATGAAGACCTAAAATATAAATAATCATAAAGTAAAAAGAATTATGGCCCCTAATGAAAGAAACTCAACCACAATTTAATTGTGAATTTGAAAAATTTACCACCAATGTAAGTTTGAAGAGTATATGGGCTTGAATAGGGGTTATGTGAGTGATATTATTTTTTTTCATTTTGATGGGTGTTATTCTCCATTCAAAATGTGGGCTAAGTTAAAGGGTTTATTTGGAAAATTAGATCACTTGAGAGACATGAATTTTGAATTTGAACTTATTTTATTAAATATAGATGACTTTGCCTCCATTGTAGACCACCTCACTAAGTTTAAGCATTTGTTGACATAGTTGAAAGGGAGTAGATGAGATAATAAGGATGAAGAGTGTGTGTACTTGATTTTATCTAAGTTGAGTGGCCCATTCCAAATATTTTCTTCTACCTTTTTCTCTAGTATGGATGCATTAGGTGCTACATTCAAAATGCTAGATCTAGAGTTGTTTTGTGAGAGACTTACTAGGGAAGAATCCAAATTGTCACACCTTGAGTCTTCCACCTCTCAAATAGCATGAACAGCCTCACATCCTAAGAATAAGGGAAAAACTAAGGGTAAGAAAAAGAACACTCATCTTCCATATCAAAATGCACTTAAGCCCACCACTAATACATCTAAACCCAAACCATTTTCTAAATCCAAAAATAAGTCTAACCTATCTTGCTCTTATTGTGGGGGGATTGGTCATGAAGAGTCTATGTGTTTCAAGAAAATACAAGCCTTAGAGGATGTCATTAGAAAAAGCAAGATTTATATCTCCACTCCTTCTCCATCTCATGAGCATGGGAAACCACTTAATGTTTTTGAGATATCATAGTTACATGTTTTAGATAGTTGAGTTCTAGATTCTGGTGTTTCACACCATATAAATTATTTCAAGGAGTCCTTTGTATCTCTTGGTCTAAGTTCTACTTCTAATATTGTGGTTAGAGATTATTCCTTCATTTTTGTTAAGGATAAGGGTGACATACAACTATATGGTGGCCACAACAATGATGCATTATATCTTCTAGATATCACCACCAATCTAATTTTAGTTTATTATATTTACCATTCTATTTAGGTCAAGATAGTGACTTTCACACCATAGGGTGATGAAGTTTGAGATTTGTTAGAGATACACACATTTATTTCATAGGGTGTATTTGATCATAGTTATCAACTCTATTACTTTGAGGGTTTTGATGATACTCCTATAGCTATGTGTTAAGTTTCTCATGTAGATTCTGACATGAAAAATTTGTACACCTAAACTATATTTATTTGAAGGAGTTGAGCACTCAAAATATGGTAAAGGGTCTTCCTAAAATTTCATGTCTTGAGGGAGTTTTCTCCAATAGTGAATTGTGGAAACAACACCAGGATCCATTTCCTAAGGGTATGTCCATGAGAGATTCTTCACCACTTGAGCTTGTGCATAGTGATTTGATGGTCTTTCCTACTCCTTATTTCAATAGAACTAAGTATGAACTTTCCTTTATTGATAATTTATCAAGGCATACTTGGGTTTATTTCCTCAATTATAAGAATGATGTCTTTGCCCACTTCAAAGTCTTTAAATCTTTGGTTGATAAATAGTCTTTGAGTTACATTAAGAAGCTTCATATAGATTATGGGGGGGAGTACTTCAATCGTAAGTTCTCTAATTTTTATCAACCCATGGTATTGTTCACTAAAATTATGTTATGCATACTCTATATCTGAATGGATTAGCATAAGGGAAGAATCAAAATCTGAAGGAGATGGCTAACTACATGATGCATTCATGGGATTTACCTCCTATCTATTAGGTAGAGGCAATAAATTGAAGTACATTCAAAACCACACACCACATCAAGCACTTCATCATATGACTTTGAAGGAGGCTTTGTTTGGAACCAAACTTGATATCTCATTTTTTTTGAGTCTTTGGGAGCCTTGCTTGGGTATTTGTACCAAATAAGAAAAGGAAAGCATTGGATAAGAAAATAAAACCATTGATTTTTTTAGGGTATTTCAAGGACATAAGAGCTTACTATCTTTTATATCTTGATACTCATGATGTTTATTTTAAAACACATGTAAAATTTGATGAGAAATTCACATCTCATGACTCTTCATCTTATTCTATGCCTTATTATTTTAATGATTCACCTCCTCTCAAGGATTCATTCTTTGAAGAGTCAGTTCAAGAGATTCATGAAGAGGTTATAAAGGATGAGGATCATTTTCACACTAATTTTACCACTATACCTAGGTGGGATCATAGTATAGTTTTGGAGGTAACACCTTTTATACAAGATCTTCCACCTACTCAACATCATGCACATTCTATGGTTACTATACTTTTATGTCAGACATTTTTTGGGGACCCATAGTCTTTTTAATAGGTTAATGAGATATAGGAGTGGGATAATGTAATGATAGATGAGTATTCTTCATTGATGAAGAATCACACTTGGGATTTGGTCACTCTTCCTAAGGGAATAAAGTTAGTTAGGTGAAGTGGATTTACCTCACCAAGTATGCAAATGATGGGTCCATTGACAAGTATAAGGCACGTATTTTTTTAAAGGGTTTCTCGTATGTCAAAGGTATTGAATACTATAAGACTTTTGTGCTTGTTTCCAAGATAAATTCAATTCACCTTGTAATTTCTCATGCTACATCACAAGGTTGGCCAGTGTATCATATGGACATTAAGAGTGATTTATTTCATGAAAACTTGCAAGAGAAAATCTATATGGAGAATCTTGTTGGGTTTGTTCATGATTTTTCTCTTATTTGTCAACTTAGGACATCTCTTTATAGTATCAAATAATCCCTTTAGGCTTGGTATGAGAATATGGATTCATTTCTTCTTTCCACTAGCTTTATTCACTACCAATCTAATCCCACAGTGTATATTCAATGTATTAGGGAGGACATTGTTATTATGGTCTTGTATGTTGATAAAATGCTTCTTACAAGCACCTCTTCATCTTAGATTTAGACTATTTATTAAGAACTTTCAACATAGTTCAACATGACATATCTTGGTATTTTGCATTTCTTCTTTGATTTATAGATTTCACAGTTAGATACAAGGATTTATTTAAGTCATCAAAAGTATACCCTTGATCTTCTTTGACATTTTGGAATGGTTGATTGCAATCCAAGTCCTTATCCTTTTAAATTTGGAATGAATCTCACTACCTCTTATACTACTCCACTTTGTGATCCTACATTATATAGGTAGATGGTTGGGGTCTTATGTATTTGACCCATACTCACCTTAATATTTCATTTGTAATTATACTTGTATCTAGGTTTGTACATGACCCTCATTATAGTGATTGGCAGGCTGCCAAGAGGATTTTACAATATATATGAGGCACTACTCATTTTGGATTACACTAAACTAGGGGTTTTACTCAGTTGATTGGGTATAGTGATTTAGATTGGGAAGGTTATTTTGATGATAGGGATTCCACTTCTAGCTACATATTTTGTCTTAGTTATTCACCTATTTCTTAGTTGTGAAAATAGTAGCAGGTTATTACACTTTCATCTATAGAAGCTGAGTACAGGGTAGTAGTTACAATGAGTTAGTAGGTTCTTTGGCTTCGTCAATTATTGATAGAGTTTGGATTCATGCATGATTTACTCACTATACTTTGATGTGAAAATTAGAGTGAAATTCACATATATCACAACCCAGTTGAGCATCAATATACCAAGCACATTGAGTTACAAATTCACTTCATTATTCAACACATTTAGGATGGAGTTCTTAGCTTGGATTAAATTTTAACTTAGCAACAGGTTATAAACATCTTCATGAAGCCTTTTACATCACCTCATTTCCTTGAGTTGCATGACATGCTTAGGTTTTCAAAAGTTTTCCTTGAGGGATGTTCATGAGGACATATTTCTTCTTCATTTTATGGATACATATTTTACATGAGTACCTTATCATGCCTAGTTATCAAAACTCATAATGTGGATATGCCACTATTTATTTTTTGGTTTTGTTAGCCCCTAGATTAACTTGAGGGGGGGTGTTAGAGTATGTATCTCATGAATTTACCATGTTGACTAGTGTATCAACTAGCTATTTTATCTTTTAATGAGTTTGTCCTATGTGAGGATTTATCCTACATTAGCTAGTTATGTTAGTTCTATGTTTTGCCTTGCCTATTTATACAATATATTTTATTTATACTAGCATAACATATTTATAAATAACACTTGATTCACTTTGCTTTGTAATAAATTATTTAAAACTTCATGTGTGATGTTCTTGGAGTTATCATCTTTGAATCTTGGGTTAGAATGCTTTTTCTCCATTCCTAACACTTGCCTCTTCCAACTAATATTTCTACCAAATGGTCATTGCACATAATAATGCCTTAATGGATTCATCCTTCTTGGATAGTTCATACAATACAAAATTATCTTTTCCTTTATTATAAATGATTTAAAATTCATATCCTAACATCTTAGTAACCCATTTTTTTGATTCTAATGATAATCATTTTTCTAAAAACCATTTTAGACTATCATGATCAATTGTTACCTTAAAGTGTCTACCCATTAGGTAAGGTATTCATTACTTTACTGCATGAAGAATAACCAACATATCCTTCTCATAGATTGGTTTTATATTTTTTAACCCTTAATTTTATGACTCTTAAATTCAATGGGTGTTACTTTCCACTTGTTTACTTTCCCATTCCATATCCAAATGCATCACACTCAATAATAAAAGTTTTGGAAAAATCAAGGGTAGCCAAAACTAGAGAGGTAAGCATAGCCTCCTTAAGTGTCTCAAGGGCCACAATAGATATTTTATTTAAATATAAGGATTATTTATTTAAAAAGGTTGTGAGTGGTACTATTACGATGGCATGTTTTTTCATAAATTTGTGATAGTAACCTTTTAGCACCAAAAAGCCTTAGATATTCTTGAGGGTTTTTGACAATTTCCATTCCATCATACCTTTGATATTCTCAGGGTCTACTTTGAATTCTTCATGTGAAACAAAATCAACTAAAAATTACACCTATTAGACTCCACAAAAACATTTTGAAGGTTTTACATAAAGCTAATGTTGTTATAGAACTAATGGAACCTATTTCACATGTTACACATATTCTTCCCAAGTTTTGTTATATATAAGGATGTCATAAAAAAATAACAACATAAATCTCCCCAAAAAAGTCCTAAAAATAGTTTTCATCAAACTCTAAAAGGTATATGGTATATTTTTTAGACCAAAAGGCATGGATAAAAACACATAATGGCCTTCATGAGTTCTAAAATTTTCTTTAGGAATATCCTCATCTCTAATCCAAATATGATGGTACCCAGAACAAAGGTCTAGTTTTGTAAAATAACTAGCACCATGTAAATCATCTAGAAAATCATCAATAAATATAATATTTATCTTATATTTGATGGTGTACTTGTTGATTTTTGTGTGTTCTAGGCACATCCTCTAATTACCATCTTTATTATGCACCATGACCATCAGGGGTGAAAATTTTATTTGAATATGTATGGTAATACCTTCCTCTAACATCTCAATTGCCATGCTTTAAATTTCACTCTTATAGGCATATGGATACCTATATGGCCTGATGTTTCATGGTTGACTCCATGGAATCAATCATATGGAATGATCATGTTCTCTTCTTGGTGGAAGTCCTTTAACATGGCACTAAAAATAGTTAGAAGGTCATGAATAATCATATGTAGATCAGGATGTGTAGACACCTTAGTTGGTTGAAATTATATGAAAATAAATATTGTTACAAATCCTTAGGATTATTTTTTGGGCATCTTTTTATATGATGTGAACTAAGTAATTGTGGATATTTTTATCATAATCCACTTAGTTCAAATGTCCTACCTTTAGAGTGAAAGCGCATGAATAGTTTATGTAAATTAATATCTATTATGCCTAAGGTTGTGAGCCATTGGACTCAAAAAATAATGTCTATCTAGCCCATGAGAATATAAAAAATAATATAATAGCCTGTAGTTACCCTTAGAAAGCTTAATAATATGTCATTTCCCAAAATAATTGACTGTACCACCATTTTTAATCATGATCTAAAATTTTGAAGCTAGGTAAATGAAACATTTCAAATGAGTACCAACTTACTATTGATGAAGTTATGTGTACTTTCTGAGTCAATCAAGATTATCACCTTTTATTTCTTGAGGAATTACATAACTTTAAGGGTTTGAGGAGTGTTAATACCCAAAAGTACATGACATGAGATAGTTAGTTGGGACTCTTCAGATTATATCTCTATCACCTCTTATTTTTCACCTAAAAATTCATCATCATCTTCTTCTTTATTAACCAATTAAATTTAGAAAATTTCATTCTCATCACATTTATGTCCTTTGTTCCATTTTCTATCACAATTGAAACATAAACCGTTCACTTATTTTCATGAATATACTCCTCAAGACTATTAACTTACTAAAGTGTTCATCACTCACACTATTTATATAGTGTATTTTCAACTCCTCCATACAAGCAGACTAGGTGAGATTGAGACCCTTCTTATTTTGAGCACAAAACCATTGATAATAAATTAATGGATCTAATTATAGATATATGGATTAAATGACCACATTTTCTCCACATGAGATCTGATGTATATCAAAACATTCCTCCATATGGTTGATTTATTTAAATGGATCTTTCCCATCTAACTTTCACATTTCCACTTTTGACATCATTTTCCTTGGTTGTAAGGTACTTAGATTAGGATTGGGATGGATGATGGATCTACTTGGTTGGGTTTTTAAATGGTGATAGGTGGTAGGTTTTATTGAATATTCTTCAAATTCATCATGATATCTACCAAAGTAGATTTTATGCCTTTCAACTTAGAATGTATGTCTTGCACATTAGATTATATGCCTTACACATCATACTCAAGCTAGCTCACTTTGTGATCTATCACAGAAAAATCTTGGAGAAAATGATCCCATAACTCCCCCTTTTAAATAAATTTCTTCTTTGTGAGGATTTTTACTTAGAGTTTTAGCACCCTTGCCTTAGCTCCTAGCTTGTGGCCCTGCCATAATAGGGCTTGGTAATGTTGATCCTAATTTTCAACTTTGACCAAAATTTGAATAAGATTTTTTGAAATGATGTCATACTAAAATCATAAAATAAAAATAATATACCCCTTTTTAAGCTTTCTAAAAATATAAATAAATTTGAAAAAATCCTCAAAATGTAACCTATAGAGCAAATTTATAAAAAACCATAAATTGGTAATACCTTGCCGAAAAGAGATCCACAAACCCTAATTTTTTTAATGAGAGGTCCTTGAATTATCCTCAAACTCTAGAAAAATAATTGAAGAAAATTAAATATATATTACAAGATATATGTGATTATGTAACATTAGGGTTTTATCCACTCAATGGACCAAATTGATGCTCTAATACCACTTATAATGAAATTACTTCGTTAAAAAAGTATAATACTAATAATAGATCACAATATGACTAGAATAAAGTAGAATATATGAGTCAATGAAAAGACACATTGAGGGGGAAACCTCCACAATCTTATAATAAGAATACAATTTGTAACATGATGGTTAAGTACTAATCACCTCCTATTTATAGTCTAATGAGGCTATGGTTACTCCATAAGCTAACCTAACTAACCAAATGATATCATAGAGATATGTAATATGATAAGGGAAGGGTTATGTAAGTATCAAGTTGACTAGACATATCCTAACACATGCTATAGGCTAAGGGTGTAACAAGCTAACCTCTTACTAGTGCACTACAAAAATAAACAATCAAAGGCTTCTTATGAATGAAAAAAAAATCTTAGGTATTTTTGAGACATTATGAGCTACATGAAAACTTAAACCTATATATAGTTTTGTATAATAGTTTTAGTATTGGGGTAGTATCCCTCATACCACAATGTAGGGAAAACTGCCAACTGGTTTTTCTAGAATGACAGCTCTTATGAGTTTCAAAACTATAGGAACATAATTTATAGGAAAACCAAGAAAAATAAAAAATAAAATTAGAAAGTAGAGGCTCAAAAATAGAGGTTCAGATTCACCAATATGTTTTACCCTCTTTTGGATAAAACACTAATTGAATTAAATAAATCAAGATTTGTTTAAGTGTATTATATAGGTGTAAAATTGGAGATATTAGAATGCTAAAGATATAAAAATGATTAAGTATTCTAATTTTGACAAATTTTTAAATATAAAAAGTTGTTATTTTGGGAAAGTGATAAGAAGGAATAATACTTAGCTCCCACATTGATCTATGTTGACTACTCTAATTATTTGAATGTGAAAATCATAAGAAGATATGATTGTGTAGGATTAGTATCACATTCAAGAGTAGAAACAAATATGGTTAGGTCTACTATAAGTAGACAATTATTCAATGTATTAAAGTTTGTTAACCATAAAATTGTCCCAGTTAAATATGACAAATAGTAGGTATGAAAAAGATAGAGAAGGTAGTAATATGGAAATGACAAAAAAAAAGTAGAATATAAAGACCTTCCTAGACAATAATGTAGTAGGAAGATAGAGGCATAGTGTGCTAGAGTTTATTGACCATATAATTCCATGATTTGATTGTGTGTGAACTAATTATTGAAACAATTATGCATGTGAATGATGATAAATATGAGATATCACTATTAGGATTTGGATGTATATAAATTATTGTATGTCTTCTCATCTTTGAAACCTTTATGACACTTCGATAGATTAAAAACTTGTAAGCATAATGAGCTAAGCTAACCTCAATCACCCACTTTGTTGATTGACCATTTTCTATGTATCCAAAACTCCAAGGAGGGAAATCAAGCCTACATAATTATCCCACCTAGATTTGATGTGTGATTATGCTCATTTGACTAAATGTATGTAACTAGAAGATAGATTTGATACTTGAGAATGATAGCTCTTGACTTGATCTAAAGGGATCCTAACGTTGCTTATGAGTGATCCTTATGAACAATGTAAAAATTGGGCAAAATAGGGTTTAATCTCTCAATGTGCAGAAGTGTAAATGATTTTACCAAGTGAATATCAAGTGTGGGAAATGAATGACTCCTAATATGTATTTATAGGCTAAAGTTTTGAAAATTTACTTTAGCTGACCTTATAAAACATGTGGGAAGAACAAAAGGATAACTTCAAATTTGGAAACTAGACATTATTTGATGTTGGACATAGCTGATGCAAGTGGACAAGGGTGTAGTGCACCCCAGTCTACTTAGGGAAGACCTATCCAAGAGGAATACACATAACTTTGATTTTTAGGGAATAATCTAAAGGTGTTTTTAAACATCCTAAGCATTTGACATTAAAAATCATATATAATGATAATGGAAAATAAATGGTCAAATCCAAAAATAAATGAATGGCTTAGAGGAATGCTAAATAAGAGTCATGCAATTGGGTACAAGTGACATGGTTAATAATATGTTAAGAATTAGCATTATCAACTACCTATGACCAAATTTATGTGTCTAGAATTATATTTTTAGAGTTCAAACACTAATTATACATATGCCTTATCATGTTAACCACATATGGAAATATGCTTAGCACATGAGGGAAAGTGCCCTAAAAGTTAGTTATTAGTGCTCACATTCACTTCATAATTTGCTTATGTATCTGCTTGTGGCCACCTTCATAAGTATAATTATATTTGGTTGTATTTAACTTGTTAAAAAAATAAGTGTTAATCCTTACTATAAAGGCAACCACCCTTTACCACACAACCCCAAAAAGTTCACTTTCATAGTTATCCTTGCTGGTAACATTACAACCACTAACTAACCCACACACATGTAGACCTTACTAAGAGTTAATAAGAGACATAATTACACACATAATTATGGATATTTTAAATTTCCAACATCTGAGCATGGTCATACAAGTTTTATTTCTATAATACCCTCTTAGCTCTACAACCAACAATATTTTCCTTGGGCTTACATAAGGCACCTAAAACACTACTTAGATAAATTATGTTTAAAGTTAATAAATCAAAATATTGTTTTAAATACATTTCCTAGGATAATAAGAGTGTGTATAAATTATCAATCAATATTATTTCTAAAATTTTGCTTTAAACAATTCACAAAAGTAAACAATAATTACAAATAATCTTTTGTATATCAGTTCTAAGATAATAAAATGCAAATGAAATGATGTCTAACTAATAACATAGATGATCAATAAATTTATTATACAGTTTTGATTCATTTTTAATACTAAATAAAATATAAAGAAGTCACTTACACATTTTATCTATGAAAGAAACACTAGATAGTTGCAGAGGTAAGCAACAATTTCAAAATAAACACTTTTCACACTAATTCTAAGTTAATAAAGTGTGTACGAAAAAATATTATTGAATAAATTATCTTAGTAAAAAATAAAATTTTGCAAGAGTCTAATAATATTTTTTAAGTTAAGGATATTACAAATATAACATCAATTTTTTTTTTGAAAGTATGCTATAAATACACCTAGCTTTTCAAGATGAATTTTATAAATAGAAACCACACTAAAAAACAACCTGTGAAACTAGTTTTAGAATCCAACCAGTTTTAATTGTAAAAATAAATAATAAAATTATTTAACTATTAAACTAGTAATTTTAAGCCATTTGAAAAGTGTTTCAATTCTTGGATTTTATTTTTTTGTTTTTAAATATTTATTTTATATTAGTTCCAAACCAGATTTTATGAGCTAGAAAAACATTAATAAGCTGCTTGTGAAAATGATTTTCAAATATGTCCCATTTTAGTTACAATTATTAGTAGTAAAATTATTTGATAATTAATTCATTAATTATATTCCATTTAAAATATATTTCAAATTCTGGATTTATTAACTTTTGTAGATACTAAAATATGATTTATATAGTATTTTAAACTTATACACTTGGAAAATACCTATCATGGCTATACCTTTTAGCTCTAGACATGTCTCCTACTAAAAGGCTCGTGTTAACTATCTATTTGTGCCTACTTGATTATCTCTTAGTTCGATCATTTCTATTATGATGAATAAGCCTTATATACTATGTAAAAATCTCTAAACTTGAATATTATCCTTCATTGACAGTTCTAGATCTGTACCTATTTCTAACTCCTTAGACACTTGCATCCCACGTAGACATATGCACCGACACAAGTGTCAAATTATCTTAAAAAGTGTCCACTACTAAAAATTCATCCAATTTAAAAATTTAAACTATCCTAAAGGTCAACCTAAGTGATTTAATGTGAGATATTTCTAAAAGGGATTGGTATATACACAATATCAATCTTCATTCATTCCTCACCTAGAAAACACTTGGAAATCACATATAATTCATAAGGAAAAAATAAATAAGCACTCAATCAAGGATTCAAGTGAGAAAAACTACCCTTCCAAGCCTATTTATATATCAATCATAGGAACGATATTTATACAAGTCTAAAGCATTCAAAGATCAACCCATGAGCCATATTTTCAAAGTTACAATCTAGGTCAATGCATGCCTTTTCTTATTATAAATTTCATCCTTGTACACATACAAGATAGTATGTAGGGGAAAAATATATATGTCTAAGGCCCTGTTTAAAGTATTGGCTATGTAGGCAGTGCCCATTAATAGAGGGGTTTTTAGGGTAGTTCGACACCATGAGCTCACTAACCCATTTTTTTTGTAGTCATTATAAGGATGAAGAGATAGGATTTGATCATTTAACAAAGAATGAAAACCTATGCACATGATATATATAGATTTAAAAAAACTAGAAGGCTTTAATTGGTCATAAATAGATCTCGTCAGTATTTCATACAAGACACATGTTGTAGGGTTAGACACTTGCATCAACATAACTATCCAAATTTGATGTAATTATTTGAGGCCACAAAAAGAATATTCCCAAAATATAACAACTATTCTAGGATAATATTCTAATCCACTTCTAACCTGTTCCAAATTAGACCTATATGCACATAATAAAACCAACTAAGTATCATTTATTTCCAATTTATTAAAATATCTATTAATAGCTATACTTTATGAAATTTAGAAATATTAGTTATACAAATAATAATATTATTTATCTAAGTTTTATATTAATTAGCCTACTCATTAGGTTAATTCACCATTCTTATTTAAAAGTTAATATAACCCCCCATACCCTAGATAAGCTCACATATCTAAATTTAAGGTTAAATATTTGGTGAACTTGACCTTTGGTCTCAAAGCCCTAGTGGACTTAGGGTTTCCTATTTTTCTCTAATTTATTATTTCTAAACTGAAAATATTTTAAAATTAGATTTAAATTTATTTTAAATGAATTAATCATGGATGCATATATCCTTTTCTAATATGTCATAGTAAATCTTGTTTGTTATAATTCATACATGGATAAATTAAAAAAAAATCCTAATCCTAAATAATTATTAAATATGAGGAATATAATCACGTTGAACAATCAAGTAATATGCATACCAGGATCTCAATTCTAGACTTGGTGAAATAATCAATTATTTATAAGGATGTATTCTATGAAGCATTGTACAAAACCTAAGTACCAATTGACATAACATTGGCATCATTTACAGATATTTTTAAAGATACAATTCATAATGCCAATATTCTTACCTTTAATTTTAAAGATTTACCTTTAAAGGATATCATTGATCAAGACTTGCCTTTATCAATGAAAATTATTCTTCACAATAAAAGAAACCAAAACAAGCAAATACAATAGATCTCAATGACATATAATATTGAATTACACTCCAATCATGTCATTTCACATCTTAATTTATTACACAAGTCACCCCCATACATGGATATCCTCTTGAGAACTTTATGTATGACAACCTGGACAAGTAATGCAGATCCAACATATGTGGCATCTATGTTAAACTCTATCAAATGGACCAAACATAATACTTCACTTGAAAATAAGGGTTTACCATATCTACATACCCATGAAATCAATTTTTTTACATTTGTTCACATACCTATTCATTCAAATATCAATGTAAAGTTGTAACGGAAGCCAAAATATCAACCAATTTAATAACATAGAAACCTAATCAATCTATCTCATATAATACACCTAAAAAACATTTTAAAAGATTAGCTAAGGCTCTAATTCATTTATTAAAAAATATTAAGGAGTGTTATCTCATATCTTTCCCTACTCCCATAGAGGTTGATATGAGTCAACCTCTACCAAAAAGATATGATGATATTACATATTGTGACTATCACTAGGGCCATGGGAATTTTATGTAACATGTTACACCTTGAAGCATAAAATCTTAGATATTATTGATGACCAAAATATTACATTTGATGATTATCTAAATCATCCAATTCCACAAGCTAGTGATCACCATAATTAGAAGATATTTAACAACCCTTTGAAAGATCATTATAATAAAGATTCACCAATATAAATGGTATACGATGCCTATCCAAAATAAACACACCAAGTTGAATAAATAAAAAATCATCCTAACTAACAAGATATAATAAACACATTATTCATGGTTGGTGCTTATTTTTGGCATAGCCATGTTGATCCTACACAAACAAAAAGCACATGCAATGTAAGACATTTGCAACAACTTGGATTTGATCTAAAAGGCTTATAAAATAACTTAGGTTTGAAATGTTCCTTGGAAAACATAATAATACCAATTGTTTGTGGTCTAAAAGTGATTTAAAAAGGGTTTGGGTTATGCCACAAAAAATCTCAATATTCATTTATAGTGGAAACACTTTGGCTATACTAGATGGAAGCTAAAATTGACCAAAATTAGTAATCTATCATATTTTCTCATGAAGGAAAATTAATTCATATACCATAAGATCATTCTTCTACTTCACATGTAAATTATGAGTAAAAACATGACATGCATAATTTTAACCTATTATAAATTAATTTATGGATTATATAACACCTTTATCTTATACACTTGGGAAACTCAGACCTTATATGTTCCTCTTAGTTATGGACCTTTCCCACTTTCAAAAGTATTTCATCTTCTCTATCTTGTGCCCATTGGCCTATCTCCTAGTCTGAACAATCTTATGTTGATGAGCTTGACCTTATATCTTGCCTAGAATGCTTAAAATATGCTTATCTTATGCCCCTACAAGTTTTGAGCCTGTACCTATTTTCTAACTACCAAGACACAAGTGTTAGTCTCAAACCCCTATGTCAATACTAGTGTCTTACGTTGACACAGGTGTCCAGTACCCTAAAGTCAGATAATTTGCAAATGAAACATATCCTAATGGTCAACCTTAGTGCTTTAATGTGAGTTATTTCTCCAAAGGAATTGGTATACACACAAGATTAACCCTCACTCATTCCTAACATAGAAAAGACCTATGACAAACCAAAGAAACTTATCAAAGCATTCAATCAATAACTTGATAAATAAAAGCTTCCCTATTTTCACCTATGTTCATATTAGTCATAGGGATGGCACATAAAAATGTTTGAAATACTGAAGGAGTAACCCAAGAGCTTGATTTTCCAAGTTACAAGCTAGGCCACTATTGTAATTAATTTCCATATATTACATGATTACACACAAGCCAACACACAAGGGAAAGCTACATAAGTCTGAGGTCCTCTTTGAAGTATTGAATATATAGGTGGTGCTCATTAACATAGGGGTATTTAGGGAAGCTTGACACCATGTGCCCACTAACCCATTTTTCTCACAACCACTATGAGGAGGAAGAACTAAGGTTTTATAATTTGATAAGGAGTGATAGTCCATCGATCGAATCTAAATGCACCAAAGTGAAGGTGGAGACAAACCCAAAAGCATCCAAGTGGTCACATATTTTTCTAGTAGGAATTTTATATAAGACACCTACATCTATTTTAGATAATAGCATCGACGCTAACATTTAAGGCTAACACTAGTGTCCGTGGCTCTAGAGGCACTCAATCTAGAATTTCTAGAATCCTCTTCTAGTATGATTCTTGCCTATTATAGATCCATAACTATGTTGGAATTATAACTAGTTAAGTAGACTATTTATTTGTCATTTTCATATATATAAATAGTTGTACTTACTATTTTTTACATGCTTTAGTTTAATAAATTTATCATATGCTATATATGAATTTAGCATTTAATTGGCCTACTATAGATATGATTATCAAAATTTTGCATTATCATTTCTCTATTATTAACTCTAACCAATTATGATCCAAATATAATTTAGGTTTAAACATTTAGTGAACTCGATTCATATGAATGCAAACATTTATGATTCCTAGGGTTTTTAGTCAGCTAGGATTTTAGATTGTTGTACTTTTTCATTTCATGCTTATATTATTTTACAAGTAACCTAGGTGTATCCTTAGATTAGGATGTGTGCCTATTGAGCACATTGATATTCCCCTCCCATCACCTTAGATATCTCAAACCAATGAGGGACCTAATATTATAAATCATAATGATATCGATGTTGAGAATGAAAAACATACTGATGAGGTTATCATAGAAGAAAATTATTGTAATGGAAACCATGAGTTTAATGAAACCAATGAAAATGAGCAAATATATCATGATAAAGTGAAATTAATTTAATTTTTTCATGAGCATATTCATCAAAACCTTGAATATATTGATGAAATCCTAAAAACCATATTAGAAACTAAAAATGTAAAAATCATATATGACCAAATAGGTCCATATATTGATCATGCCATTAGAACCATGTGTCATCCCCATATACCAATAACCCTCCCCTTGAACACATTACAACCTAATAATTCTAATGGGGGCACAAGATATGTATTTCAACCTTTGTTTCCTAAAAACACTATTACTACATCTACCATAGGGCTAACAATTGTTTCAACTCAAATACCAATTTCAATGCCTTTTACTACTCAAAACATGTTCACTTATCCATAAATGACTATTCCACTTGCCAATTTAAGTCCCAATGGATATAAAATTCAAACACTCCTTTAAGTTATAAATACCTTAGAGAACAAGGTTACAAACATTGAACAAAATGATTTAAAGTCTCCTCATGCTATTGATTCCCAAGATATGTTGCATAACCTTCTTGAAATTGAGATGCATTTAAATCATTTTCTAACTAGTTTCTTTACACCTAAATTCACATTTTATGATGGAAAGGGTGATTTTGAACAACATCTTTGATCCTTTTATGGGCATGCCTTGACTATGCCTCCAATGATTAACTTTTGACCAAATTATTCCCAAGAATCCTTGACTATGCTTTGAGGTGGTTCTATGATTTACCTCTCTAATCTATGATAGCATTCAAACCTATTGAAGATATGTTTTTGGCACATTTTTCAATTAATATTTCTGAAAAGGTTTCCTTTTCTCAAATTTCCAAAATTAATTAAGGAAAAAAGAACCTATCAATGAATATGTCTTGTGGTACAAGACAATGCTAGCTAAAATGAATAATCTTATGGTAGATAAAGAGTTGCAAGACATATTTAAGCAAAGTTTGTTTTCTC
Source organism: Torreya grandis (assembly GCA_037957365.1). Lineage (NCBI taxonomy): Eukaryota > Viridiplantae > Streptophyta > Pinopsida > Cupressales > Taxaceae > Torreya > Torreya grandis. The sequence continues at coordinate 1,260,800 of JARHVA010001912.1, forward strand.
CCTTACATGAGTCCATTATTTTCAAAAAGTTTAAATCCTTTGATGACTTATGCCATGTTTTTATAGATGGTGAATTGAAACTTATTTCATTGAAAAAACTTAAGTATGTATCAAACACACCGACTACATCTACATCAAATGCCATATTTACAATCAAACCAAGTTATAAGGTAAAACCTCCTAAACCTAAAAAGGAAATAACCACCATGGTTAATTTAGTTTCACACCAACCTAATTGACCTGTCTTATGTAATGCACCAAGGAGATAATTTAAATGCTTACTTGAGTCTCCCTCTTCATTACTCCCATAGCTAGTAGAGTGTCATCTTACATCTCTCCCTCATACTATAGAGGTTGATATGAATATAACTATACCTAAAATATATGATGAAAATGCTTATTTTGATGATCACCAGTGATCGAGGAATTATATGAACATATGTTTTACTGAAATATAAGATCTAACACCTCATTAATGACTAAAATATTATATTTGATGATCCTCCCAAGGAATCAGGTTCATAAACTTGTGATCACAAAAAACAAAAAATACTTAACAATCCTTTACAAGATCATTTTAAGAAGGAACCGAAAGTGTGAATGGCATATAATGCATTTCCTCCTCTATAACATTATGATCACCCATTGGTTGGGATTATTGGTGCTTATACATGACATCCACCTCCTATAATTTATGTTATCACATAGGATTGCACCTATCTTGATCCTATAGATTTTTGTGCAAGTGCCTAATGAAATAATGGAAAAACCTCCAAAGCCATGGGAACTTGGAAATTTGAGGTTAATCTCCAGAGAAGGCTGACTCCCTTTCACTAAATCTGATGTAAACTGATAGAATATCAGTTTTGTGTAAATCTCACTCTTTAGTGATTTTGAATCCTAAACTAAGCTTCTGATAGGAAAAGGGTTTGAAGAATTGAAATTTATATAAAAATAAAAATAATGTGATTGCACCAAATGCTTTATAGTGGGTCTTATTGCTTGCTTTGATAACACAACAGAGAAGAAAATAGGCTGAATTTATTCTAAACATAGACTTATGCAAATTTGGAAATCAGAGCTAGTATTTTAGCTATTCTTCAGAAAAGGGAAAAGGATCTTTATTTCAAACAATATTATTAGGAGAGTAAAATATTGTAGATGAATTTTATAAAGATTGAAATAAAAGATAAAGCTTCCACAAAGAATTAGATAACTTACACAATATAGAGATTCCAAAGATAGGAAAGTCAAAAACTTCAACTTTATTTCTCTCCAAAGGTTACAACTTGTAGTAAATATATTAAAAATGTAGAAAAATATCACTAACAAAAAAAGGATAGATTAGGCCATAGGGTCTACCCATATTTATACAAAATAGGTCTTCAAAGACATGTAGTTGTCAAAACTTAAACACCTAGTAGAAGGAAATCATGCAAATTGAATGCCTCATATAAAAAGGGGTGAGTTCCTTTATTTATAGCATCTTGGACTTGTGGAGGTGTTGGTACTTCATACATGAGTTAGGCGTGATCTTGGATGTGATCTTGGCATAGTTGGAAGTAGAAATCTTCATGCAAGGCTCCTTGTATGATGTTGGCTAAAAATAGTTCCGCATGAAAGAAGCAACACCCAAAAAAGAACTTTGCTTTATTAAATAAAAGATAACATTGAAAATAAATTTTCAAGTTTATTTTCATGCAAGCCTTAGCATATAAAACTAAAGTAAGACTTTTAAAACATCTACGTCTTTATCACTTTTTAACAAAAGGAACCATGAAATTTACACTTTGTGACTTTGCACCTTTTATCATTTCACATTTATTAAAATAGAAAGTGCAATTTACAACTTATAAATTCAAAAAATATAAAGTGTAAAGTATATGTCTTTCTCTTTCTAAAAAAAAGTTATAAAAAATATACAACTGCACCTTGTAATTACAGATTAAAAATTACAATGTATTCAAAATAGAAATACAGATTAAAATTTTAAATATTCAAAAGATGGAAAATTAATCAATGTCCAAAATATCTTCAACTTTCTTATCATTTTCTACCCACAACTTCATTGTGTATATATCAAAAGCCTTGAACATTTCTTGTATTTACTCTACGCATGGCCATAAGAATAAATGTTAATGTCTACACAATCTGCCTATACATCAAATAAATCTTTTCTAAAGTCATAATGCCCTATATTTTAGTTCTCATTTGATCAATTACATTCTCATATTTGATGAACTTGTAAATTGAACTCAAGACAAAGATTGTGTGTTTCACAGATTCCTTCTCAACTATTGCCTTAAAATGATTCTAGACCTATTCTACCTAGAGAAGATTATTGACATCATCCATTAGTTAACATGACATTAAATTCATCATGCCATAAATCTGGTATAGAATGTTAATAGCCTTATCATGAGCTTCCTTGGCTTGCTCCATAGATTTCATCAGTACTCTTACCCAAAATAGGGCATCCCTATGTAGTTCTTCATGCTTGACATCATCTTTAAATATTTTCTATAATGAGGGTATTCATGTCAATTAATTTTATAGTTATCAACTTGGGATAATACATATTTAGGAGCTAAATTTCTCCTTCATAGTTGTTAATCTATTCCTTTAAAATCTCTTTTCTCTCCATGATGAGTCCATAATGTTCCATTATGGCTAAATAATTCTATTACCCTTAGTGACCAACTCATCATACCATTATTTTTTAGCCCTTATCGTGTGAGAAATATCCTATATAGAATCAATTGTGGCTTGATCTAGACTAATTAGTTGTACTACCTATTGTTGTTATGGTGTTTCACTAGGCTTAATGAATTGGTTGAGTGCTTCTATCAACTGCTCAAATTTTATTTTAAGCTCATCCTTGGTGGTTTTATCATGGTCAATTCTCTAGAAGAGAGAGTTGATGACTGACTGCATATCATGTTTGAGACCTTATCTCATCTACCAACCAAGATATATTTGATAAAGTTGGTAATCTACCACCATAAGATCTTATTTTGATTTGTTTGGTAGGGGCACTACAATCTCAATGTCCTCTCCCCCTTATTATCAGTGAATGTCCTTGAAAAGGTCTTGGGAGTAGGCTTATGTTTCTTCTTGATTTATGACATGCTAAAGTCCAAAGTGATCAGATCAATCATTAAGTTCCTTTTCTTTCCCACTGATTGGGATAACCAACTAAGGGTAGCCTTCTATTGATCTGGCATAGTCACCAAAGAATCTAGAGCTGATGTAGTTACACTAACTAATACTATGACCAAGGGAGCCTCTTAGGAAGATGATATTATTTTCTACTTAGGAGGTGCCTGTGAGGGATCACCCTCACTGATAGTTTGAAAACCTATATTTGTACCAAGTGTTTGGACTGATCCAACCTTAATAGATGGTATGGGTGAAATAGTAGAAATAGGGAAAGTGGAAGCAAGGAAAGTAGCTATGCTTGATAGAGAAGTGAAGGGTGGAATGGACTTAAAAGTTATAAATTTAGGAACTGGTGAAAGGGTGGAAGCTAAGGCACTAAATGTGTCAATGAGGTGTGTAGGACCACTCAGGTTTGGTGAGGTGAAAATGGTGGGTTGGGATGAAAGGGGAACAATACTCACCCCAAAGGTTGAGGTGGCCTATAAAATAGTAGTCAAGATGACTGAATCTGAGGCAATGTACTATTGGGTGGTATAGGGAATTAATGGTGATGAAATGGAAGAAATTATAAATGGAATAGAAATTAGGAGGGGATAAAATGGGGAAGGTGAAGTGTGAGGAAGGAAAAGTGAAGTGGAAACTTGAAATTCCACTATAGAGGGACCCTGAGTGTCCACTTTACTTATTTTTGTTGTTATCACTTGGCTTATTAAAATGAGTGGAGTGGTAGATAAAGTGGGGATGAGTGAAGGGGTTGACACTTGAGGTTGAGGAGCTAAGAATTATGGTGTAACAAGAACTTGAGTTTTTTGAGGAGGAGAGGAAACTGGAGGAGGTGTTGAAACCTATTGTATAATATATGTAGGATAAGGGGGAGTAGTGGAAATGTGAGCTAATGATATAAGATCTGAAGCTATATATCTATGTGCTGTTGATGCTATCTCTTTTACTGAAAGATCAATAGGTTCTTTTGTAGCTTCTCCTTGTCTACTAGATCCTCCTTTCCTTGCCTTTGTCTTTATTTTCCTCTTCTTTTTCTTCTCAAGTTCCACTGATGATTCACTAGGGCCCTCTGCTAATGGGGTAATACCCTCTGCTTTTAGTTTTAGGTGCTTCTCTTTAACTCCTATAGTTTCCCTAGTGATCTACACTCTTTTACCCCTTTGATAATTAATAGTTCTATTGATGATGGGGGATGTTCTATCAAATAGGGAAAATTATTCAAGAACTAACCACCTAACTGGTGGTAGGGGTTTTGCAATCATCTGGGTGAGGTATAGTGGATCCACTCTAGAATCTTCATCTACCATGTCATTAGGGGTTGATACTAGATCATAATATTTTATTTGCTGTAGGGACATTATTGAGTAGTCCCTCATTCTTACCATTTATTTGTCATCACAATACTCCCAATAATCCTCATATTATGGCACATTTTAATATGTTTCCAAATTTAGTGCATTTTTGATTTTACTATATGGGTCAAAATATGGCCTGGACTCTAGAGTCTTCAATGTCCTTTGACACACCTCTGCCTCTACACCTCTAGCCTTCAGAAGAGTTTGGCATGTATAATGACCAATAGAAATAGGGAAATGCATCCCTACCTTGTGTCTATGAGAGAAGAACTTATGTGTTTCTACTAGTTGCTACACCAACTCCAATAATGCCAATTTGTCACTCATGTATCAGGGAAGAGTTTAGGGATAACCACTAAAACTTGCTACCATGATGTAGGAATATATGGGGAATTATATGAAGAATTATCCACGTTTCATGATTTAATCCTTTGCTTCCCTTGAGAACCTCTCCTTCTTAAGCTCTAAATTGAACATGATGATGATGTTATAGATGAAAACATCATTATCTCTTCTAAACTATTGTCTACTAGTCTGAAGGGTGAGGTCAAGGTAGTAGTTATACACTCTTATTATTTCATTAGGAATAACATTGAGGCTTGGGAATAATCTTCCTTTGGCCAAAACATAAACAACATATGATGTCATGTAAAATTTATTTGTTGTTTGAACCTCCAACAACTGCTGATGGAGAGTGTCACTAATTAATTATGCCTAATATATATATGACTTATTATCTTAGATGGTCTAGATATATTGGTAAATCTACTATTTTTAGCACTAGGCATCAGGATTGCCTATGACTCTATGTAACAATGTTATAACATCTCATACCTCATTTATAAAATCAGATCTATACATGGTCTTGGGAAATCTAGTGGAAGAATGCTTGGGGTTCTTGAGCCATTGTTTGTTGATAATCTTTTGACATACATCCTTATTTTATTCATATAACTATGTGGATGTTTGGGGAGTTATATTGAGAAAACTCTCAAACTCAGGAATAACAAACACTATGTTGATGTAGTCAGTGTCAAGATCCAAAATATTTTCACCTTTATCATTATACACTTGCCTCCTATCAGGGTCATAGTGTTTAGCCATTATTAGGACTGACTCAAGACTTTAGATAGTTAGGGGGAAGGATACAACTTGTGAAAGTCTAGAGTCATAAATACTTTATATCCAATCATTTTTGAATTTTGCCCCCATTCTAGCCCAGAAGTCTCCTAGGTCAATGTGACCTAAATCTATATCAATGATCTTCATGAGATTGGATTCCAAATAAGAAGTTACTTTAGGGACCTTAAATTTAAACTTCATCTCTTTGGGAGGCATGGAGATTGTATAAAATCCTCTAAGAAACCAATAGTGAAATTTGGTGGGAACTGCAGGTGTATGGAGCACTTGTATACTCCAGCATAACTTAGAGGTTCTTGGAATACGTTGATTTTTTATGGTGCTTAAGGGATTTAGAATCTCCAATAGAGGTGGGACATGATTGTGGTAGGTCCACTATCTATAATGCTTGAATGATGTCAGGATTCTAGTGGAAGTGAGAGGTACTTAAGGCACATCTAGTCTCTATAGTGTAGTGAGTGTTAGCGGGGGTCAAAGGTGCTTGGAGCGCGTCTAATGTCTACAGGGATGCTGGGGGAATCTTAAAGGGAATATTATTTGTTTGAAAAGGAAGAATATGCTTGGGAATATTCACTTAAAAATGCCTTATATTTGATTAAAAATTTGGGAGGGAAAAATGCAAGTTTTCTAGGATAATGTGTAGGATTTGCAAAGAGGAAATTCTAAGGACCCTAGAAACTTAGACTGTCACCAATCACACATCTTGAACATGAGAAGACCTAAAAATTCATTCAAAAGAAAAAATGTAAAACAAAAAATCCCTAAACAATAAATCCTAAATGATTTTTGATCTAAAGCTTTGCAATAAAAGAAGAAGACTAGAAAAGCTTCAAAATTAAAGGTGTTGTTAGAAAAATAATGAGTAAAGTACTGTGAAAATGATGCAGGTAACATGATAATTGGCACACAGATGTGGATTTGTGGTATAAGGTCATGGTATAGGGATGGAGCTCAAGAAAATTCAATTAGAAAGATAATTGATAAAAATCTTTGTAAAATAACTTAGATTTTAAGGAAAACTTGCATTTAATGCAAGTCATGGTGGTTGGTAGTGGATGTTGGACCTACTTAGAGTAGGTCCACTCTCCATAGTTTGGGATTAGCTTGGTGAGAGGAAAAGTTTGATGTGCACTTTGCATGTTGTGAAAATATGCAATGTGAACTTCAATATCTACATCCCATGGAATGGATTGGTACGTACCATGGAGGTTAGACCTACGTGGAGCAGGTCCACTCTCCATGGATGGGTTAAATGACTTAGCAGGGATCAAAACTTTGTGTGCACTTTGAACATTATGAAAATGTACAATTTGCACTTCAAGATCCATATCCTATAGAAGGGGAGGTGTGATAGGCTTGGTAGGATTTGGATCTTGTCATGCACTTTTCATATTATGAAAATGTGTAAAGTGCATGTCAAGTTATGGATTCCACTAGATGGGTACATGGCAGGATCCACAACCTACCATGCATTTTACACATTTTACACAATGTTTAAAGTGCATAGTGAGTTCCAGATCTGTGGTTATGGGGTCTTGGTTCTTCACAAGATCCAAATCCCATAAATCAATTTATATAAGTGAAAATTACATCTAGGGTTCTAGATTTTGTCAAACATAAAAAGGAAAAATGTTGAGTTATGGAGCTAAAAGCTTCACTAATGAGCAATGTGGAGGTTGTTGGGCTTACACAGTAACTGACATTGGTCAGAACCAATAGACATCGGTTATGGGTTGACTGACATCGATAGAATCGATCAAAACCAATTGGCATTGGTTAGGGGTTGGCTAACATTGGTCATCTGTAGACTGACACTAACTTCTGTGCATTTCCAAAATTAGAATTGTGCTATTTTTAGGAGAACAGTTAATATGCATGTAAAGATTAAAATTAGTCTTGAGTCTATTTTTTTAATTATTGTTTCCTTTCAATTCTATTTAAGAGACCCATGGGGCAGTATTGTAAGAGGGGTGCAAGATTAAGTTAATCTGCAAGGGAGCAAGATTAAGAAGATCTATAGGGAGCAAGATCAAGAAGATCTGCTAGAAGATAATTCAGTAATCTGAGTTGGTTATAATTGATAGAGAGAGAGAGAACTCTTGAGGGAGAATTACTGTACATCTTCGAGGTGTGAGGAGAGAGAGATTTTTTCATTGCATTTCCTTCTAGAAGAGTTTAATACAAGATTAGTTGTTTCTTGTATCTCCTATTATTTGCTATTTTTGATTTCTAGTTACTTATTAATTTTGGTTTCAATTCTGTGTTTAGTTGCTTATACAAAAGTAATCAATTATACTCTAAGATCTTGAAAAGTGGTATTAGAGCTATGTGTATACACTAACAAGTGGTATCAGAGCTATGTGTATACACTAACAAGTGGTATCAGAGCTATGTGTATACATTAACAATTGGTATCAGAGCGTGTTAGTGTTTGTTGATTACATAATTCACTCACATGGGTTTTTGATTGAGTGGGAGCAAAGCAATGGCAAAAAAAAGTAAACTAAGAATGGAGAAATTCAATGGCAAGAATGATCAATTATGGAAGATGCAGATTGAAGATTATCTGTATCAAAAAGATCTGTATTTACCATTGGGTGGGGGTTTCAAGTAAGCCCATAGATATGGAAGTTGAAGAATGAAATGTTCTTGATAGAAAGGCTCTTGGATCTGTAAGGTTGATCCTGGCAGCTTCTGTGATTTTCAACTTATCACAGGTAAAGACAATGGTAGAGTTAATGGATACTTTAGCAAATTTATATGAAAAACTCTCAGATTTGAATAACATATATCTTATAAATCAATTATTTAATTTGCAAATGTAGGAAGGTGGATCTGTATCTAGTCATCTTAATCATTTCCATGCAATAGTAAATCAGTTAAATTTAGTCAAAATAGTTTTTGATGATGAAATTAAGGCTCTCTTAATCTTATGCTCCTTACCTAAAAGTTGGCATAGTTTAGTAATGGCAGTTAGTAATACTACATCTGCTTCAAATATCTTGAAATTTGATGATGTTGTTAGTGTAATCTTGAATAAAAAAATTCATAAGAAAAACACAGGGAAAACATCAGGTAATGCTTTAAGTGTTGAAAGTAGGGGAAAGCAAAGAGAGAAGGGCAAGCAAGGGAAATCAAGGTCAAAGATGGGAAGTAGATCCACATCCAGAAATGGAAGAATAACCTACTAAAATTGTGGAAAGAAAGGGCATGCAAAGAAAGTTTGTTGGTTGAAGGATAACAAAGAAAATCAGCATAAAGGTAATAAAGAAGCAAAAATTATAGGTATTGTTGCACAGGATGCTCTTATATTATCTTTGGATAATAAAGTAGAATCATGGGTTTTAGATTCTGGTGCGTCTTTTCATGCAACCCTAAATAGAGAATTTTTCAATGATTATGTCCATGGAGATTTTGAAAATTTTTATTTAGGGGATGATGAGCCTTGTAAAATTGTTGGCAAAAGAAAAGTGCAGCTGAAATTGCAGAATGGCAACACATGGGTGTTGAAAGATGTTATGCATGTATCCATCCTGAAGAGGAATCTAATTTCTATAGAAAAGTTGGGTGATGAGGGTTGCACAGTAACTCTCACAGCTGAATCTTGAAAAGTTTACAAGGGTGCACTTGTATTAGCAAAAGGTAAGAGAGTAGGTACACTTTATCTATCTACTTGTATTATTGATTATTTTCCTTCTATTTTATCTACTTCAGATGTAGATGCAAAGTTGTGGCACTGTAGGCTTGGTCACATGAGTGAGAAGGGAATGAATGTTCTTAAGTCAAAAGGTAAGCTTTCAGATTTGAAAAGCATAGATCTAGATTTCTGTGAACATTGTATTTTTGTGAAACAAAAGAAAGTGAGGTTTCTCAAAACTAGGTCAACAAAGAAGAAGCACAAGTTGGAGCTTGTTCACACAACCGTGTGGGGACCAGCTCAGGTAGCTTCTATTGGAGGATCACAGTATTATTTTTCTTTCATTGATGATGCTACAAGAGAGGTATGGGTTTATTGCATAAAAAGGAAATTTGATGTTTTTGACACATTTAAGAAATGGAAAGCTTTAGTTGAGAGATTGAAGTGCCTTAGAGCTGACAATGGTGGTGAGTACTACAACAATAAATTCAATAGTTACTATTTTATGAGTGGAATACGTAGAGAAAGGATGGTTCCAAGGACACCTCAGCAAAATAGAGTTGCTGAAAGGATGAATAGAACAATAATGGAGTGTGCATGGAGTATGAGGTTGCATGCTAGTTCACCCTATTGAGTTGTGGAGCTAAAAGCTTCACTAATGAGCAATGTGGAGGTTATTGGGCTTACACAGTAACTAACATCAGTCAGAACCAACTGACATCAGTTAGGGGTCGACTGACATCGGTGGAATCGATCAGAACCAATTGGCATTGGTTAGGGGTCAGCTGACATCGATCATCTATAAACTGACACTAACTTCTATGCATTTCCAAAATTAGAATTATGTTATTTTTAAGAGAATAGTTAGTTTGCATGTAAAGACTAAAATTAGTCTTGAGTCTATTTTTCTAATTATTGTTTCCTTTCAATTCTATTTAAGAGACCCATGGGGCAGTATTGTAAGAGGGGTGCAAGATTAAGTTGATCTGCAAGAGAACAAGATCAAAAAGATCTGCAGGGAACAAGATCAAGAAGATCTGCTAGAAGACAATTCAATAATCTGAGTTGGTTGTAATTGATAGAGAGAGAGAACTCTTGAGGGAGAATTATTGTACATCTTCGAGGTGTGAGGAGAGAGAAATTTTTTCATTGTATTTCCTTCTGAAAGAGTGTAATACAAGATTGGTTGTTTCTTGTATCTCCTATTATTTGCTATTTTTGATTTCTAGTTACTTATTACTTCTGGTTTCAATTCCGTGTTTAGTTGCTTATACAAAAGTAATCAATTGTACTCTTAGATCCTGACAATTGGTATTAGAGCTATGTGTATACACTAACAAGTGGTATTAGAGCTATGTGTATACACTAACAAGTGGTATCAGAGCTATGTGTATACACAAACAACTGGTATCAGAGCATGTTAGTGTTCGTTGATTACAGAATTCACTCACAGGGGTTTTTGATTGAGTGGGAACAAAGCAATGGTAGAAGAAAATAAACTAAGAATGGAAAAATTCAATGGTAAAAATTATCAATTATGGAGGATGCAGATTGAAGATTATCTGTATCAAAAAGACTTGTATTTACCATTGGGTAGGGTTTCAAGTAAGCCCACATATATGGAAGCTGAATAATGGAATGTTCTTAATCGAAAGGCTCTTGGATCTATAAGGTTGAGCCTGGCAGCTTCTATGATTTCTAACTTATCACAGGCAAAGACAACGGTAGAGTTAATAGATACTTTGGCAAATTTATATAAAAAACCCTCATCTTTGAATAAGGTATATCTTATGAAACAATTATTTAATTTGCAAATGTAAGAAGGTGGATCTGTATCTAGTCATCTTAATGATTTCCATGCAATAGTAAATCAGTTAAATTCAATCAAAATAGTTTTTGATAATGAAATTAAGGCTCTCTTAATCTTATACTCTTTACCTGAAAGTTAGCATAGTTTGGTAATGGCAGTTAGTAATACTGCATCTGCTTCAAATATCTTGAAAGTTGATGATGTTGTTAGTGTAATCTTGAATGAAGAAATTCACAGGAAAAACACAGGGGAAACATCAGGTAATGCTTTAAGTGTTGAAAGCAGAGGAAGGCAAAAAGAAAAGGGCAAGCCAGAGAAATCAAGGTCAAAGATGGGAAGTAGATCCAAATCTAGAAACAAAAGAATAACCTGCTGGAATTGTGAAAAGAAAGGGCATGCAAAGAAAGATTGTTGGTTGAAGGATAATAAAGAAAATCAGGATGAAGGTAATAAAGAAGAAAAAGTTGCAGGTATTGTAGCATAGGATTCTCTTATATTTTCTTTGGATAATAAAGTAGAATCATGGGTTTTAGATTCTGGTGCCTCTTTCTATGCAACCCCAAATAGAGAATTTTTCAATGATTATGTCCATAGAGATTTTAATTTTTTTTATTTAGGGGATGATGAGCCTTGTAAAATTGTTGTCAAAAGAAAAGTGTAGCTAAAATTACAAAATGGCAACACATGGGTGTTGAAAGATGTCATGCATGTATCCATCCTGAAGAGGAATTTGATTTCTATAGAAAAGTTGGGTGATGAGGGTTGCATAGTAACTCTCACAGCTAAATCTACTTGTATTACTGATTATTTTCCTTCTATTTTATCTACTTCAGATGTAGATGCAAAGTTATGGAACTGTAGGCTTGGTCACATGAGTGAGAAGGGAATGAATGTTCTTAAGTCAAAAGGTAAGCTTTAAGATTTGAAAAACATAGATCTAGATTTCTGTGAGCATTGTATTTTTGAGAAATAGAAGAAAGTGAGGTTTCTCAAAACTAGGTCAACAAAGAAGAAGTACAAGTTAGAGCTTATTCACACAGACGTGTGGGGACCAGCTTAGGTAACTTCTATTAGAGGATCACAATATTATGTTTCTTTTATTGATGATGCTACAAGAAAGGTATGGGTTTATTGCATAAAGAGGAAATTTGATGTTTTTGATACATTTAAGAAATAAAAAGTTTTAGTTGAAAATGAAACAGGTTTGAGATTGAAGTGCCTTAGATCTCACAATAGTAGTGAGTACTATAGCAATAAATTCAATAGGTATTGTTCTATGAGTGGAATATGCAGGGAAAGGATGGTTCCAAGCATAGCTAAGTAAAATATAGTTTCTGAAAGGATGAATAAAACAATAATAGAGCATGCACGGAGTATGAGGTTGCATACTAGTTTGCCCTTATAGTTTTGGGCTGAAGCTGTAGATACTACGGTTTACTTGATTAACAGAGGACCTTCTACTGCACTGGATGGTAGAATTTCAGAAGAAGCTTGGATAGGTAAAAAGGTAGATCTTTTATTTCTCAGAGTTTTTGGTTCTGAAGCTTTTGTGCACATTGATAAAGAAAATAGAAAGAAGCTAGATGCTAAATCTATGCAGTGCACTTTCATTGGTTATGGTTTTAGAGATTTTAGATTCCAGTTGTGGAATTTAGAAACTAACAAAATTATTAGAAGCCGTAATGTAATTTTCAATGAGAAGGTGATGTACAGTGATCAGCTCAAGAGGCTGAATAATTCTGAGCAGGGCAATCTTGATTTGGAAGAGGTTATGATCTAAAATGAGCTCGTGAGTAAAAATAATCACTCATAGAAAAACATAGAGACCGACATCAGTCAGGTGGAAATCGATGTTGGTCAGGTGAAAATTGATGTCGATCAGGTGGAAATCAACATTGATCAGGTGGAATTGACATCGATCGGGTGCAGACTGGCATCGATTAGAGATGACCGGGATCGGTCACTGTCAGAAGAAAATTTGAGCAGACAACAAGCTATAAATGAGTCTCAAATGCACATAAAGAGGTTTGAAAAGGTAAGTAAACCTCCAATTCATTATTCCCCTTCTTTATACTACTCGTTGCTCACTGATAGTGGAGAACCAAAAATTTTTAATGAGGCAATGTAGGTAGAATCCAAGAAATAGTGGGAGCATGGCATGAATAAGGAAATTGATTCCTTGGAAGAGAACCATATATGGTATTTAGTTGAGTTGCTAGCCAGAAAGAAAGCACTGAAAAAAAAATGGGTATACAGGTTAAAGGAAAGAGAGAATGGACAAATGAGACATAAGGCCAGGTTGGTAGTAAAGGGATTTGCACATGCAAAATTGGTAAGCACACTTATGGCTGGACACTTCAAGTTGAGAAAATAATAGTGTCCTAAATCACATGATGAGGTTGAGTACATGAGTAGAGTTCCATATGCTTCAGCAGTTGAGAGTTTGATGTATGCAATGGTATGTACTAGACTAGTTATTGTCCAAGCAGTAGGAGTTGTTAGCAGGTTTATGGCCAATCCAGGAAAGGAACACTAGAAAGCAGTTCAGTAGATTCTCAGATATCTGAGAGGGACCAGTAGTAGGCATTTATGCTATGGAGGGTCAAACACTTCTCTACATGGGTATGTAGATTTGGATATGGCAAGTGACTTGGATGGTAGGAGAAGCACCATAGGATATGTGTTCACTGTTGGTGGAATGACGGTTAGCTAGATTTCAAAGTTGTAGAAGGTTGTTGCCTTGTCTACTACAGAGATAGAATACATTGCAGTCACAGAGGCTAGTAAGGAAGTGATTTGGATGACTCAGTTCATGGAAGAGTTAGGAAAGGAGCAAAAGAGTTGCAGATTATACAGTGATAGTCAAAGTGTAATTCATTTGGCAAAGAATTTAGCCTTTCATTCAAGAACCAAACATATACAACTTAGGTACCACTTCATTAGATAGGTATTGGAGGATGGACAGTTGAAGCTGAAAAAGATCCATACAAATAAGAACCCTACTAATATGTTAACAAAGCCGGTAACAAAAGAGAAGTTGAATCTTCATTCAACTTTTGTTGGTCTTCAAGATTAAACTTGAAGAGGGAGAAACAAGCCAAAGGATGTTGCTGTACAGGTATAGGTGCAGCTATTTATCTCTAAGTGGGAGATTGTTGAGTTGTGGAGATAAAAGCTTTACTAATGAGCAATGTGGAGGTTGCTGGGCTTACACAGTAACCAACATCGATCATAACCAACTGACATTGGTTAGGGGTCGATCGACATCGACAGAATCAATCAGAACCAATTGGCATCAGTTAGGGGTCAGTCGGCATCGATTATCTATAGACCGACACTGACTTTTGTGTATTTCTAGAATTAGAATTGTGTTATTTTAAGGAGAATAGTTAGTTTGCATGTAAAGATTAAAATTAGTCTTGAGTCTATTTTTCTAATTATTATTTCCTTTCAATTCTATTTAAGAGACCCATGGGGCAGTATTGTAAGAGGGATGAAAGATTAAGTTGATCTACAAGGGAGCAAGATCAAGAAGATCTGTAGGGAGTAAGATCAAGAAGATCTATTTGAAGACAATTCAATAATCTGAGTTGGTTGTAATTGATAGAGAGAGAGAGAACTCTTGAGGGAGAATTACTGTACATCTTCGAGGTGTGAGGAGAGAGAGATTTCTTCATTGTATTTCTTTTTGAAAGAGTTTAATACAAGATTGGTTGTTTTTTGTATCTCCTATTATTTGCTATTTCTAATTTCTAGTTACTTATTACTTCTAGTTTCAATTCTGTGTTTAGTTGCTTATACAAAAGTAATCAATTGTAATCTAAGATCATGACAAGTGGTATCAGAGCTATGTGTATACACTAAAAAGTGGTATCAGAGCTATGTGTATACACTAAGAAGTGGTATCAGAGCTATGTGTATATACTAACAACTCGTATTAGAGTGTGTTAGTGTTTGTTGATTACAAAATTCACTAACAGGGGTTTTTGATTAAGTGGGAGCAAAGCAATGGGAGAAGAAATTAAACTAAGAATGGAGAAATTCAATGTCAAGAATTATCAATTATGGAGGACATAGATTGAAGATTATCTGTATCAGAAAGATCTGTATTTACCATTGGGTGGAGTTTCAAGTAAGCCCACAGATATGGAAGTTGAAGAATGAAATGTTCTTGATAGAAATGCTCTTGGATCTATAAGGTTGAGCCTGGCAGTTTCTGTGATTTACAACTTATCACATGCAAAGACAACGGTAGAGTTAATAGATACTTTGGACAATTTATATGAAAAACCCTTAGCTTCAAATAAGATATATCTTATGAAGCAATTATTTAATTTGCAAATGCAGGAAGGTGGATCTGTATCTAGTCATCTTAATGATTTATATGCAATAGTAAATTAGTTAAATTCAATCAAAATAATTTTTGATGATGAAATTAAGGCTCTCTTAATCTTATGCTCTTTACCTGAAAGTTGGCATAGTTTGGTAATGGCAGTTAGTAATACTGCATCTGCTTCAAATATCTTAAAAGTTGATGATGTTGTTAGTGTAATCTTGAATGAAGAAATTTGCAAGAAAAACACAGGGAAAACATTAGGAAACGCTTTAAGTGTTGAAATTAGGGGAAGGAAAAGAGAGAAGGGCAAGCAAGGAAAATCAAGGTCAAAGATGGGATGTGGATCCAAATCCAGAAATGGAAGAATAACTTGCTAAAATTTTGGAAAGAAAGGGCATGCAAAGAAAGATTGTTGGTTGAAGGATAACAAAGAAAATTAGCATGAAGATAATAAAGAATTAAAAGTTGTAGGTATTGTTGCACATGATGCTGTTATATTTTCTTTGGATAATAAAGTAGAATCATGGGTTTTAGATTCTGGTGCCTCTTTCCATGCAACCTCAAATAGAGAATTTTTCAATGATTATGTCCATGGAGATTTTGGAAAAGTTTATTTAGGGGATGATGAGCCTTTTAAAATTGTTGGCAAAGGAAAACTGCAGCTAAAATTGCAGAATGGCAACACATGGGTGTTGAAAGATGTCATGCATGTACCCATCCTGAAGAGGAATCTGATTTCTATTGGAAAGTTGGGAGATGAGGGTTGCACAGTAACTCTCACAGTTGAATCTTGGAAAGTTTCCAAGGGTGCACTTGTATTAGCAAAAGGTAAGAGAGTAGGTACACTTTATCTATCTACTTGTATTATTGATTATTTTCCTTCTGTTTTATCTACTTCAGATGTAGATGCAAAGTTGTGGCACTGTAGGCTTGGTCACATAAGTGAGAGGAGAATGAATGTTTTTTAGTCAAAAGGTAAGCTTTCAGATTTGAAAAGCATAGATCTAGATTTCTGTGAGCATTGTATTTTTGTGAAACAGAAGAAAGTGAGGTTTTTCAAAACTGGGTCAACAAAGAAGAAGCACAAGTTAGAGCTTGTTCACACAGATGTATGGGGACTAGCTCAGGTAGCTTCTATTGGAGGATCACAGTATTATGTTTTTTTCATTGATGATGCTATAAGAAAGGTATGGGTTTATTGCATAAAGAGGAAATTTGATGTTTTTGACACATTTAAGAAATGGAAAGCTTTAGTTGAGAATGAAACAAGTTTGAGATTGAAGTGCCTTAGATCTGACAATGGTGGTGAGTACTGCAGCAATAAATTCAATAGTTACTATTCTGTGAGTGGAATACGCAGGGAAAGGATGGTTCTAAGGACACCTCATCAAAATATATTTTTTGAAAGGATGAATAGAATAATAATGGAGTGTGCACGGAGTATGAGGTTGCATGCTAGTTTGCCCTTATAGTTTTGGGCAGAAGCTATAGATAATGTGGTTTACCTGATTAGCATAGGACCTTCTACTACACTGGATGGTGGAATTTTAGAAGAGGCTTAGATAGGTAAAAAGGTAGATCTTTCATTTCTTAGAGTTTTTGGTTCTGAAGCTTTTGTGCACATTGATAAAGAAAATAGAAAGAAGCTGGATGCTAAATCTATGTGGTGCACTTTCATTGGTTATGGTTTTAGAGATTTCAGATTTCGATTGTGGAATTTAAAAAATAAAAAAATTATTAGAAGCCATGATGTAGTTTTCAATGAGAATGTGATGTACAGTGATCAACTCAAGAGGCTAAATAATTCTGAGCAGGGCAATCTTGATTTAGAAGAGGTTATGATCCAAAATGAGCTCACAGGTAAAAATCATCACTCACAAAAAAACACAAAGACCGACGTCGATCAGATGGAAATAGACATCAATTAGGTGGAAATTGACGTCGATCAGGTGGAAATCAACATCGGTTAGGTGGAAATCAGCATCGATCGAGTGCAAACCAGCATCGATCAAAGATAACCGAGATCGGTCACTGTCAAAAGAAAATTTGGGCAGACAGTAAGCTGTAAATGGGTCTCAAATGCCCATAAGGAGGTCTAAAAGGGTAAGTAAACCTCCAATTCATTATTTCCCTTCTTAATACTATTCATTGCTCACTGATGGTGGAGAACCAAAAAGTTTTGATGAGGCAATGCAGGTAGAATCTAGGAAACAGTGGGAGCATGGCATGAATGAGGAAATTGATTCCTTGGAAGAGAACCATACGTGGGATTTGGTTGAGTTGCTAGCCATAAAGAAAGCACTAAAAAATAAATGGATATACAGGTTAAAGGAAGGAGAGAATGGACAAATGAGACATAAGGCTAGGTTGGTAGTAAAGGGATTTACACATGCAAAATCGGTAAGCACACCTATGGCTGGACACTTCAAGTTGAGCAAACAATAGTGTCCTAAATCACATGATGAGGTTGAGTACATGAGTAGAGTTCCATATGCTTCAGCAGTTGAAAGCTTGATGTATGCAATGGTATGTACTAGACCAGATATTGCCCAAGCAGTGGGAGTTGTCAGCAAGTTTATGGCCAATCCAAGAAAGGAACACTGGAAAGTAATTCAGTGGATTCTCAGATATTTTAGAGGGATCAGTATTAGGAATTTATGCTATGGAGGGTCAAACACTTCTCTACATGGGTATGTAGATTCAAATATGGTAGGTGAATTGGATGGTAGGAGAAACACCACATGATATGTGTTCACTATTGGTGGAACGACGGTTAGCTAGATTTCAAAGTTGTAGAAGGTTGTTGCCTTGTCTACTACAGAGGCAGAATACATTGTAGTCATAGAGGATAGCAAGGAAGTGATTTGGATGACTCGGTTTATGGAAGAGTTGGGAAAGGAACAAGAGAGTTGTAGAGTGTACATTGATAGTCAAAGTGCAATTTATTTGGCAAAGAATTCAGCCTTTCATTCAAGAACCAAACATATATAGCTTAGGTACCACTTCATTAGACAGGTATTGGAGGATGGCAGTTGAAGCTGGAAAAGATCCATACAGATATGAACCTTGCTGATATGTTAACAAAGCCGATAACAAAGGAGAAGCTGAATCTTCATTCAACTTTTGTTGGTCTTCAAGATTGAACTTGAAGAGGGAGAAACAAGCTAGAGGATGTTGCTGTATAGGTACAGGTGCAACTATTTATCTCCAAGTGGGAGATTGTTGAGTTATGGAGCTAAAAGCTTCACTAATGAGCAATGTGGAGGTTGCTGGGCTTACACAGTAACCGACATCAGTCAAAACCAACTAAAATAAGTTAGGGGTCGACTGACATCAGTGGAATCGGTTAGAACCAACTGGCATCAGTTAGGAGTCAGCTGGCATCAATCATCTGTAGACTGACACCGACTTTTATGCGTTTCTAGAATTAGAATTGTGCTATTTTTAGGAGAACAGTTAGTTTGCATGTAAAGACTAAAATTAGTCTTGAGTCTATTTTTATAATTATTGTTTCCTTTTAATTATATTTAAGAGACCCATGGGGCATTATTTTAAGAGGGGTGCAAAATTAAGTTGATCTGCAAGGGAGCAAGATCAAGAAGATTTGCAGGGAGCAAGATCAAGAAGATCTGCTAGAAGACAATTCAGCAATCTGAGTTGGTTGTAATTGATAGAGAGAGAGAGAGAACTCTTGAGGGAGAATTACTGTACATCTTTGAGGTGTGAGGGGAGAGAGATTTCTTCATTGTATTTCCTTCTAGAAGAGTTTAATACAAGATTGGTTGTTTCTTGTATCTCCTATTATTTGCTGTTTCTGATTTCTAGTTACTTATTACTTTTGGTTTCAATTTCATGTTTAGTTACTTATACAAAAGTAATCAATTGTACTCTAAGATCCTGACAAGTGGTATCATAGCTATGTGTATACACTAACAAGTGGTATCAGAGCTATTTGTATACACTAACAAAAAATGGGTTCTTTTTTGGGGAAATGAGGTTTTCCTAAAAAAATAAATGGGGTCTTTCATAGGGTGTTAGATGTAATGATATTTTTGAGACAAAAATATCAATAGTTTAGATACCTTCTATTACTTTCAATGATAGTGTGGTTAAGGATGATGACTCTTATCTTAATTATTTATTCATTCGATCATTCCTTGATCACCAACCTCTGTATGGTTTTATGATTGATTATGGTGAAAGAAAAACTGTTTACACAATGAAATTAATTATGCATCTAGGTTATACTCATCATGATTTGAATATTTATACTAGATCAATTAGAGTATTTAATGGGACCTACTATAAGGTTCTTGGTGAGATTGACCTACTTTTACATATTGGTCTTGCACATGTGTGTTGATGTGCGTTTTAGCATGTACCAACATTCTAGGCTTGTCTCTCAACTTACCTCTATTGAAAGGAGATTTTGGAGAATATCACCGAGGTTTATATCCACCTAGTTTAGGGTTATTGATCTTCACTCAATGGCTTATTTTGACCTTCCATTTCAAAGGGCCTTTGTTGGTTCACCTATTCTAAACTTATAACTTCATTTCAATAGGTTTTGGGTACTTGAACAATGTAAAATTTGATGTGTTTATTATTTTTTTCAAATGGGTTTTGTGTCATGTTGATAATGAGAAGGTATTAATTCATTCATTTGTTAATCTATTTGATTGAGGGAAGCAAAAAAAATTATATTGAGATTTTTTTCAGTAGAAAAATCAACATGTGTATGGTTTCATTCGATGTGTTCACAACTGATTTTAAAGTTCATTCCATTGATTAAATCCTTAAATAATGCATCTATAATAATGGATAAATTGATAATAATTAGGATAAATAATGAAAGCAAACTGTGTACATTCAAACCCTAGACTAACAACTGATTAAAATAAAATAAAAAGAGAAGGGGAAGGGAATGAAAATAAAAACCTATAATAATGTTGACAAATTTAGTTTCATGATTTAATGAGCTCCACAAACCATATTTTGATCCAATATACACATGAATAATTAAATTCAAAGCCAATACAAGCTTTTGAGGGAATAAAATAAGGAAAGAATAGCCACAACCATAGTATACACATGAAAATTGAAGAACAAACACTTTCAAGCTTTCTATTAATAAATAATCCATCATTTTGATAATCAATCAGAGTTCATTACAATAATTATCCTAGAATGTTTGTATCATAATGGTAGGAGAGGAGTTTAGGGAGAGATCAACACTAAAAAACATGAAAAATGCAAAAAATTCAAAGGGGTTGGATCCAAATCTCTTGTGTGAGGAGAAAAAGCCATCCCTTTGAATGTCAAAATGAAACTATATATAGGAATTGGCTTTCCAAATGGAATATTTTCCCTCCAAAACCATCCAACAACCTTTATTAATGTTCCAACTACCTCCATACCTTCATTATACCTCCAAATTCACCACTTTTAATGTTCACAAGCCTACATAAGACTAGAAATAAAGTTAACACAAGAAATTAAAAGAAGTGAATAATAAATTTGACATTAAAACATGAACAAGTTTTTCCATAGGCAAAATCATGTAAAATTGAAGACACTATTGCATTCAGGCTAAAACCAACTTCTCAATAATGTGAATGGTTTGAGTTTTTAACACCTAGATCAAAAATTATGCTTAAAAAATGAAAATTGCTCAAAAATGGCCCATGCAACCCTGTACGGGCTTTTGCAGGCATCTAGTTTATGTTTTAAGTTTACTATTGTTTTTTGAATCCTAGTGTTAATTAAGGTTTAGAATCCTAAATAGAACTAGGGCACACTTTTAAATCAATCACAAACCAATCAAGTCATTTTCACCCATTATAATAGTGCTTCAAATTTTAATTTTGGTGAGAAAAATGAGGTGGGGCCCTTAAGATTCAATCAAAGTTAGGACCCCCTGTTAGTCCTATGAGCCTTTTAGCTTGGCTTGATATATTTTAGTCATGGTTTGGGGGATAAAAAGCCCAATTAGGACTTAATTAGGATTTTGGGGGGTTAAAACCCTGATATAATGCTAGTAAAGGAATTGGGGGTGAAAACACCACACAAAACTTGGAAGGGGTCTTGATATCCTTGATGACCTAGTCGAGGCTCAGGGATCTAATTATAACTATGAAGATAGTTAGGGTATGGTCCCCAACCTAATCGAGATCCATCCTTAATTACTAATGACTCATAGGACTAAATCAAACACATACCTAGTCAAGAAAAATTCTTAAATAGCACTAAGATCTACACCCCTAACACTCACTAACCTAATCAAGAATTAAGTCCTGCAATATATTAAACTCACCCTAAACTAGAACTGAGACCTAATTAGGCTTAAAAGCTTGACTAACATTAAAAAGGCCCCATTAAACTAAACCAAGGCCTAATAATAGTAAAAATCTTGATTAGAACTAGCCTAACCTCAAGATGAAAAGTCTAGACCTATTAAAAAAAAATAATGACTAGTAAAAAAATGGAAAATGACCCCCCTCCTAGACCTAATCAGGGTTTGGGGACCTGATTAGGTCTAGGGAGTTAATTTTTTTCAAAATTAGATAAATTCCACCATAGAAAGACTAATTATAATTGGGCATGCAAATTTGAACTCAGTGGACCTAAACATGAAAATTAGCAAGTTTTTTCACTTGGAGGAGCAGGGCTTTACAAGTATAGTATGGAGATCTAGAGGTCATTTTGGGGAGAAGTTTCAAACATAAAACTTACTGTAATGATCCCTATGAACATGATGGAGTAGGTTACAATTTATGAAATGGCATAGAAACTAAAATAATCCCCCAAAGTAGCTATATGGAGTTGAGAAAGTAGTCAAACAAGAATGCCAAGTGAGTAGAAGTGCAACAAGACTTTGCTCTAAGGCCAAGTGTTATATATGAAACTTTACCATTCAGACTAGGTCATCATAATGGGATAGGTTTTAGGAGCCTAAACATCATAAATATTGATATGACCTCTTAGATAAGGTTAAGATAGTTAATATAACTAAGAGAGCCAAACTTTAAATATGAATTGGGAGGTAAAAACTCCACTTTTATGCTAAGTGTAAAATAAAAAGTTAACCCACACATATATGGTCCTTCCAATGGTGATGGTTTCAAGTCTTGGTTTAGCACAAAAACTGAGATGCACCATAAAGGCAACTTGTGGTTCTAATAGAAATAAACCATGAACACAAGTGGGAGTAGAGAAAAAGGTAAAAAAAAGAGGTTCCATGATTCTTGAAAGAATTTAGGGCATGTGGAGCAAGCAACAACAAATTATGACTCTGCTAAAAAAAACTCTTGAGTATTTTAAAATGATAGAAATGTGTCTATAAATCTAGAAATTCTAGATGATACTACACATGGAACATGAAAATATTTTAAGAGAGGAGAATATATGAGCAACTAAAATACCAAATTGAACATTTTCCTTGACTGAATGTGTGCAAATAAGTTAAATTATTACTTTTTATACCCTGTAAAGACTAACTATTATGGATCCAGTCATCAGGCTAGTGAATATTACCTTGTGAACATTTTTTTGGACATTATTATACTACTATATAGGCATCTATAGCCCAATAAAGTCACCTATGATCCCATTTAAGGCCTTGTTCCACTACCAACTAGGCTAAAAGCCTGTGGTGGAGTTACTCAAATCACCAATAGTAAAGTTTTTATTAAAATTTATCTTTCCTATTCTTTTCTTGTCTTGATTTGTATTTTTTGTTTCTTATTTAAGATCACAATTTTGGGTTGGGGACCATTATAGCAAGTGAAATGTAGAAATATAGTTTTTTCACCATAGTAGGTTCATCTAGGTAAACCTAAAACCCATTAAGATGTGAATTTTTTGCTTAGTTTTAAGAGAGTGTATTCATTGAATAGATAGTTTTACCCAAACATAATCCAACTCAAACAAATTTAGAACACACCATACCTTTGGAAAAAAATTGTAGTTACAAACTACTCAAAGTACTTACACACTAGAATGCCATTCGAGCTACCTACATGCATGCCTTTTATTCTTCAATTATTTTGACCAACAAGGGAAACTACAAGGTAAAATAGGTAGGCTGGGACAAAAGAGACAAATAACGAGGTTAAACTGAAAATGAAAATTGATAAAATTAGGAAAAATAAACTAAATTAATAATAAAGTAGGACAATAAATAAAAATAAAATAATAAAGGGAAAGAGAATGTATTTATAAGAACTTTACATGGTAAATCAAGCCTATAAGTAGTGTTTGAAGAACTACCCATTCATAGGAAATGAGATGTCCTCAATAATTAGACACCTTAGGCAAAACTCATTCTCACCTAGGATTTCAGAGATTTGGTATGGACCCAACCACAAAGCATCAAACTTGCCATGTTGTCTCTTTTTCTTGTGAGCTTTGTCCTAGAGAAGATCCATATTAGAGATATAAAAGGATTTAAATTTTTCTCTCTTATGAAACCAATGTTTGATGACTTATTGGTGTTTGTTGAAATGCAATAGAGCTACATCATACTTTTTCTCTAGTTGTATTAGGTTAAGGAGGTGAGATTTTATCTTATCATCTATTTCCAGGTAGTCTTTCATGCTCTGTAATGTGGGAATTATTAGGTTGAATATAAAGATGATGTCTTGGCCATAAACATGATGATACAATGATGTACCTAAGGCTAACTTAATTCTAGTCATATCAGACCACAGTGTAACCTTTAGAACATTGTACCATTCCGTAGGGTTCTTTTCCAAGATCTTATTAATTACATCAAGTACACTCTTATTAGTTGATTCTGATACCCCATTACCCTATGAATAATAATTACAAGAGAATTTTAGGACTACCTAGTTTTCATAGGCCCATTTAGTAAAATTAAGATATGATGAAATATACCATTATCACATACCAACGTAATAAGCATCTCGAACCTTGTGATGATGTGTTCTTTTAGGAATTTGATTACCACATTATTCATACTATTATTGCATGATTTAGATTTAGTCCAATGGGTAAAATAATCAGTTTCCATAAGGATGAATTTATTTCCTATAGAGGAATTAACATTAATGGCACCAAAAAAGTCCAATCCCCATTTTGTGAATGGCTAAACCTCTATGACTAAGTGCAATGGCATGGAAGGAGTACATTATCTATGTGAAAAAAATTGGAAGGTATGCCAACTTTAGACATGAGCATGAACATATTAAAAAAAATATGGCCATTAATACCCTGACCTGAGTATCTGATGGGGTGTAACACTCCCTAATCTGTGACTAGTTCCATATTTTCTATGGAAATCACTAAGTACTGTAATTGATTCTTACTTGTTTAGGCATTTGAGATATATGCCTTTATGATTTGTTCTATATATAATATATAATTTGATAATGAATTTATTACTTTTAAAGTGTAAGATTCTCCTCTGAGTTGAATTAAAGTGATTTGGACACTAATTGCTAAGTAAATAGTAGACCACATCTCAATACCAGTCATCATTATTAATGTATTACACTATGTACCATTAGCAAACTATCTGCATGTTGACTTCAACCATGGACCTAATAAGTCCTTGACCTCTTAAAATATTCATTAGCTAGAGATATAGGTTAAATTCTTGGAGAATGGTCATCCACTTTCCCTTTTTCTCACCCAACTCATTTTGCATCAACATGGCTTTTACTTCTGGGTCAAGAACCACTACAAATACCTTATTGCAGAGAATGTAGTGTCTAAAATTATTGAATAATTTTCTTAGGGAATTTTTTTTAAAAATTTATAGTTGAATAACTCAGTTCAAAATTGTGGAGTGGAGAACTCATGAATGAGATGGGTCTCTCATCTCTAGCCTCTTCATTTTATGTTAAAACAACACCACTTGAGTGTTCTAAGGTGAATGAATAGATGTAAAAGAGTTGTGTATGGTCAATACTAATTAGCACAGGTGTATTTATAATTTATTTCTTGATATGAGCAAAATCCATTTGTGCTTAAACCATCCATTCAATCTTGGTGTCCTTATTTAGCATATTATTTAGTGGTTTAACTATCTTTGAAAATCCTGAAATGAACTTCCTAATGAAGTTGATCTTGTTAAAGAATGACTTTAGCTCTTTTATGCTACCATGAAACATAGATTTTAGAATTTCCTTTACTATTTTAGGGTCTATAGATATTCCTTATTTTGATATGATGTGGCCCAACAACTTACATTCTATCACCTAAAAGATGCACTTCTTTGGGTTTAGGGAGACTACAAGATCTTTACACCTTTATAATATTGCTCTTAAGTCCTTTATGTGGTCTTTCCAGCTCTTAGAAAAGATATTTAAACCATCCATGTATATGATTATGCACTTACTAATGAGGTCATTGAATACAATATCCATGGCATGTTGAATGGTGGTACTCACATTGATTAGGCCAAATGACATCGTCTTGTATGCAAATGTACCCACTTTATTATAAATGATGTCTTAATCTATTCCTCACAATTAACCACTACCTAATTATATCCTAAGTATGCATCTAGAATGACATTAATTACGAGTCATTTAGTACATGTAAAACTTCATCTAGTAAAGGCAATGAGTAATTATCTTTTTTGAGGCTTTGTTCAAGTTTAAAAATTCAACACACAACCTTATCTCTCCAATTTTATTTCTAACCAACATGAAATTGGCCACCCATGTGGAGTGTCTTATAGGGAAGATTATCCTTGATTATAGTAATTTATACAATTCTTTGAATATCAACTCTAGTAATGGATTGACTGGTATTTACCTATGGCAGAATGGTTTAACTCTTAGCTTAAGAGGGATGGTATGCATGAGAATATAAGTGTTAAATTTTTTTATGTCCTCTTAGATCCACATAATATCATCTCTAAAGTCCTTCAATTATTTAATAAAGTATTGTTTTTATTTTTTAGTATATGTTGTGCCTAGAAGCACATTCTTTAATTCATTGGCATTTCCTAGATTGTAATGTTGGTGTAGTATATGTTTGGTGAGGGATGATTTTTCTTTGTCACTTGGTAATCCATGTAGAATAACTATTCTAATGAGACCATGACATTTTTTAGATTGATAACCCCTTCCTCATTAGGTTCAAATTCTTCTCTATCATCTTCATCTATAATTTGAGTCTCAAATACATCTATGTTAGTGATGAAGTTGATGATATGATGATCATCATTGAATACCTAGAAGTTTATGATATTATCAAGAATGGAAGGAGTAAAGACTAAATCCATGGATAACCTTCTCAACTTGGAGTTAGTTATAGGTTATAGAGTACTCTTATATGTTGATAGTGAATATATCATGTAGTTTATTCTACTAGGTAATGTTTGAATGTTGAATACATCAAAATAATCTATTAAGTTCCACACTCAATTATGGTATCTATATAAATTCTTTCCAGTACAAGCATACTAGTTTATTATTTATTTGACCACTACTTTAGAATCTCCAAATACTTTAAAAATTTTAACTTTTTTTCCTTATGTTAAATAAGAATTCATGAATTAGTTCCTCATATTCAACTACGTCATTTTTGAAACAAAATTATAGGTGAAATGTAGATAAATATGTCTTGAGGGATTGATGAGATCTACACATGCGTCACACCTGCTCTTAGACTTAGAACCATCAAATTTTAAAATCCACAAATGGTTTTTAGCTGTATGTTTTGGATTTTGATGAGCTGGTGCTGCTGTAATGTTGATTTCCTCATTAGATTTATGAAAGTTAAGTGGGCACGCATCTTATTTGTCAACCAATAGAGACATTATAACTAAGTCTTTAGTGGTATAAGTGAGTACAAGTTTATTTAGGATATATATTTTCTCATTGTAGGAGATAAAAAACTCCCTAAATTTTAATTGTATAACTATTATTAAGCTTGTTGATTTTTGACTCAACCATACGCAATGATGAAAATAACTATTGATAACCTTATTTTGCACTAAAATAAATTGGTTTTACATCTTGGTATAATGTGACAACATTGAGAAATGAGGTTATCTCAGGTGCTTAGAGTAAATCATCCTCATCAAGCTGATGTAGTTCCTCTATTTATGTAATTTATTATATGGATAACATGTTAACAGAGAACTTCCTATAGTCTTATGTATATTTATCAAGGGCACATACCCCAAGCTCTAATTCTTCATAAAATATCTCATTCATATTGTTGTATTATGTTATCTTGTGAGTCATCTTTAGCTGATGTTCAATCTTTAATTTATTGGGTATGCCTCACCATGGGAGCCACATATGAAAGAAGTTCATTACCATGATCAATATCTACTCATAAGTATTAGGCATATCCACTACTTGAATGCTAATAAATTAATGTACCATTGGGTCTAAGGCCAACTAAATTTATATGTGATTTACCTCACCAACAACCTTGACCTATGATTTTTCCAACTAAACAAATTTCCTAATAGAATTTCCAGGTGTCAAACCCAACTTTTAGTAAATTGCATAAGGCATCATGTTGCCCGAAGCACCCAAAAACACCAATTAATTATGCAGGTTCTTACCAAAAATATGGATTTTTATGAAGAAAGGATGGGTTTCAATTTTCTCTTTGTAAATTATAACATGACAATCAATTATTCTATTAGTTTCTTTCCTATTAAGAGTGGATAATTCTTTTAGTAACATGTCCTTTTGGTTTGAGATCTGAAGTAAGTCAAACATTGTGATATTGGCCTTAATTTTCTTCAAGTCATCTATAATATTGTATCCATGTTTTCTTGGATCTACTGGTTAGTCATTTAGTATAGGTGTAGAGTTGTTCTTGGGTGTGTAAGATGTTGTAGTTTTTATAGGTGGAAATGGGTTGTTGATTGAGTTTTGTTTAGGTGGAACTTGAGTGTTGTTCATAGGAGTAGATGTAGTCAACAAAGTTTGAAATTTTCTACTCAAATAGTAGTTGTTTCCCATTTGAAATTACTTGAAAGTGTGGACCTCATCTAGGTTGTCCCAGGTTCATTATCACTTTAAAATGGAAACTCGTAAGTCTCCAAGAATAGAGTTATACCAGGATTCCTTCCACCTTGGTTAGAGTTATTATTAGGTGCAAGAACTAGCTCTAGGTTATCCATATCTTTTTGGAAGATGTTTAAGGCACATATTAATTCTATAAAATCAATCTAAGCATGGTTAAATATATTGTGTATATTACACCTAGTGGTAATTCTAAGTTAGCTAGGTTCATTACATTGGAAGCATTGTTGTTATTTTTATGATTGTTATTATATAGTGGACTAGACACACCTCTATTATTTGGCCTCATGTTCCATTTTCTATTGGTTATTTAAAATTTGAAATTTATACTTGGTGGTAATTTATTTACATTTTGGTTGGTGTTTTGTGGCATTTGTATATGCAAATTGACCATATCATTTATCAACCTTTGAACCATTTACTACAAATTGGTTAGTTTAGGGTTCACATTAGCATTTTTTATCTTCTTGCTTGTAGTTATGGGTTAGCCATAGGTGCATTTATGTTTATAAATATAAGGATAGTAGGGTGTGATTGATTATGAGAATTATTAATAAGCAACTAGTTATTTATAAATGATGGGACAACTTGTTAGTTGTTAGTGGAAGCAACATAACTACTAGTGTTAGGCATGAAATGGTGTTGTTGTATGCAACAAGAACAAGTTATTGATTATTTTATTAAGGTAGAACATGATTGGGAGGCATATCAGGTAGACTATTAGGCAGGTAGTTCATGGGTGTTGGACTGCAGAATAGATTTAGGCTTGTATATAGGGCACCTAGGATTGGATTCATCAAGGGAGTGTTGTGTTCAAGGGTATGGTTGATCATCAAGATCTGATTATATGCACCCATTTGGACTAATGAAGGTAAATAAACAATTCTATAGCCTTTTAGCAACATCAATTTCTCAATGTTTACAGTCACATTGTAATCTAAGGATAAGGATAAGAGGGTTCTTGGGGTTTTTTTGAAGAACATAAAAGTCATTGAATCTAAATCCCTTAAGTATGTTTGTATGGTAAACACTTCCACTTGAGTGTATGTGTCTTTCAACCTTTTTTAAAGCTTATGGAAGCATGCATTAAAGTTACTCATAGGTTTGTTTGGCTCCCTATAGGAAACAATCAAGTGATGATATAGGACAACCTGATTGATGGGAAACTTGAAATGGTTGATGAAAATGATTTATAAATCATTATAGGAAGTGATAAACCCATTGGTCAAGTCAAGATTCTAGGGATAAGAAAATTTTCCCAAGGAGTAAGAAAATAGGCAATAAACCACATCCTTGTGTTGAATTTATGTTTAGATTAAGGCATATTTGAATGTTGGATGTGCTCATCTACTATTTAAATCCTATTAGGTATGTATTTTGGATATAAGTTATCTGTATTCTTAGGAAAATCATGAAAAATCCTTGTAACATTCATAGGGCATCCACCTCCACCAAGCCAAGTAGGATTAGCTACCATTGGTGGCTCTGAATGGTAGAAAATAAATTGATTAATAGAAAGCTTAGTGAATTTGTAATTTTGTTTATTTCCCTTTGTTTACCCTCAGTCTTCTGTGCTCAATGAGTTCTAATAACACAAAATTATCCACTATGAACTTTGATCTTATGGGTATCCATCTACTTTCTATTTTTAATTTTGAACTACTTGAGCATGGGAAA
Organism: Torreya grandis; assembly: GCA_037957365.1. Lineage (NCBI taxonomy): Eukaryota > Viridiplantae > Streptophyta > Pinopsida > Cupressales > Taxaceae > Torreya > Torreya grandis. The sequence continues at coordinate 1,290,936 of JARHVA010001912.1, forward strand.
TGATCTTAAATGTTCAAGTTTAAAAATTTCTATTAAAATTTTTGTTTTATGTTTTTTGACAACTAGCATTCCTCCTTCTAGTGTTAGTTATGTTGATGTGCATTTTGGCACATGCCAATGTTCTAGGGTCATCTCTCGACTTGCCTATCTTGAAAGGATATTTTAGATAATCTCTCCAAGATTTATATCTACTTAATATAGCCACACTAATATTCACTCAGTGGATCATTGTGATCATTCCATTTCAAGGGGTGTTTACCTATTCACCTATTCTAAACTTCTAACTATATTTCAATAGGTTTTGCGTACTTGAACAATGTAAAACATGATGTGTTTTTTATTTTATTCAAATGGGTTTTATGTCATGTTGATTAATGAAAAGGTATGCATTCATTCATTCATTAAGCCATTTGATTATGGGAATAAAAACAAACAAACAAACTTACATTTAAAACTTTCCTAATAGAAAATAGAAAAATCAACATGTAGGGTTTCATTTGGTGTGTTTATGGTTGATTTTAAAGTTCATTCCATTTATTTAATCATTCAAAAATACATCTATAACACTGGATAAATTGATAGTAATCAAGATAAATAATGAGATTAGATTACATAGATTTAAACCCTAGACTAATAATTGATTAAAATAAAATCAAAATAGAAGGGGAAGGGAAATAAAATAAAAGCTTGCAATAACATTGAAAAATTTAGTTTCAATATTGAACGAGCTCTACAAACCAACTTTTGATATAATAAACATATGCAAAATCAATTTCAAATCCAATGCAAGCTTTTGAGGAGAGAAAATGAGGAAGGAGTAGCCACAACCACTGTATAACATACAAATTAAAGAGTAAACACTTCAAAGCTTTCTATTACTCAATAATCCATCATTTTAATAATCAATCATAGTTCATTACAATCATTCTCTCAACATTTTTCAAGCATAATCATAGGAAAGGATTTGAGAGTGAGATTAACACTAATAAAGCATGAAAAATGTAGAAAATTCAAAGGGGTTGGCTCTAAATCTCTTGTGTGAGGAGAAAAAGCCAACACTTTGAATGTCAAAATGAAATAATATATAGGAATTGGCTTTCTAAGGGGATATTTTCCCTCCAAAACCATCTAATAACCTTTATTAATGCTCTACCTACCTCCTTTCCTTCATTTTCCATCCAAATTCACCACTTTCATTATTCACAAGCTTTCACAAGTCCAAAAATAAAGTTAACACAAGAAATTGAAAGAAGTGACCAGTAAATTCAACACTAAAATGTAAACAAGTTTTTACACAAGTAAAATCACACAAAATTAAAGACACCATTGCATCTAGGCTAGAACCAGCTTCCTAAAAATATGAATGGTTTTAGTTTTTATCACATGGATCAAAAGTTATGCTAAAAAAAAGAAAGGTTGCTAAAAAATGGCTCACGTAGATTTGTTCAAGGTTTTGCAGGCATTTGGGTTATGTTTTTAAGTTTACTATACTTTTTTGAATCCTAATGATAATTAGGATTTAGAAGCCTAATAACACTAGGGGACACTTTTAAATCTAGCATAGACCTAATCAAGTCCTTTTCATTGATTAGAATAGTGCTTCAAATTTCAATTTTAGCAAGAAAAATGATATGGGGTCCCCAATACCCAATTAGGGTTGGGACCCCCAGTTAGGCCTACATGCCTTTTAGCTTGGATTAATACATTTTAATCATGGTTTTATGGGATAAAAATCATTATTGGGACTTCATCAGGCTTATAAGGTGTCAAAACCTTGATGCAATGCTATTCAGGGAATTGGGGGGTGAAAAACCTGCATAGAAATAGAAAAGGGTCCTGAGATCCTCAATGACCTAATCATGGTCAGGGCCTAGATTATAACTATAAAGATAGTCAAGGGATGGTACCCAACCTAATATAGGATCCATATTATTTCACTATTGACTCATGAGAAAACACATACCTAATTAGGAAAAAATCCTTGACTAATACTAGGACCTACACCCCCAACACCTGGAGACCTTATTGGTACTTAAGTCTTGCAATACACAGCTTGCCCCATCCTAGAATCGAGAAATAATCAGGCTTAAACACCTAAATAAAAATATGGAGGACCCATTCAACTTCCCAAAGACCTAATCATGGTAAAAATCCCAATAGAATTAGTATGACCTCTTGGGAAAAACTCTAGACCTATTCAAAAAAATAACTCTGACTAGCAAAGAAATGGAAAATGGTCCCCCTCCTAGAACTAATCAGGGTTTAGGGAATTGACTAGGTCTAGGGAATTAAATTTGTTAAAACTTAGACAAATTTTAACATGGAAATTCCAATTAGAATTTGGCATGTATATTTTAACTCAATAGACCTAACTGGGGGAATTAGCAAGTTTTTTCACCTAGAAGAGTAAGTATTTGCAAGTACAATATGAGGATCTAGAGGTCATTTTGAGGAGAAGTGCCAAACATGAAACTTTATCAAATGATACCAATGAAAATTATGGAGTAAGATATAAATGATAAAATGGCATGGCAACCAAAATTATCCCCTAAAGCAGTTGTAGGGAGCTGAGAGAGTAGGCATGTAAGAATACAAAGCAAATAGAAGTACAATAATACAGGGCCAAGTGTTATATATGAAACTTTACCATTTGGACTAGGCCATCATAATGGGATAATTTTTAAGAGATTAAATGGAATGGATATCAAGATGACCTCATAAAATAGGGTAAGAGATCAAAGATAAATAAGATAGTCAGGCTTCAAATGCAAATTGGGAGGTAACAACTCCATATTTATGCTAAGTGTATAATACAAAGTTGAGTGAACAAATATGGTCCTTAAAATGGTGATGGTTTTGAGTCCTAGTTTGGAATTCAAACTAAGATATACCACCAAGGAAACTTATGGAACTAATACTAATGATCTATGAGTTTAAGTGGAAGCAAAGCAAAATGAAGAAAAAGAGGTTCCATGATTCTTGAAAGAATTAGGGTGTGTTATGCAATAAACAACAATGTGGTTACTAAATTTTTAGTTAAACCTTCCATGAGAATATTTGATATGTTATTGATAATATCTTAGATCCATAAATATGAATAGTACCTTCTACAGAGCATGGGTCTGTTAAATACATTAATTCCAATCAGGTAATTATAGTTTATACCTTGGAACAAGAAAAAATTATACCTAGGTAGCTAATTATCAAAACTATTAAGGTTAATAAAACATAAAAGGGTAATAATTAGGCAATCCCATTTAATATGTGGCCATTTATTGAGATACCATTAAACATATAGTGGATTCCATGAAATCCTCATCTTCTATTACATACCATATTCATATATTTAGAGCTCCTAAACATGTTTATTCTATTATTATTCCAAAAAAACCACAAAACACATAAAGATGAGTTCCACAAACCCCTATTACTTATATTACTACTTCATGACCTAAAATTCCTATTATACATACAAAATGCATGACATATACTACAGTGATAGATATTGCATCTACACTTGCTCCTTGGTAGTACCACCAATTCATTGTACTAGATTATGAGTGGGGAGATACCTATGACCATAATTTGGATGATATAATAGGATGATATTTACACTTCATATATTTCAAAAATACCAAAAAAAACAAATTCAAAAATCCAAAAACATTTTTGGCACCTACATACTCTCTTGGCTCCTTGGCATCTATGTGTTAGTTCCATGTTTATGGATGGCATATCAATTACTTCTACATACACATGTGTTTCAAACTTATACTTGAGTGTGATATAGGCATATATAGATACATGATCTATTCCTATTTCATATCTTGGGCCTTCCATCTACTCATGCCATATAGACATTTGGGGCATCTACTTCTTTGATCTTGATAGTCACAGTTTATATGGTTCGATGATCATCTTTCAGTATCATGTTTGAGCTTATATGTAATTAAACATGCCTTTATCCATGATTATATATTATATGGTGTATTTTATATGCTACGTAATTTATGTTTTTTGGTAACAAATTGAATCCATGAGCTACTATAATATACTAATGCTAGTTGTTTTTGATTCCATTTATGCACTTACTTGAGTATATCTTCCATTATTTATGCCCCCCATGCCTTTGTTTGATTTTTTGACATTTAAATATGTCAATGATTATCGTATGAATATTTGAATATTCCACTCTTATTTTGGTGGAAATTTTACTAAATCATGTCCATTTGATTGTGTGACATTTGAACATGCCCCTTGTTTATGATCTCATTGGACCATTACCTTCTTGACTTGTTTTTGAATGATTTTATGTGTGTGTTTATTAGATTATTGAGATTGTAATTTTATTATCTATATGTTTTCATTATAATTATCATGCATCTTAGGCCTTCATGTGTTCACATTGTTCTATGCATTTTAATGATAAATTTACCTAGACATGTTCTTTTATATGCTACATGGTTCCATTCACAAATTATTCATTTATTTTCTCCTTTTGAGGTGAGGTAACTAATAGTTATTATCTTACCTCACCTCAATATGGGGGATATCAATGGGGGAATGTCATAAAGGCATGGATTTTACATATTCACAATTTTAGATTCAATGGAGGCATGTCATATATGCATGGATTCCACACATTCATAGTTTCAGATTCAGTGGAGGCATGCTTTGGAAACACGTTCTCCACACTTATTCAATATTCAATCTCTCCAGATTATAGTGGGGACATATTTTGAAAACATGTTCTCCACATTGACACTTCTATCAATTTTTATATTTCTCCATATATATTGGGGGCATGTTATGGTAACATGCTACCCACACACAATTTCCAAATTGGCAAGAGGACATGGTCATATGATTAAAATACACATTTATGGTAGAATTATATAAATTAGAACCATTTTTATACATAGTTTCAACATGAGACATATCTAAGGTACATATGCTAAGTAATGTTCACCTATATTACAAAATATAAATCACGTTTAGATTTCAAAACTCTTCTATGGACTATCATCACCCATTGGTTCAAAATATTATGAACTATATTGAACCAATTTACTATAGTAGTTGGTTCAATTTTTGGTATGGTTAAAGTGATTAAAAAACTCAATATTTCCAAGTTTTTAGGTTGGAATTGATTGTATCATCCAACCTCACTATTTTATAGTATGGGTTAACTTTGTTCACTCATGCTCACTAGGTTATAAGTATGATTAGGTTGTATAACTAATCTCAACTATTAGATGGAAACTCACCTTTTTTTCCAAGGTTGGAGGCATGTGCCTTCCAATATCTATTTATCTCCTAATATATATGAACTTTATAGATTTATATATTTGTCTTAATATTGATTTTCATGATTCATAATGATACATATTTCAAATCAAGTTGCCAATAGGCAAAGTAGTTGCATCTATACATAGGTGTACTCCTAAACCTTACTCTTTCAATTTCAATATTTTTAATGCTTTCAATTTTTAGATTATATGCAATGATTATATACTGTAACATGCTATTAGTTTTAGGTTAGCCACCAAAAAATCACTCAAGTTAGAATCACATAAAGATAAGGTGTGTTATACACACATAAGTACATGTTTCTTTTCCTTTAAACTAAAAATTTAATTACTAGATTAAATGAGGGGAAAATGTAGATGATATCTTGGAATTATATAGCACCTTAGTCTTGTACACTTGGAAAACTTAGACCTTGTTTGTTCCTCTCAGTTTTAGACCTTTCCCATTTTTGAAAGTCTCGCATCTACTCTATCTTGTGTCCCTTGGCTTATTTCTTGGTCTGACCAATATTATGTTAATGTCTTAGACATTCTATCTTACCAAAAATGATTAAAATATGCTTATCTTATGCCCCTACAGGTTTTGAGCTTGTATCTTTTTTCTAACTACCAGGACACAAGTGTTAGTTCTAAAACCCTACATCGATGCTAGTGTCTTACCTTGACACAGGTGTCCAGTGCCCTAAAGTCATCTAATTTTTAAATGAAACATATTCTAATGGTCAAAATAAGTGATTTAATGTGAGTTATTTATCCAAAGGGGTTGGTATAAATACAAGATCAACCCTCATTCATTCCTCACATATAAAATACCTAGCATAGACCAAGGCAACTTATGAAAGAATTCAATCAAGTAATCAATAAATCAAAGATTCCCTATTTTCTATTATTTTTATATTATTCATAAGGATAAAACATAAACATGTCAAAATTACTAAAGGATTGGCATAAGATCTTGATTTTCCAAGTTATACAAGGTAGGTCATTATTGTACTTGATTTCCACATATTTCATGATTTACACATAAGCCAACACATATGGAAGAACTAAGTAAGTTTGAGGTCCTATTCAGAGTATTGACTATGTAGATAGTGCTCATTTATAGAGGCATTTTTGGGAAAAATTTACATCATGTGCCCACTAACCCATTTTTCCCTTAAGCATTATGAGGAGTATGAACTAGGGTTTCATAATTTCATAAGGAGTGATAATCCATGACCTAGATTTGAATGCACCAGAGTGAAGGAAAAAACAAACCCAAAATAATCTCAGTAGTTTCATCTTTTTACAATAGGTATTTCATATAGGACACTTACATCTAGTTTAGTTAATATCATAGATGCTAATGTCAAAGGATGATGCTAGTATATGTGGCTCAAGAAGCACTCAATCTAGAATTTGGTGACTATTCTAGAAACCTATTCCAATCTGTTTCCTACCTATTCTAGGTATAAAACTATGTTATCATCAGAACCAAGTAAATTATTTCTTTGTCACTTTCATATCTATTAATAGTTTTACTTACTATTTTTAACCCATCTTAATTTAATAAATTTAGCATATGTTATATCTAAGTTTAGCATTTAATTGCCCTACTATAGATCTGATTATTACCCTTGTGCATTATAATTTTTATATTCTTAACCCTATCTACCCAAGTAGGATCCACATCTAATTTATGGTTAAACACATATCTAATCATGATCTAAACATTGAAAATTATCCAAACTATGGTTGGAAATAAAAAATATTCTAAAAAACTAAAAAAATAATCAAATATTGCAAAGAAAACAAAAACATTCTAAAAAATAAAAAATACCAAAAATTATTTTTAACATATTCTTAGTTGTATTATTTATTATACATATATTATTTTCTCCATCTTAGTAGATAAAAAATCATTCCTTTCCTATATACACATATGTTTCATGCTTAATTTGAGTGTGATACAAGCATACCTAAATACATGAGATATGTACGCCAAATATTGGTTCTTCCCTCCACTCATATCATAAGTACATTGGGGCTATTTGCTTCTTTAATCATGGTACACCCAGGTTATATTATTCTATGATCACTTTCCATTACCATGTTTGAGCTTATATACTTACACATGCCTATATACATACTTATACCTTTAATAATGTATTTGATATGTTATATAATTAACATTACTGGAAAACTTATATATGTAGGAAATAATATGCTATGTTCATATTGGTTGCCTATATTCTATGCTTTCATTTAGGCACTTTCTTAAGTGTGTTCTTTGATTACTATTACCTTGCATTGTATTTCCTGTTTGAGAATTTGAATATATTCCATTGATTATGGCCTTCGTGTCTTTACTTGCCAATTTAGACATTTGAATATGTCACCCTGTGTTGTATGTATAGATTTTAATATGCCATTCTATGATTTTTAGATATTTTTACTAAGTCATGTCATTTTGATTGTGTAGAATTAGAACATGCCCATTGTATGAGGTATACATGGACCATTTGCCTTGATTTTTAATACTCTTGTGTGTGCACTTAAGTTTTTGATGAGCTTGTACTATCACTCTCTAGACATTGCCATGATTTATATCATGCATCTTAGGACTTCATGTGATCACATAATACATGCCTCAATACTATATTTATATATACATGTTACTCCTATATGCTACATGATCCATACATAAATTAGATAATTATCTAATCCTTTTGAGGTAAGGTAACTACCATATTCTATTTCCACTCACCTCAAAAGGGGGAATATCAATTGATGCATGTAATAGAGACATGGATTCCACATTTTCATAGTTTCAAATTATAGTTGATGCATGTTAAAATGGCTTGAATTCCACATTTATTTAGTACTTAGCACCTCCAAATTATAGTGGGGTTATGTTATGGAAACATGTTCTCCACACTTGAACCAATTTAAAATTCATAATTTTTCATAGTTATATGATTCAAATACATATTTGTAGCAACATTCTAAACATTGATACTATTATTATACCCAAATTTCAGTTTGAGACAAATATAAGGTGCATATACCACATAAAGGGCACCTAATATTGTAAAATCAAACCAATTTATAGATTTAAAATACTATTATGGACTATTATCATACCCAAGATGGATTGTTATAGAATATTATCATACCTAGGATGGATTGTTATGGACTATTATCATACCTAGGATGGATTATTATGGTCTGTTATTGATCTAGTCTAGTGTAGTAGTTGGTTCACATTTGGAAGGTTGAGTTGATTAAATCGCTCAATTATACCAAATTTATAAGCTAGATTTGATTAAATCAACTAATTTTACCATAATTATAAGTTTAATTTGATTAAATCATCTACCCTTACTAGATACATAGTGTGATTTGATTAAATCACTCACACTCATAAGATCATGCACATATTTGGGTTGTACGATTGAGATGAAAAAAGCTTAATGGATGTGTTTTAACTCACCTTTATAGTTGGGGTTATGATTCCTTCAATATTTATATCTATCTATCTATCTATCTATCTATCTATCTATCTATCTATACATATATATGCACTTGCATGTTCAAAATTGTCCTAATCTTAGCTTCAATGCTTCATAATGTGGAATCCTTTCAAATCAAATTGCCAAAAGGCAATATGGTTGCATTGACACACAAGTGTACTTCAAAAATTACTCTTCTTACTTTCAAACATTTCAAATTATTTCAATTTCAAATTTTATACACTGATTATATATTGTAACATTCTCTTGGTTGTAGGTTAGTCACTAATAAAACACTCAATTTGGGCTCTTGCACATACATGGTGTGTTATACACACCTAGGTATGCATTTCTTTCCTTTAAACTAGAAATTTCATTACTATATTAAAATGGAGGCAAATTTAAATATTAAAATTTGATATATATAGTATCTCATTATTGTACACTTGGAAAATACCTATCATGGTTATATATTTTAGTTCTAGACCTACCCACTACCTAAAATATCACCATCACCTATCTCTTTGTGTAATTTATTATATCTTAGTCCAACCATTTTTATTATTATGACTAAGATTTATATACTATGAAAAAATATCTAAAAATGATTATTATCCTTCACTACCAATTTTGGACCTTTACCTATTTTCTGATTCCCTTGACACTTACATCCTAGGTGGACACAGGTGTTGACGTAAGTGTCCACTTTTCCTACAAAGTGTCAAGTGATCAAAAGTCATCCAATTTTAAAAAGAAATGGATACTAAATGTTAGTCTAAGTGATTTAATGTGAGATATTTCTAAAAGGGATTGGTATATATAAAAAATCAATCCTCATTCATTCTTCACCTAGCAAACATTTGGAAATCACGTACAACTCACAAGGAAAATACCAAGAAGGCCCTGATCAAGTATTCAAGTGAGCAAACCTTCCCTCTTAATACCTATTTATATATAAATCATATGAGAAATAATTAAATAGGTTTTAAGAGTTCAAAGAGTAGCCCATGAGCTATTTTTTCTAGGTTATAAGTTAGGTCACTACATGTCCTTTGGTTATCACATATTGCATCCTTGTGTACACAAGCCAATATGTAGGGGAGAAGTACATATGTTTGAGGCCCTATTTAGAGTATTGGAGATGTAGACAGTGCCCATTGACATGTAGGTATTTAGGGTAGCTTGATATCATGAGCCCACTAACCCATTTTTTTCTATAGTCACTCCAAAGATGAAGAGCTAGGGTTTGATAATCTGAAAAAGAGTAACATATGTGCATGATCTGAAAATATAAAAAAAAAGGTGAAATAAATCCTAAAAAATTTTAGTTGGTCACATCCAAATCTAATTAGTATTTTTTATGAGAGACCTATGATAGGGTTAGACACCCGTGTCAACATAATTGTCTAGATTTGACATAAGCATCCAAGGCCACAAAAAGAATATTCCTAAAATCTGAAGACTACTTCAAGATAATATTCTAGTCTATTTTTATCATGTCTAGATCATACCTGCATGTGCACAATAAAAATAGCTAAGTATAATTTTTTTTAATTTATTATAATATCTATCAATATATGTACTTTACTATTTTTAACAATCTTAGTTACAAAAATTTAGAATATTATTTATCTGAGTTTTCTATCAATTGTCTTACTCATTAGGTTAGTTCACCATCCATTTTTAAAAATCTAATCTAATCCCATTAACCCTAGATAACCTCATATATATAAATTTAGGGTTAAACAACTTTCAACAATGGTATTTATTTTGTTCAAATTTTGGTTTGATTATGTTAGCCTAATTAAAATTAAAATTTATACTTATTTATTAGATCACATTGTGACTAGCAAACTTGTTTGAATAAATATCCAATTTTCTAGGCTAAAGAAAGAGGGATAAAATGTTAATACTCTAATTTATTGATAGGAAATGAGTTTGAAGATCTCAATTTTTATGTAACTTATCATGGATGTAAAAACCATTTAAACAATAAACAAGGGTTTATATTAAAATCTGTTTTTAAATTCGAGGCTGAGGATTTACAACAAGTATTTCAAATTCCCTCTAAATTTATCTTCTAGGTTTTGCCTACAAGTGTAATTTTGTTTATAGGAAATTATAATTTTTGTGGCCAAACTGAGGTTTAATTTGAGTGTGATTAAATTGTCAAAAGGTGACCTCTTTGAGAATTTATTCACAAATAACAATATTTTCCCTTATATAAAATGTGCATATTTAATTTTCAATTTTTCCAAACTCAAAAGTTATTTTAATAAAAAATTTAGGCACATTAGATTATTGGAAGTGGTTATTTATAAATTTAAATTAAAAAATGTTATAAAAGGGGGTCTAGGACATAATTTAAAATTTAAAATTTAATATAGATCAAACAAGGGAAACTTCTTCCCAAAAGTGGAAAATGTGATCCTATCCATTGGATCAAACAAGCCCCAACCATTGGATTGAAAGATTAGGTCCATTCTTATTTCATCCTCTTTCTCTTTATCTCATTCATATTTTCCTTGTGTCCTTTCATTTTCTCATTTTATCTTTTATCTTTTTTTCATTTTCTTTTTCTCATTGTAAGTTAGGGTTTCATGGATGTAACTTCCACATCCCAAAGGAAGAGAAAGTAGTGATTGTACACATATTATGTACATGAATATGTTGAATGTGTATACATATGTACTATTCATGTATATATGTTTTTAGTTTATTCATCACACACACACATATAGTGTATATATATATATATACATATATATATATATATAATTATATATATGTATATATACACACACACATATACATATATATATATATATACATACATATATATATATATACATACATACATATATATATATATATATACATACATATACACACACACACACACACACACACACACACACACACACACACACACACACACACACACACACACACACACACACACACACACACACACACACACACACACACACACACACACACCTACCTTAGCGTACAAACACACACACACCTTATTTTATAATTACCAAAAAATAAATTTGAAGAAATAAAAATATATAGACAACTGTTTGGGGGGTCAAACCCCCCACATTCCATACATCCTTGGCCAAAGGATGGCAATGAGAATGTTATAGTCCCCCCATCATGACCAATAGTGAGAATACCCCAATCCTCTCTACCATGCAATAACAAGGCACAATTGGGGTGGATAACGTCATCCCCAAAAATGCACGTATGGATACCATGGACAAGATTAATACAATCATGGTTTCCTTCGATGCTCATGGGGAAACCCACAGGTTAAGCGAGTTTGACCCTATCAAACCCTAACCCAACCCCTTATTTTATCTTATTAAAAATTAATTTTATTCCCACTTTTATTTTTATTCATTTATATAAAATATTTATTTTATTTAATTAAATTACATACATACATACATACATACATACATACATACAACATAGTCTTTATTAATATACTTAGCAAGGAACATATCAATTGCCCATTCATGGGATTTAAATATGAATTGAATAAATTATAATTATGTGTGTGTGTGTTCATGTACATCAAATAGTCATCTAGTTATAAATAAACATATACACTTTTATTAACTTAAATACATTAGCAATGTGATTCATAAAAGAAGTAACATGGATTTAGAAAATATCATTTGCATGTGGGTGAGAAAGTTAATGTAATTTTCACATTCAAAGATTCTCACAATTAATTAATAAAATAATAGTCCTCACAAGTTTATTCCATTCCATAATCTCCATGAAAATACAAGGTTATTAATTATTATCATGTAGTAAGACAACCTATTTTGATAACTAACAATATTTAATAATTTTTTATAAACAAATCGAGAGACTAATGTCAATAGGTAGGTCAAATATCATTTTATAGCATTCTAATTTAGTATATATGTTTTATCACAATATTTTGAAATAATTTCTTGATCAATTTTTTTTATAAATCATTCAATATTGGAGAGTTTTTTAATTGTGAAAGAGCCAAAGGCTTGGATGTGCACAACATAATTTTGGTTAATCAACTTTACTTCCATTAATCATGAAAGAATGTAAAATATATAGAGAAGTGATATCCTAGATTTAGGGAGTCTAATCTCATATTATTATCTCCTACAAACTCTCATTTTCTCCCTTAAATCCCTTATAGCCTATCTTCTACAATCTCTCTCCTATTATCTCTCAATAATCCTATAAACTCATATATTTTTGTGATTTTTACTCACGTAATAATAAATTATATTAATTTTCATGCTTATTATTTTCCCCACACACACTAATTATAATGTGAAGTTTCTAAGTCCTAAGCACCTATGTGAGGACTAATCATAACATTCCTCCCTTAGTGTGAACATGGGGAGAGGAACCACATGGATTAAAAGTCTCTATATTATCCTCCCAAAATTTTAACTCATGGCTATCAAGTTCACCGGATAATGCATCTATTACATTAAATAAGAGATTATTACATTGTAGATCATCTATCATACACATTTTATTGATAATACTATTTCCTTGTAACATATAGTTATTTGATAGTTTCTGACAAAGGATGACAAAGGACTAATGACATACAAATGATTAATAACTTATCAATTATTCAAAAACTAACCAAACTTAAATAAATAAATTAAAAACTAAATATAAAAGACTTATTAATTAATAACAAACTGTATGACATTAAAAAAATAGTAAAACACATAAACTATATAAAATGACAAACAATATATAAACGTAAAAAACTAAAAATACTAAAACTAAAAATATAAAAATACAAAAGGCATAAAAAACTAAAATCATTAAAAACAATATAATAAAATAAACTTTAAACATATTAAAAAAGGAAACCTAAAACAAAAAGAATTTAAAAAACTAATAAAATTTAAAATTAAATAAAATAAATGTTAAACTTAAAACCACTTAAGAAAATAAGAAAACCATGGGCTAAGGAAGAAAACCATGGGTTGAGTTTTGAGTTGGTTTAGGATCGCATGAATTAGGCATGATTCATTGGTAAAGGCTATAAGATTTTGAGTCTTGAAAACCTTCACGCCCCTCATTTTTTGTGATGAACAACTCTCTAAATTTTTTAGAATTTTTTCAAATAGTTTTTGGGTTTTGTTCTCTTCTTTCTCATATTTCCATAACACTTTTACATTCTTATTTTTGTTAAGAATTGAGAGAGAAATTGTGATTTTACTGAACCTGCAAAATAAAAAATCCCTTCACAAAAATTTAAAATGTGCATGCTTATGTTGCGTTTCTCTCTTGATCTTCATTATACACAAAATATATATTTTTATTATTTATTTTAAAAGTTTGGGTATGCAAATAGTGTAAAAAATGGAGTGTAATTATGGGTAGAGTGAGCAGGATGGAATGAGAGAGGATGATGCATTTGGATGGCATATGTTGTTAAATTTATACATGGTCTATATTGAAATTTGTTGATAATACACAAGTAGGTTGGATGGATGAAAATGATATTTACACATGGGATGCACTGCATAGCCACTAAAATATTTTGATTAATAAATAAATGAATGGAGGAAAAATAGATAGGTCCAAGGGAACATGCTTTGATACTAAATATATAAATTACTCCATATTGGATAATTTTTTCATTATGAAAGAGATAAAGGTTTAGATGTGTACAACATAATTTTGGTCAATCAAATTCATTTCCATTAATCATGAGAGAATGTAAAATATATAGAGAAGTTATGTCATATATTTAGGGATTCAAATCTCATCTTATTATCTCCCAAAAATTCTCATTTTATCCCATAAATCTCTCATAAACCTATCTTCTACAATCTATCTCCTACTATCTCTCAATAATTCTAAAAACTCCTATATTAATGTGATTATTACTCATATGATAATCACTTGAATTATTTTCTCCACTTATTATTTTCCACATACACCCACTAATTATAATTTTAAACACCTAAGTCCTAAGCAACCATGTGAGGACCAATATTAATAAGTTTTATGATAACTACGTCTATATTAAACACGTTTTTCATAATTTAGTAATTTGAATAAGAGAGATATATTATGATCTATTTTAACAATTCAAACAATGTAAATATATAATAAACCTATAATAAATACATTCTTTTCATTATACAAAAGCAAAATTTTCATCAACAGTGGTAGAATAAACTATCATTCTAAACAAGTTTAGAGAGCAATGAAGACAATCAAGAAATGGTGAAAATAAGAGGCTTACCTTACCTCCAAGCCTTCTTGACAACTTCCCAAAATCACTTTTTCAAGATCCTCCTTCAATCTTCCCAAACCACTTTCCACTAAGAGATGTGCAACCCCCACTCAAGCCAACCTTGGTAAATAAAAAAAAAATTCCCTTATAAAAGCTCCACCTAAACTCATTAATGGAGGATCTACTTTCTTATAGAGAAAATAATTTTATTTAAATTGAGTTTAATCTTCTTACATGGCCCATACTTGATGTAGGGGTTTCAAAATATTTCTCACTTTGACAAATTTTCTATCACTTCATCTTGTTTCCACATTCACTTACTTCTTGACAAAGGCTTATTCTTTCAATCTGCAACTGTTGGTTCAAAAATGTACTTACATGTATGGAATACACATTAAAATCACAAATATGCTAATATGTAGTTGTCCCCATCTTGTCAAAAATTAACAAATATTTAGCACAGTGGAATCAATTTCAATTTATGTTATTGTAAAGAAAATTTTAATTACATTCAGACTTCTCTTAAAACATCGTATACATACACATCTATTTCAAATAGTCATCCTTCGACCTGCATTAAGAGAATAGGGTTGGTAATTTCCTTTCTCACACATTAGAGTTTATTATGAAGTCCTTTTACTTTAAATGGCTTTATTCATAGGTCCACCAACATTCCACTTAGTTTCCAACCAATGTATACAAAGATCTTCGCCACTGTTCAATACTTTCATAACCTTTTGGCCTCACTTGTGAACTTAGTTATGGCATGCATACCTGAGTAGGGTTGATATTGGGTTTTAAGATTTTTTAAAAGTTTCAAAATAACCTAGTGGTTAGTTCAAATCTGCATTGACTATACACATTACCTTCCACCAGCGACTATGGCCTTTGTCTAATATTTTAATAAAAACCCCTATTTAACTGTATACACATGAAACAATGTTCATAAATCTCATTCCAACATCATACGCTATTCCATCACTACATGAACACTCAAGCTCATTTTCTTACATTCAATACCTTCCTTCTAGAATGTAAGTTATAGGTAGTTTGATCCCCCAAACATATTTCCAAAGCTTTGAATTTTCTTCATGCACCTCTACATTTATTTAATACAATATGAATTCGTTATAACATACAAGATGAGAATATTGAAATTGAATCACATGTACATTCTTGTGAAACTTGGAGTAAACTGTGTAACAAGTTTTTCTTGAAAAAATTACCCATGCACAAAATATCTTTGGTAATAAAATAATAAGATCTTATCAACTATTTTCAAGTTTCTGCATCTTCCTTTTAGTCCCTTTGCAACTACTTGAAAATTTATTTGAGCCACCTAACCATCTTACATTGAATCCTTGGGCACTTATAATAATGAAAAATCATAATTCTCTTGGACTCCCACATGTGTCCCCTTATCTCATTATTCATAAAACAATCTTGTCTCTATTTATCAATATGAAAACAAATCGGGTTTCTATCTAGAGTCTTTCAACATACCCTTATTATATTTAGTTTCCCCTATAACCTATGTATGCATACTCTATGGGCTTGTAAAAACTTGCATAGACTTCTGCATAATGGATTAGGTAATAAAACACATTCAAGAATACTTGATTAACATATACTACACTTACCAATCCTTCTTCACAATGTTTCTATATCCTTTTGTGAGTCCAACCTGCCAATCCAGACTGTGTTTGTAAGCTCAAGTTTTGATTCTACTATGTACATAGAATAGTTTTAGGGTTTAGGTTTTCATTTTCTTTAACATTCCACAAGACAAACTATTTTATAAGATTTGTCCCTTTTGGCTATACCCTATTCATCATACAAAATTTGTAATTACTCCTCTGTTCATGTGCTTATCCTAGTTCTACGACTAATAGTCTATTTGGAGCATCAAAAACAATAATATTGAAAATATTTCCTTTAAAAGAAAATTCACACAATCAATATATATGGAGGCGTGAAGAAATAGGGTTCCATCCTTTACCATTGAATTTTTATGCAAGATTATAAAGATGACTAAGTAGATACTAAAAACACCATTCAAGAGTAAATAATATTTTTTTGTATATGCTAAGGTTATCAAGATTTAATTTGAATTAAACTTATCATTAATAATTTTCCTACACATTCATCCATCTATTAATTCATACCAAAAATTAACAAGATCTAAGCACTGGTTATCAAAATTTGAACATTCTTTCTATCACTTTCTTCATATCCTTATTATCCATATCGT
The DNA here is from genome assembly GCA_037957365.1 of Torreya grandis. Classification (NCBI taxonomy): domain Eukaryota; kingdom Viridiplantae; phylum Streptophyta; class Pinopsida; order Cupressales; family Taxaceae; genus Torreya; species Torreya grandis. The sequence goes on from JARHVA010001912.1 coordinate 1,308,261, forward strand.
ACATATGACTATCATGAATTATTGTATAGGCTATAAATTCATCTTTAAAACCTTCATTATCCTTGAATATAAGTAACACTTTTTTTTCTTATTGAGAATATTTAAGTATTTACATACAGTCCTATAGACTGTCAAAATAATTTAGGCTTGAAGGTCTTATTCCCTCTTTTTCTCTTATTCACTGGTACCCCTCTCAAGACTATATGATTTAAACTTATATATCGATTTGTTTAATTTATTTTAATCCTATTTTAATGGTACATGGATTATCCATAGGTAAAATTTTATCTTTGGTCTTAAAATAAGACCATGATTCACTCAACAACCCTATCTTGGTCTTTTACAACTTAGGTATGATTTGTCAACATACTAATATGCAATAATTGACAATTACAAAGTAAATTGGCACCTCTTAAATTACCTATGACCCTAAGGATCACTACACAAGACCATTATGAATTTACATACTAAATTGAAACATAATAGGGATTTTTATTGACTTATACATTCATAAGACCATGTACATTTTTTTGTTTTTACAAATGAGTGGATGCTACTTCATCAATACTTCTCCTTACACTTTCATTTATTTTTATTACATGTCCCATGTGGGTTTACTTGCACAAGTAAACCTACTTTTTTACACATACAATTAATTCTCTACATACCCACATGAGCTTCTTATGATTTCATTCAATATACTCACAATTTTACTTGCACACTCTATCCACTTGCACTTTCTACCAAACTTAGGCTAGTCACTACTAGTTAGTATCCCTAGCGTTCCTAGAAGCCTATGCACCCATAATTTTTTTTATAAATATTTTAATTTGAATTAATTTATTCCTTATTAATTAGTGTTTATGTTGATTTATAAAATTTCTTTATACACACCTAACATCACATGGAGAATTTTATATATTCAGACCAGGAGGGAACTAAATTTAAATTCCCACAAAGATTAAGGGGTCATTAAACATGTTTAATGTAATGAATAGACTAAGTTTGATAAGGAAATCATAGTTCAATGTGAGGGATGTTATATTCTCCCAATATTATATAAACATCATCCTTGATGCATCAGATAAAACTAAGGTGTCACAAGACAATCACATTTCCATGATATAAATTAACTTATATATATATAATACCTTACTACAACTAAAAAAAGCAAAAAAAAAAAGTTTTTATTAGAATTCAAGGTCACATAGGTAATTGTAGCATCAATTAATATTTTAAATATATCAAGTCCTTTCAAATGAGCTTAATTTCCTCAAAGTTTTTGAGTAAAATATTTACATGCAATATCTATCAATACAATTTATTTAATTTTTGTATTGCTTGCAACAATGTTTTTTAAAAATCTAATGCATAAAATTTTCAATACTAGGAATTGTTTTTATTATCAATTAAATGGATCATCTCCAAGAAGTAATTTTTTTTTATAGTTTCACAAATGTTTTAAGTTAAGTGTTTGATGTCAACTTCCTCCTGTAGTTCCATTAGTGCCATATTGGTACCCATATTCCTTCACAAGTTAATTGATATCCAAATAATTTCTAATGTGAAACATGTATATAAATAAGTACAATTCTATTGAAGGATAATTTTGAGTAAGGTTGAGTGTAGAGTGAAAATTTGAGTTCCATTCCATGCCAAGAGTTCACTACATGAATTTGAGTTCCATCCGAATACAAATTTTCACAAGGCATAAATATGAGAGCAATTACTTTAGCTCTAGTGTCAATTTCCACATAATACCTCCCAAGCAAAATATGAAAGCAATTAATTTAGGTAGATACTATATAAAATCACCATGTCTTGTGAGAGAAGGATGCTTTTAAAAACTTGTTCATACAAGTTCCCATCTCAACCCTATAACTTATCTTACAAGCTATCATATTCTTAGCCATAGTCACACAAAGCAAACAAATATTTAGATCATGAATATACAAGAAACAATATTTATATATAAATTAAAACTTCTTAAAAGAATCAATAATATGCTTAAACAAATTAATAGCCAAGTAGCCTCAAAATATTGCAAAAAAATAAATGAAGAATTCTTAAAATTCAAACAAGCAAAAGGCAAAGAAATAAATGATGAAGTAGCCTTAACAATCTAATTCAAAATAAATAGTGTTGGTTTCAAAATAAACTTAAATCATCAATCACTCCAAAATTAAATTCCAAAATATAAACATAAAAAAATTTCACATTACTTACACTATGTGGCTTAATAAGTCACTTGGAGGGATAAGGAATATAAAATATAAAGTTATCATGATAGAAGCCTCTACTACCTCATTATATTTCCCATACAAAATCCACAAGACTCAACATGGAGTGTTCATCACAAAGGTTTCCTTTCCAAAAACTAATAAGTTATGAGTGGAGGGGTACCTTGTTCATAAAATGATCATTATGAATAGAGAACTCACGGTGCTCTCACATGAAATATTTAGGGTGCAACTACATGCAAAGAGGAAAAGTGAGTTTTAGCCTATGTGAAGCTCCACTTCCTAGAATGTAACTTGATTTAGACCAGTATGAACAAGTGCTTAATGTATTCCTAAAATCTGACACTTTTATCAATAATCATACTTGTTGATTATTGTTTTAAATTAAAAATTATTTGCACTTTTTGTTGACTTTTAATGGCATCTTGCCTTTCTCTCAATCCCCTCCAACTGTCATATTCTCTCATCTCTAGTTTCTCCTATACTGATCGTCATGTCCAAAGTTTCAAAACATTATTGGATCATGTTTAATGATTTTCAACATCATTGGAGCATGTCCAGAGTATCTAGTCATTCATAGGGTCTATCCAAGGCATCTAATTGTTTTTGTGCTCTTTTGTCACCCATTTTGGATAAAACACACTTACTTTATTTATCTTTCCTTTTTCACCATGTGATCATTTAATATCCTTTTTCATGCAAAAAGGGTCCTATTTTGAAATTAACTTATATATAAATAAATATGCACCCTAAGTCATTAAAGGGTAAGTAATAAATAAGTACATTAAGCATCCTATTGTATACACATGATTTTAGTGCAAGGCTTATTATAATAATATTTTTAGCATGATTTTATGCATATAGATCCTTGGTTCAAATTAAGTACTTACTGGCACCTTTCCTTGTTTTTACAATTTTCCTTTCCTCTTTGTGTGGCCCAATACTTCTCTATTTATTTTATTTGATCTATTCTATATGTTTATATGTGCTTGGGGATCCCCTTTCTCTCTCTTCTCACATTTTTTTTCAATTTGATAGTTATTAATGGTCATCACTTGTGGAAAGTTGATACTTGTCATTTTTCTTGTGTGGGTCATTTGACCCTTATTTCCATTTTGTTCATTATGTGGGAGTGTTTTTAAAACTTTTATCTCTTTTATTGGGTTGTATTGAATTATAATAGGTCAATAATTTGAATATGATAAGTATATAAATGAATCATCCTAAAGCATTTCAATAAGAGGAAACAACAAGTACCAAGTGATGATAAGTCTTAAGCACCTTACCAGGATTATATTTCTACCATTCAAGACTTATAAATTGATTTTAAGTATTTATATTTCTACATACATGTAACAAGATAAGGCATAGGAAAAAATTCACACTAGTTGCATTTGATTATCTAGGGGGAGAAGGTGAAGTCTTTTCTCTTGGTTGGGTTGAGAACATTCACATGAATTATAAGTACATTGAGTATGTATTTTGAGAATGTGATTTATGTAGATGCAATCCTCATGGGTTACTTGGACTATTTACTGCACATTTATTTGGACTTATGAATTTTATTAGGATATTTACAAAGGATATAAGATTCTGATATTTGCTCATGCTAATTTATAAATATGAGAGAGGCATATGCACATATACTAATGATAAAGGATCCCAAATAATTCAAATAATGAAGATCAATAGGTTCATAATCATAACATGTTGTTTAACCCTAAAGTAGATTAAGTAATCATTTTACTTTGGTAGTTAGGGTTAATAATTTATAAATGATAAGACACAAAGGTGATGATCAGATCTACAACATGCTAGTTAGGTGCTAAACTTAGATATAAACATATCCTAAATTTATTAACTTACATATGCTAAAAATCATAAGTATAACTATGATAAGTATAGAAATGACAAAGAAGTAATGTACTTAGATTTTTTTGATGCTAATGGAGTTCTATATCTAGAATAGGTAGAACATAGACTAGAAGATGATTCTAGAATAGTTATCAAATTCTAGATTTGATGCTTCTAGAGCTAAAAAAACTAACATAAGCCTAAGAAAATTGAGTCGATGCTAGTGTATCACCTCATTGCAAGTGTCTTGTATGGAATAACTAATGAAAAATGATTTGACCACTGGATGCTTCTAGGTTTGAATTCACTTTCACTGAGTGTTCTTCATCTTCATACTGAATTTGGGAAAAAATGGGTTAGTAGGCACATGGTATCGAGATGACCCTAAATACTCCTCTATAAATGAGTGCTGCCTACATATCCAATACTTTGAAGAGGGCATATGACTGATGTAGTTCTTCCCTATGTGTTGAATTGTGTGTGAATCATGCAATATGTGAAAATTAAGTATAATGACCTAACTTGTAACTTGGAAAACATAGATATTGGGATTCTCTTTCAATAATTTAGACCTATATATGTGTTTTCCCTATGAATGATATAGAAACCGTGAGAAAATAAGGAAGCTTTGCTCACTTGAGTGCTTGATTCAATGCCTTCTTTAAGTTGCTAGTTAGTAGGTAAGACATTTCTAAGTGAGGTATGAATGAGGGCTACTATTGTATTTATATCAATCCCTTTGGAGAAGTAACTTACATTAAAACACCTAATTTTACCATTAGGATACGTTTCATTTGAAAATTGGATGATTTTAAGGCATTGGACACTTGCATCAGGTTATGACACTAGCATCAACACAGGTGTCTATCCTAGATGTTAGTGTCTAAGGAGTAGGAAAGTAGGTATAGAATTAGAACTTGTAGAGGTGGAAGATAAGCATGTTTTAATCATTTCAAGATAGATAAATTTTTCGGGTCATCAACATAAGACCAGTTAGACTAAGAGATAGGCCAAGGGGCACAAGATAGACTAGATGCGAGACTTAAGAAAGTAAGAAATGTATAAAACTGAGATAAATAACCAAGGTTTAATTTTTCCAAGTATACAATAATAAGGTGCTATATAATCCATAAAATAGTGTCTATATTTCCCCCCCTTTAATCTAGTAATGAAATTGTCTGTTTAAAATTAAAAGAATACGTACCTGGGTTTATATATCACACCTCGCCTTTACATGAGTCCAACTTGAGTGTTTCTCTGGTGACTGACTTGTAACCAAGGGAATTTTATAATACATATTCAATGCATATAATTTGGAATTTAGATTACTTTAAAATATTTAAATTGAAAGAGAAAGGTTTAGGAGTACACTTGTGTATTGATGTAACCACCTTACCTATTGGCAAATAGATTTGAAAGATGTATCATTGTAAGGATATAAAACTAAGATTAGGAAAAATATATATAAATCTAGAAATTTTATATATTTAAGGAGATATAGAGAGAGATTGGAAGGCACATGCCTCTAAACTTGGAGAAAATATGAGTTACCACTCAGTAGTTGAGATTAGTTCCACCATGCAACCCAATCATACTTGTAACTTGATGAGAATGAGTGGACAAAGTTAAATCATATTATCAAATTGGTAAGGTTGAATTATACAATCAATTATAAATTGAATATTTGCAATATTAAATGATTTAATCACCTCAACTATACCAAAAGTGAAATAACTACTATAGTAGACTAGCTCAAAAAGTACATCCTTGGTATCAGTGCATAAAAGTACATCCTGGTGGGTGATGACAATACTTGAGTGTGTTTTTAAATCTGAAATTGATTTGTATTTTGAAATATTAGGTGTACATTGAATAAAATATACACCTTAGATATGTCTTATGATGAAACTGTGTATAACAATAGTACCAATGTATAAAATTCTACCATAACTATGAATTTGAATCTTATAACTATGTGATTTGGCCAATTTATAAGCTATGTAAGTGTGGAGAACATGATTTAAAAACATTCCCCCAATATATATGGAGAAATATGACAAATAAAATAAGTACCAATGTGGAGGACAAGTTTCTAAAAAAAGACCCTACTATAATTTGGAGATGCTAAATACTAAATGAGTGTGAAGAACATGCTTCCAAATCATGCCCCCACTGAATATAGAAACTATGAATGCATATAATCCATTTTTATATGACATGCCCCCACTAAATCTAAAAACTTTGAATGTATAGAAGCCATGTTTATATGATATGCCCCCACTAAATCTAAAAATTGATATAAGTACCAAATATCGAATGAGTGTGGAGAACATGCTTCTGAAGTATGCTCCCACTGAATCTAAAAATTTATATAAGTACCAAATACTGAATGAGTGTGAAGAACATGTTTTCAAAGCATGCACCCCATAAATCTAAAAAGTATGCCAAATGTGAATAACATGCCCCCAATAAATATGAAAAGTGTGATAAATGTGAAGATGATGTAGAAACCATCAACCTCTATCTTTGACACCTGTAAAACCATTTGACACACATAATTATACCTCTCTCTTATTTCAATTTCTCCTTTAGGACATGAAGTCTTCTTTTATCAAATTGACTCGAGACCCTTATCCATGCTCAAACAGGTCATTTTTCCTTTTGGGCTTAACTAAACCATTATTTTACCTTTAATATGTGTCTTACCTCTCATTATACTTGTACCAACTCAATTTAACTCACTTCCAATTCTCTATTTACCTTTTAGACCACTTAACCCTTTTTAGGCCTATATCTCTTTGTAGCCCTCTTTTAGGGTAAATCTCCTTGTCTATAACTATGTACAAACCTCCATGAAAAAATGATGAGATTTTTGACTACCCATTATGGCCTTACAACTTATAATTCTCCCTTTTCACATAGTTCATAATACACATCCACTTTCCTTTGTATGTTTTTTTTAAATTAGGCCTCTTATTAGGTCTTTAAGGTCTCTATTCAAGATTTTTGTAATTTATCAACAAGATAATGCTTATATATGGTTGTATAAGGTTTAAATACACTCCCTTAGGTTAATGGAAACCAATATATTCATTATTTTCCCAAAATTTATCAAAAACCCTCAATTAACTTAACTCTCCTTTGTAAGTCTATAGGCCTAACTCTGCTATTGTAGACCAAATTTCAAAAAAAAATAATTTGAATCTTAATGACATCTCATAAAATTTTAATTAGATACATATATGATTTCTCAACCCTAAACTAGTCCCAACAATCCTTAAATCTTCAAAATCACAACTAAATCCTTACTTCAAGGTTTAGAAAACACAAAATTATAGGGTATAGTCAACTCAGTCTACCATAAATATTTCTTAAAGACATGTTGGAAATTTATTTATTTTTTATCATATTAAAAAAAATATTTCCTAACTATTCAATAAATTTCATGAAGTTTCTATGGTTGAAACAAAAGATATGAGCTTTTTTATGAAGACCAGGGTTTTGTAGAGTCCCCTGAATCCGATAACTTGCAACTAATGGTTCATCAAAATTGTTTTGTATTTTAGAATAAAATAAATATAATGAGGAAATTAATTCAACTTTACACCTATTAAAATATTAAAACTTATCTCATGCATGAGTTTGGAGTCTTTAGAGAGGACTGTGTGTACAAAAACCAGTCAAAAATAGAGCTTTAAAGGGGTTTCAGACACTTAAAGGTCAGAACCATAAAAATTCTGAATGGATCTTATTATATATTATTTAAAAACATAAAAACATGAGAATATATATTTATCATAGTAAAATTATTCAATATAACTTGGAATAATTACTAAAATACTTACAAATTTATGGACAGACTATAGGATACAGAGATACAGGGAATTTAAGCATCAAAAGAGACATAATTACTATGAAAATAATTGAGTTATCATTCATAGGAATTATAATATATCATTTAAAATATAATTAAATAAAAAATTACACCTATTATATAAAAAATATACAAATATCTATTCAAACCTTCTACACAGTCCTGATAGACTGTAACATACTCTCTTATACTTCCTTCCTCTGACCTCAATAATGAATAAAATGGACCTTTTATGCCTTAATTGGTCCTTGGTAGTCCTCCTCCTTTATTGGAGTTGAATTTATTAGGTTTTTAAAGCCACACAAAGCTTTTAATTTACTTATTTTATGATATTCTCTTCAACAACCCTGTGTTAAGTTTGGAAAATGGCCTAATTTGCATTATCTCTACGTTGGAATGGTCCTTGTTTAGTCCTTTAGATGAATACTGACTTATTAAAATACTAGAGACTCCAAGACACATTATAAGTCCCCAGAGATGCTATATAACTCAACATCTCATATGATTCATTACAAATATGCATGTATTTACAATAAAGACATTTGATTTTTTTTTAAATTCAAACTTTTTGGAGGGAAACTCTCCCAAGACCTTAAAATGACTTATATGACCTAGTATAGGGTCCAATTTCCTTAATAAAAGCTTATTAATAATTATTATACCTCTTAAGACTCTTTATAATATTAATCAAGACCATTTATGCATGCTTGCAAGATGCTCCTACATCAGATTACCATTCTTGAAAGCTTTCTTGTGCTCTTGCACATGATGATGATGATTCAACTGTACATGATTTTTGTCATTATTTTCATCATTTCTCTTCCTTTTATGTATTCCTAGATCACATGACTTGTCTTTTTATTGTAAAATTTCTTTGAAGATAAATACCTTCATCTTGACCTTGATACTCTTGCCTTGAATCATGAATTCTACTATCGCCATATATTTTCTCAAGAACTGAACAACTCCTAGTCCTTATTTACAACACACCATATTTCTCTTTTGTTGTTTGTATATTTTTGGTAGTTGAATGGCTTTTAGGTCTAGTCTATTGTCTTCATTCTTCATCTTAGGAAACATAGGTATTTTTATATCTTTTATTTCATATTCTTTTGTCTTTTGTTATCTACACCTATACATACACAAGAAATAAACTTGTTAAAGAAAACCATTTGTTCTTTAGGTCCTTGAGACCTATCCTTTGTAATTAATATTAATGACAAGTAGATGATATCCAAGATTTTTTAAATAAGAGTTTCTTATTTTTTTTTGTTTGCTTCATAAGGATTATCTGTACTCTTCACAACTTTTCCTTGATGTTTTCTTCTTTTCTCATCCTTCTTTCTTGTCTTGTATACTTCTTCACTCAAGATCCCCCAAATGGGTCTTAACCTATCATTATCAGCTTAATATATCCAAATCTCAACATAAAAATAGAATTCTTTTGCTTGTTTCATCATACCTCTAAACCAAAAAGTGAAATCATGACTGAATAAAGTACAAAGAAACAATATTGTTTGTACCAATACACCATTATTTGTCAATTTGTCTTCTTGCTACCACTTTTCTTCTTATTTTTTCTCTCATTTATGATTTGAACCTATATCCGTACATCCAAAAGTAACATTAGTATGAAAATATTACAAAACTTCTACCTCATTTATTGTTTATATTTGTGTTTCTCCTTTCCACTGACCTTGTTCCCCTAGGATCTCTTGTTTTTCAGTTTCCTCATTTATTTTCAAAGCATCGTAAAACTTATTTTCTTCATCAAATTATTCTTTACCCTTGTCTCTTTAACAACTATAAATTATTCTATTATTTGTTCCTCATCTAGATTCATTTATTCTAACATTATGATCTCTTTCATTACCTCTTCTTGCTTTCTCAATCTCTTTTGCATGTTTTCTTAACTCTTTCTTTATCAATGCAATTAACTTTTGCCTCTCTCTTTTCTATTAGCAACCTAATAGGCCACTTAACCTTACATCTCATTCTCCATCCATATGCTTGGCTATCTTCTTTAAATTTAGCTTCAACCAATAAACTTAACCTATGTATTCTCTCTTTTAGATCAACCATATCCTTATCTACAATCAATTATATCCTTTTCATTCTTTTGTGGCATTTCTCTTTCATTGAGTCCCTTATCATTTTATCACTCTTACTTTGAGAATCCATGTGCTCACTACCTCTCTCTCCTCTTTTCTCAATATCACTTCTCAAGCAAGTCTATCCTACTTGCTTTGAGATCTCAACTAGGCTTTCTCCTCCTTGCCTAGTCTTTTGACATCCTTTAGTCCTTCAACTTGGATTTTTCCTCTCTTCTAAGATTATTATTATCTCTCTTTCTTTTCTCTTCAAGCTTCTATGGATTTTGACATCTATATTGGCACTCACTCCTTTCTTACTTTCACTTCAAGGTTTATACTTCTCTCTCAAACCTTTTCCAACTTTATAAATGCAAATAAGGTACAACAAGTACACACATTTACCTTTCAAGGCCGTCTATACCTCCATCTTGTCTAGTAGGGTCTTTTTATCATCACCAATCTTCTCTTTCTAGGTTTTCAAGATCTTTTATTTCCTTCCAATATTAAATTCACATTTATCTAGATGGATTTTGTTGCATAGAATTTTTCCAACATATAATTACTTTAAAACACTATTTTCACAAAACAACTTTATATACCTGATTCTTGAAGTAACTGCTTCTCTAAGAACTTATTCTTTGAGCTCTGATACCAAAAATGATGTATACACCATCAACCTATATCTTTGACACCTATAAAACCATTTGACACACACAATTATACCTCTCTCTTATTTCAATTTCTCCTTTAGGACATGAAGTCTTCTTTTATCAAATTGACTCTAGACCCTTATCCATGCTCAAATAGGTCATTTTTCCTTTTGGGCTTAACTAAACTATTATTGTACCTTTAATATGTTTCTTACCTCTTATTATACTTTTACCAACTTAATTTAACTCACTTACAATTCTCTATTTACCTTTTAGACCACTTAACCCTTTTTAGGCCTATATCTCGTTGTAACCCTCTTTTAGGGTAAATCTCCATGTCTAGAACTATGTACAGACATCCATGATAAAATAATGATATTTTTGACTACCCATTATGTCCTTAAATCTTATAATTCTCCCTTTTCACATATTTCCTAATACACATCCACTTTCCTTTGTATGCTCTTTTTTAATTAGGTCTCTTATTAGGTCTTTAAGGTCTCTATTCAAGATTTTTGTAATTTATCAAAAATATCAAGATTATATATGGTTTTATAAGGTTTAAATACACTCCATTAGTTTAATGGAAACTAATACATTAATTTTTTCCCAAAAATTTATCAAAAACCCTCAATTAGCTTAACTCTCCTTTGTAAGTTTATAGGCCTAACTCTGCTATTATAGATCAAATTTCAAAATGAATTTATTTGACTCTTCATAACATATCATACAAGTTTAATTAGAGACATATATCATGTCTCAACCCTAAAATAGTCCCAAAAATCCTTAAATCTTCAAAATCACACTTAAATCCTTACTTCAAGGTTTAGAACAAAATTATAGGGTATAGTAAACTCAGTCTACCATAAATCCTTCTTCAATACATGTGGGAAATTTATTTATTTTGGATCATATGAAAAAAAAAAATTCCTAACTATTCAAGCAATTTCATGAAGTTTATATGGTTGAAAGGAAAGATATGAGCTTTTTTATGAAGACTAGGGTTTTGCAGAGTCCCTTCAACCCGATAGCTTGCAACTAATGGTTCATAAAACTTGTTTAGTATTTTAGACTCAAATAAATATAATGAGGACCTTAATTTACCTTTACACCTATTCCAATCTTAAAAAATAGCTCATGCAAGAGTTTTGAGTCTTTGGAGAGGACTATGTGCACACAAACCAGTCAAAAATAGAGCTTTAAAGGGGTTTCAAACACTTAGATGTCAAAACAATACAAATTTTGAATGTATCTTCTTATATATTATTTAAAAAAATCAAGACATGAGAATAGATCTTTATCATAATCAAAATATTTAATATAACTTGGAATAATTACTAAAATACTTACAAATTTATGGATAGACTACAAGACATAGAGATACAGGGAATATAAGCATCAAAAGAGACAATTACTATGAACATAATTGAGTTATCATTCATAAGAATTATACTATATCATTTAAATATAATTAAATAAAAACTTAGACCTCTTATATACAAAAAATGCAAATATCTATTCAGACCTTCTATACAGTCCTGACAGACTGTAACATACTCTCTTATACTTCCTTCCTCTGACCTCAATAATGAATAAAATGGACCTTTTATACCTTCCTTGGTACTTGTTTTTCCTCCTCCTTTATTGGATTTAAATTTATTAGGTTTTTAAAGCCACACCAAGCTTTTAATTAACTTATTTTATGAGATTCTCTTCAACAACCCTGTGTTAAGTTTGGAAAATGGCCGTATTTGCATTATCTCTACATTGGAGTGGTCCTTGTTTAGTCCTTTGGATGAATACTAACTTAGTAAAATATTAAAGACTCCAAGAAATGTTCTAGTTCACCTAATATTCTATAAAACTCATCATATTCATTACACATATGCATGCATTTACAATAAAGACATTTGATTTTTTTTTAAATTCAAAATTTTTAGAGGGAAACTCTCATAAGACCTTCAAATGAGTTATATGACCTTGTACAGGCTCTAATTACCTTAAAAAAAGCTTATTAAGACTTATTATACATCCTAAGACTCTTTAAACTATTGATCAAGACCATTTATACATGCTTTCAAGATGCTCTTACATTAAATTACCACTTTTGAAAGCTTTCTTGTGCTCCTACACATGATGATGATGATTCAAATGTACATACTTTTCATCCTTATTATTTTAATCATTTATCTTCCTTTGATTTATTCATGGATCCCATGATTTGTATTTTTGTTGTAAACTTTATTTGAAGAAGAATTTCTTCATCTTGATCTTGATACTCTTGCCTAAAATAATGAATTCTACTATCTCCATATATTTTCTCAGGAACTAAACAACTCCTAGTCCTTCTTTGCAACATACCATATTTCCCCTTTATTATTTGTATTTTCTTGGTGTTTGAATGGATTTTAGGGCTGGTGTATCATCTTCATTCTTCATCTTAGGTATCATAGGTTCTTTTATATCTTCTATTTTCATATTCTTTTCTCCTTTGTTATTTACACCTATACATACACAAGAAATAAACTTGTTAAAGAAAACCATTTGTTCTTTAGGTCCTTGAGACCTATCCTTTATAATTAATATGACTAATAAGTAGATGATAGCAAAGATTTTTTGTAATAATAGTTTATTCTTTTGTTTTTTTTCCTCTTTGTTTGTTTCCCAAGGATTATTTATACTCTTCACAACTTTTCCTTGATGTTTTCTTCTTTTCTCATTTTTATTTCTTATCTTGTATACTTCTTCACTCAAGAACCCCCAAATAGGTCTTAACCTATCATTATTAGTTTCATATCTCCAACTTTGAACATAAAAATATAATTATTTTTCTTGTTTCATCATACCTCTAAACCAAAAAGTGAAATCATGATTGAATAAAGTACAAAGAATCAATATTGTTTATACCAATACCCCAATATTTGTCAATTTGTCCTCCTGCTACCACTTTTCTTCTTCCTTTTTCTCTCATTTCTGATTTGCACATGTATGCATGCATATAAAAGTAACATTAGTATGAAAATCTTGAATTTTTTTTGCCTCATTTCTTGTTTGCAATTGTGATTCTCCTTTCCATTGACCTTGTTCCCCTAGGATCTCTTCTTTTTTAGTTTCCTCATTACTTTTCAAAGCATCATAAAACTTATTTTATTCATCACATTCTTCTTTAGCCTTGTCTCTATCAATAACAGCTAGAAATCCCCCTATTATTTCTTCCTCATTTATATTCATTTCTTCTACCAGTATGATCTCTTTCATTACCTCTTCTTTCTTAGTCATTATCTTTTGCATGTTTTCTTATTTTCTTAACTCTTTCTTTATCAAGGCAAATAGATTTTGCCTCTTTCTCTTTTTCATCAAAAAATTAATATGCCACTTCACCTTACATCTCATTCTCCATCCATATGCTTGGATATCTTCTTTCAATTTAGCTTCAACCAATAAACTTAACCTATGTATTCTCTCTTTTAGATCAGTCATATCCTTTTCTATAATCAACTCTCTCTTTTTAATTCTTTTGTGGAATTTATCTTTCATTGAGTCCCTTATAATTTTCTCACTCTTCCTTTGAACATCCATGTGATCACCATCTCACTCTCTCCTTTTTTATCAATCTCACTTCTCAAGAAAGTTTATCCTACTTAATTTGATATCTCATCTAGGCTTTCTCCTCCTTGCCTAGTCTTTTGACATCCTTTAGTCCTTCAACTTGGACTTTCCCTATCTCTTATAAGCTTCTTATTATCTCTATTTATTTTCTATTCAACCCCTATGGCTTTTGGACTTACATTGGCACTCACACATTTCTTATTATCAATTCAAGGTTTCTACTTCTCTCTCAAACCTTTTCCAACTTTATAAATGCAAATGAGGTACAACAAGTCAAAATATGTACCTTTCAAGGCTGTCTATACCTTCATCTTGTCGAGGAGGTTATTATTCTCATTACCAATATTCCCTTTCAAGGTTTTTAATATCCTTTGTTTCCTGCCAAGCTTCAATTCACCTTTATCTGGATGGATTTTGTTGCATATAATTTTTCCAACACAATTTTCCAACATAATTTTCCAACATATAATTACGTCAAAACACTATTTTCACAAAAAAAATTATATACTAAAAATGATATAAAAACCATCAAAAATATATCTTTTACATGTATAAAACCATTTGACACACATAATTATACCTCTCTTTTATTTCAATTTCTCCTTTAGGACATGAAGTCTTCTTTTATCAAATTGACTATAGACCCTTATCCATGCTCAAATAGGTCATTTTTCCTTTTGAGCTTAACTAAACCATTATTTTACCTTTAATATATGTATTAGCTCTTATTATACTTATAACAACTCAATTAAACTCACTTCTAATTCTCTATTTACCTTTTAGACCACTTAAATGTTTCTAGGCCTATATCTCCTTGTAGCCCTCTTTTAGGGTAAATCTCCTTGTCTAGAAATGTGTACAAACCTCCATGAAAAAATAATGACATTTTTGAATACCCATTATGGCCTTATAGATTAAAATTTGTCCTTTTCACACAGTTCCTAATACACATCCACTTTCCTTTGTATGCTCTTTTTTAATTAGGCCTCTTATTAGGTCTTTAAGGTCTTTATTCAAGATTTTTGTAATTTATCAACAAGATAAAAATTATATATGGTTGTATCAGGTTTAAATTAAATCCATTGTGTGAATTGAAACCAATACATTCATTTTTTTCCCAAAATTTATAAAAAAACCCTCAATTAGCTTAACTCTCCTTTGTAGGTCTGTAGGCCTAACTTTGCTATTGTAGATAAAATTTCAAAATGAATTTATTTTAATATTAATAACATACTAGACAAGTGTAATTATATAAATCTACCATGTCTGAACCCTAAAATAGTCTGAACAATCCTTAAATCTTTAAAATCACACTTAAATCCTTACTTCAAGGTTTAAAAAACACAAAATTACAAGGTATAGTCAACTTAGTCTACCATAAATCCTTCTTCAAGACACCTGGGCACTTAATTTATTTTATATCATATGAAAAACCATATTTAATAAATATTCACGAAATTTCATGAAGTTTATATGGTTGAAACAAAAGATATGAGATTTTTTGTGAAGATTAAGGTTTCACAGAGTCCCCTGAACCTGAGAGCTTGCAACTAATGGTTCATAAAACTCATTTAGTATTTTAGACTCAAATAAATCCATAAGGATCTTAATTAACCTTTATACCTATTCTAATCTTAAAAATTAGCTCATGCATGATTTTGGAGTCTTTGGAGAGGACTATGTGCACAAAAACCAGTAAAAATTAGAGCTTTACAGGGGTTTTAAACACTTGGAGGTTAGAACCATACAAATTCTGAATGGATCTTCTTAGATCTTGTTTAAAAAAATCAATACATGAGAATATATCTTTATCATAGTCAAACTCTTCAATATAAATTAGAATAATTACTAAAATACTTAGAAATTTATGGACAGACTACATGACACAGAGATACAGGAAATTTAAGCATTAAAAGAGACATAATTACTATGAGCATAATTGAGTTATCATTCATAGGAATTATACTATATACTTTAAACTAGACTTAAATCAAAACTCACACCTCTTATATACCAAATATAGAAATATCTATTTAGACCTTCTATATAGTCCTGACAAACTATAATATAATCTCTTATACTTCCTTCCTCTAGCCTTAATAATAAATAAAATAGACCTTTTATGCATTCCTTGGTCCTTGGTAGTCCTCCTACTTTACTGGAGTCAAATTTATGAGGTTGTTGAAGCCACACAAAGCTTAGAATTGACTTATTTTATGAGATTCTCTTCAACAACCCTGTGTTAAGTTTGGAAAATTGCCTAATTTGCATTATCTCTATGTTAGAATGGTCCTTGTTTAGTATTTTGGATGAATACTGACTTAGTAAAAGATTAGAGACTCCAAGACATGTTCTAAGTCCCCTAATATTATATAAAACTCATCATGTCATATGATTCATTACAAATATGCATATATTTATAATAAAGACATTTGATTTTTTTTAAAATTCAAACTTTTTGTAGGGAAACTCTCCTAAGACCTTCAAATGACTTATATGACCTAGTAAAGTGTCCAATTTCCTTAATAAAAGCTTATTGATACTTATTATACTTCCTAAGACTCTTGAAACTATTAATCAAGACCATTTATACATGCTTGTAAGATACTCCTGCATCAAAAGAACATGCCTTTATGACAATTATATAAACCCCCCTTTGAGGTGAGGGAAGAATAAAAACCTATAGTTACCTCACCTTAAAAGGATAAGACAACTATATAATTTATGGATTTAACCATGTAGTGTATAGAATGAACATGACTACATAAATGTAAAATTGAGATACATAGACCAATGTGATCATATGAAGGACTAAGATACATGATAAATATCATGGTACCATCTAGATAGTAAAAATATAAGATCAACTAGCAAATCAAGTACACACACAAAAGAGAATTAAAAATTAATTCAAAAGGTAATGGTCCAAGGAGATCACAAATAAAGGGCATATTCAAATACCACACAATTGAAGGGACATTACTTAGTCAAATGCCTATAAAAGCAAGGATGAGATATTCAAATGCCCACACAATAAATAATGACACATTAAAATGTCAAATAAAGCATACACAGGCACAAGGGCCACAAAAAAAGGAGCACATTCAAATGATCAAACAATCAAGATAATAGCAAGGCAATACACTCAAGGAATTACATAAATAAAATCATAAGCAACTAGCATAAACATGTCATAGTATCCCATGGATTAAATGTGTTAGCAAAGTCTGTTAAGTGCATAGCATATAAAGTACCATGTGTAAGATATAATCATGGATAAAAGCATGTGTAAGTACATATAGGAGCTGAAAACATGATGATGTAGAGTGACTATAGAATGATATAACCTATGTGTATCATGATCACAAAGGTTGATGGCCCCAATGTCTATATGACATGAGTAAAGGCCCAACATCCAAAATAGGAATAGATCATGTATATGTGTATGCCTATATCACACTCATATATAAACATGATACACGTGTATGAAGGAGTAATTGATATGCCATCCATTAACATGAAACTAGCACATAGATGCCAATGAGCCAACAAAACATGTTTTATGCTAAAAATATTTTTGGAGTTTTGGATTTTTTTTAATATTTTTTGGTTTTTTTGGAAAGGTGCTATGGACTAGGAAAAGTGCCACTAGAACCCAAGGATCTCATCATGGATATGCCTTTGTGGAGGCCCTATATCATGTGTGTCATATGTGCATAGTAGAATCAAAAGGTGTATCATGCTCTTTTGGAAAGTTTGTACTTGGTATATTTAGTTTGAGTTTATCCACATTTGGTTTCTCACTAATCAGTGATGGATTCAACTGATGGGTACCAGGTCTTATAGCTATGAATATATTCTATGGTCAGTTATTGAGAAGATTAGAACATGATTTACTAAAGTCTTAATCTATAGAGTGCTCACCACATATATGAGTAGCGAGAGTAGAAGTGTTTTGATATGAGGAAAGGCCTTAGTTTTCCTCTTTATAACCAAAATCAGAACATTAGATTTGTCAACTGTCTCTTACCTTTTTACCTCTTTTTTTAGAAACCCTCTTTTGAGAATGCTTGTTTGATTTTCTTGAGTTATAGTTGAAAACTTTTGTTCTTGTTCTTTTTGTAACATTGCCTTTGGAATCTTTTTTTTCTCTAATTGTTGCATTTGGAAGTGTTTTTATTTTGAATCATCCTTTTGATGTCTTTTATGTTCTTTATGAAAATTTTCCTTGTGTACCTCATTTTAATTTTTAGGTTCTTGTTCTTTTGTATTGGCAAAATTTATATTGAATTATTTGCATTAGTATAGTCCAAGCCTTAATGGTCATTTTGATCATATGTGAAAATAGGATAAGTGATGCCTTGGGAATGTTTTCCCAATCCTTGATGATGATAACCAAATTTTTGTAAATATTTCATTCCAAAACCATACTATTTTGAAAATTGAATATCATTATTGAGAGGTAAATTTGTGTCCATTTCTTGGTCTGATTCTTTTTTTTGAACCTTTTTGTGTTCTACGTTTGATATTGGCCACTGTTTGTGCTTTAAAATTTTATTTGGTACCCACATTTATTGTTTTAATACTTGTGATTTGGGAGAGGTACTCATAATGTAAATGGTTTTATTGGTTGATGTATCAATGATATGATTACCACTATCTTTGTGACTTTGCATTTTTTATTTAATATAAAATAACAATCTATATGATGCCCATGAATTCTATGGTATGCACAATAATATTTGGATCTTTGTATAAGATGTATAGGAGGTAATTTGATCACTTTGTTTTGATGAATTTCTATTAAGATTTCACTTGGACTCTTAGTAGTCTTTTTATAACTTTTAGAATCACTTGTTTAAGAGGTACTTAATTGCACCTTTTAATTTGGATAACAAACCTTGTTTAGTATAATATTACTAGTGGAAGATGCAAACACATGATTGACACTAGAATATGTGGGATTTTTCATGTATGCAATCTAATTTTGTAACTCTTATAAATTTTCTCATATTGGTGATTTGATATTTTAGGGCTTCATAAGAACAAACCCTAGGTGTTTGAGATTGATCACCTTCATTTGAAGCTATATGATTGGCCACCTTACCCTTGAATAAGTGATAGTCTATACCTAGTTAAAGGGATGAGAGACATCACCATCATTAGGGTTAGGAGGATCAAGAGGCTCCTTTGTATCTGATATAAACCATGGTAAAATAATGGCTACGGGATGGTAGATGTCATTCAAATAAGACTTGGGTAGAAAATATGGTTAAGAACATGCATGTTGGCATCTAGATATTTGCTCTATAATACTACAAAAGAAATTTTAAAGAGACATAAAGTGTTGTTTCCACTTAAAAACCATCTCATTATTGGCACATATTTACTTAATGTATTTTACAAGGAAACTAATATAATAAACCATAACAACTATAAGGTATTGGACCATGAAATTATTAACAAAGTTATCCATAACAAACATGATTGCAAAATTATAGAAATCAGGGATCAACAATAGAAAAATTAGAAAACCCTAATTTCCTAGGCTTTGATGTTTAACGTTTGTGTTCACCAAATGTTTAACCTTAAATTTGATTAGGGAATCCTTTTACTTGGGTAGATAGGTTAAGAATATAGAAATGAATACACAAGGGTGATGATTAGATCCACAATAGGCTAACTAGGTGTTAAACTCAGATATAAACATATACTAAATTTATTAATTGAGATAGGCTAAAAATCAATGTACATAGCTTGTTATGATGCTAATGTAGTTCTAGATTTGAAACAATTAGACTAGAAGATGATTCTATAACAGTCATCAAATTTTGGATTTGACACTTTTGGAGTTGTAAACACTAATGTCAACTTGGGATGGTTATGCCAATATTACTATCTGAGCTTGATGAAAGTATCTTGTATAGATTAACTACTATAAAAAGATGTAACCACATGGATGCTTCTAGGTTAGAATTCACCTTCACTCTGGTGCATTTAGATCTATGTCATGGACTGTCATTCCTTATGAATATATAAAACCCTAGATTTTTATATTCATAGTGAACTTGGGAAAAAATGGGTTAGTGGGAAAATGGTTTAAATCTTACCCCAAAGACCCCTATATAAATGAACACTACCTACATATCCAATACTTAAATAGTGCCTCAAACTAATGTAGTTCTCCCATGTGATGGCTTGTCTATGAATCATGCAATATGTGCAAAGTAAGTATAATAATGACCTAGATTGTAACTTATAAAATATAGTTCTTGGTATACTCCTTAAATAATTCATACCTTAAGATGTGTTATCCCTATTAATGATAGGAAAATAAGATAAAATAGAGAATCTTGGTTCACTTGAGTGCTTGATTGAATGCCTTTTATAAGTTTCCTAATGAGTAGGTAATAATTTTTTACGTGAGGTATGAATGAGGGTTGATCTTATATTTATGTCAATCCCTTTGGAGAAATAAATTACATTAAAACACTTATGCCAACCATTTGATCTTGTATTTGAAAATTTGATGACTTTAGGGCATTGAACACTTGCATTAGGTTAGGACACTAGTGTCAATGTAGGTGTCTATCCCAAATGTTAGTATCTGAGGAGCATAAAAGTAGGTACACACTCAAAACTTGTAGAGGTGGAAGATAAGTAGGTTTTAACATTCTAGATAAGATAGAAGGTCTAGGTTATCAACATAAGACTATTCATACTAAGAGATATGACAATGGGCACAATACATAATAGATGTAAGACTTTAGAAAGTGAGAAATGTCTAACTGAGAGGAACATCCAAGGTTTAAGTTTTCCAAGTGTATACAACTGAGGTGCTATATAATCCATAAAATAATGTCAATGCATGTTTACACAATTATATGTAATTATATAATCAACCATATGATTTTGGTATATCTATTATCAACAATGGTTGATTGTAGTTAGCTACACATAACACAATCTGACTTTTGGATTTTAGTCTACATAGTCCAAAAGCCTTCCTTTCTACATTTTAGGCATTATCAGAGCCTAGGTGTGTTTGTTTTAGATATTTATATTTATTCATATCTTTCATTATATTTATTTTTATCACTTATAATTCATGTTACTTATCATCCCTCATTGGCCCTAAATAAATCTAATTTATTGTAATCTATTATATTTTACCTGATTTACCTTATGCTATAGTTTTACCCAATTGGTGTAGTATTCTAAACACTAGTGATCCATTTTTTTAAAACATTTTGGTGAACCCCTCTATTTTTTTATCAACCAACCTCATGGTTTGATACTCTTGTCCCCCCTAGGGTTTGTTGTTGTGCTTGTTTCATCTCTGATTTTTAGGGCTTTCCTTTATCCTTATCCCTTTATGCTTGTGCTTGATTATTTCATAGATTATACCCTTTCTTAGATTACTTAATGGTTTGTATTATAAATATGGAATTTATATAAATTTATATCTTTCTAGTCATTAGCAATTTATTTTATAAGACCCATCGATGCATCTTTCTCCCTGAGTGCATGTCCTAAGGAGTGTACTTGAATTGGAATTGGGATAAATTATTATAATATATGAGAGATTATTATCATATAATTTTTTTTATACTTGTTTACACTCATTTTATTCCTATCCATTCATCCTATCCCCCTCTAGTACTATTTTCTCTCCATTTCACCTTTTCTACCTAGTTTCAAGCTTTTTCAAAACTAACTCGATCAAGATTGAGTTAGTTATGTTTTGGCCATTGTGTTTAATACTATATCAACTATAAATGATGGAATTTATTTTCATACCTAATCCATTTATAACTATATCAATCCCACTCAATATAGTTTCTTTCCTCTTTGTACTATATCAACAAGCCCAACTTAGTATTATTTTCTATCCAAATCATTATAATGTATTGATTCAAATTTATTTTAATGACATATTTTATAGGTAAAATTTAGGATTTGGATATATATATATATATATATATATATATATATATATATATATGTATCATTTGTATAAAAAAATCATGCCATTTTACTCTGCTTATGTACAAAAACTTGCCTTTAGTTGAAAAATAGGAGTTAGAGTATAGGAGCTTATTCTTGTAGAGGTATAGTCTTGATCAAGGCCTTTGATGTTCAATAAAATGAAATTGAAATATAGAGATACACATAGTATTTTGAGTCCCCAATTATGTATCCTTAGGTTGTTTTACTTTCTATTTGAGTCTTCACCTACAACATCTCTCACCAAGTTTCACTTGAGCCAAGTGGGAGATTGTAACCCCAAGAGGTCAACCCAAGGTAAGTATATTTATCTCTAAACTCTTTATTTAATTTAGTTTATATTCATATATTAAAGTAGTATTTTATTATATTTTTATCCATTCTTAGCTTAGTCTATGTTAGCTTTGCATGACAATATATCCTTAGTTAGATACCTCTTAGTTACAACCCTTATTTTAGATACCTTTTGGATAATGCCTAATGTAATTTATCATTATTTAAATTACCTCTTTTACCTCTTGGATATAATTTGTCTTTATTCATCAATTCATTTCATATTCTACCTAACTATATACTTGATCCCTCTTTTATGAATAGCTCTTGCTTTCAACCTCTACCCCAATTTTTAGCTTGACTAGCTGTATTTATGTTGGATCAATATTATGATCTTCTCCCTTTTCCTATATTTGATGACATTTATATTTTTGACCATGTTTTCCCATCATACATTATAGTTAACTCTACATGAATCTTACCCCACTAATGTTGGGTCATTTTCACATCTTCTTTTTCTTGCTTCCTACCACTATCTATTTATCATAACATTTTATACACCATGCATTGAATTTTGGTGATCTTGAAATGAATCTTACACCACTATTATTAGGTCATTTTCACATCTTTTTTTTCTCACTTCTCACCACTATCAATTTCTCATCACATAATCTTCACCATACATTACATTTTGCTGAAATTGACATGAATCTTACCTTACCATTGTGTTGGGTCATTTTAAATTTTTTTTGTTCTTGTTTCTTAGTGATATCACCTTCAACACCATCACATTATAGTAAAACAAATATAAATTTCATCCCACCACTAGGTTGAGAGGTCTTCACATTTATTTTCTAATGCTTCTTAGCTTTATCAATTTATCATCACATTATTTTCACCATCATATAGTCTGGTGAACCCAACATAAACCTTATCCCACCCTTATGTTGGATAATTTTCATGTTTTTATTTCCTTTCCTAACTTATTAACCTTTCTAATTTTTTTATTATGTCTCTATATGCACCCAAAAATTACATGCTATGACTTTTCTAAAATAAATTTAATGATGATGTAGTAATCTCCATAAATATGCTCAGACATATTTGATAATCTTACCCCCTAATCTCTCTTTGGCCCCTTTTATACCTTAAAATTTAATTTTTGAGTCATTTTTTGCCTTTTTTCCTGACTTACCTATACTAAGATGAAAAATCCATAGTTCATGATGCAACCACAGGTCTATGTAATGCAACCACCCTTATTTATTACGTTTTATGATAGAAATTTTATGAACTATCTAATATATTTGTTATAGATAGGGAAATTTCAAAATTATATAGGGAACTTTCATTTTTTAATAGGGTAGTTTCATCTTAGTTCAAGGTGGTTACACACTTGTCACCTACAAATTGTAGCAGTTTCATCATAATTTACCGATTTTGAGTTTTGGCATCTAATACTTGAGGTTTTACAAATTTTGCATGATTATATTCATGTTTATTCATTTATTTTATTTTATTAATCCTCATGATTGCTCAACTCACTCCAACTCTTTTTTCTATTAATCTTTGTCCTACCCACATTTAAGTCCCAGTCAAGCCTAGTTAAACTATCACTTACAACCTCCTTACTTGCCTTACAAGTATCTTAGTTTTGGTTGAATTTTAGATCTAAATTTTGTAGACACATAAAATTTGTCACAATTATCTTCCACCTATATTTCAGACCAATTCCTACCAACCATTTTAAATTAATCCTAGGAATCACTGAACATCCCAAATTTGCTTATGCATCATTCATCAAAGCTCAAAATCATGTTGAGACATTCCTAATTAGTGTATTATATTGTATGTAATAATAACCTCTCAAAAATTCATCCCTAATCACCTTGCATCACCAAAACTATAGATTTGGCCTATGGATCGATTAAGTAGTTCATTTGATCAAATATCATATCTTGAAAGAGTTAAAAAGCTAATGAGAATCAATTAAAAAATCAACCAAGATTGAATATGTAGTTAAATTATTAATTTAAAATTAACAAATATCTAAAAATAGAAATTCTAAAAATCAAAATATCAAATCCTTTCATCATTTCCTTTATGAATTGTCAATCTCTTTGAAAATATCTTAAAATATCTAATTTGAGAGTCATGCCTAGTAATTAAAAATCATAATTACTTGAAAACTATTAACTTAATTGGAGTTAGTTTTAACTCACCTAGGTTTTAGTTTTAACCAATTATAAGCCTAAACCCAATCTTAGCCCACCTTGGGTGAGAGTTAATTCTTAAGGCTATAAATACAAGGCCATGCTTATTTATTTTTAAGCTATCATAAGCCAAAGTTAGAATGCTAATTTGGAGAGAGACAAGCTTTTCAAGTAAGGTTACCATGCCAAATTATTAAGCCATGAAATCAAAAACCTAGGTGATAAGAAGAGAAGGAGCCAAACAAGCTTTATTGTCAAAGACTTCTTGATGCACAAGTTGAGAAAGCCATTCAACAAACCATTTGGAGCTCCAAGAAAGGTGAAAGAGTTGTGTATTTTATGTTTTTATTGTTCTTTCATTTAGTTTTGTTACCTAAGATCTCCATAGTGTATAGGTTAGAGGTTTTAGGATTTTATTATATTCATTTCATTAGTTTTATGAGACTAACACAAGACTAACCTTCCCTCTATGTTAAATTCATAGTTCACATATTGGCATGCTTAGTGGGATACAAGCATCCCATACAACCAAGGAGATTAATATGTTGCTTTTAATTTTTTTTTGGATGCATAAAAATCTTCAAAATTCAATTTAAAACTGCATTTTTCACATCTTTTTATTTTTATCAACTCATAGGCTGCAAAGATTTATGACATTTTATTTCAAAATTGATAGGGATCGATGCTGATTTTACAGATTGATGTCGATTACCTGAATTGACCACAATCCCTATGTAAAAAATAGTGCATGGTAGAGACATAATTAACTCACGTTTTTATTGATCTTTATATCCTAATTATGTGTCTAAGAGCTTGAATATTATTTTTTTAACCATTTTCTTGCAGGATCCAGTTAGATATTTTGGGTTTAAGCTCATTTTGTTAACCATTTCTCTTGTCAAAATAAACCTATGTTTTTTTGTGTTTTTTCAAGAAACATCAATGATTTTATAGATTGACATCGATCTCTATGGATTGATATCGATCCCTATGTGGATTAATAATAATCTATCTTTGAGACAAAAATTTAGAAAAACTCAAGAATGAAATTTTGAAATGTTGTTTTCTCACTTGAATTTGGGCTTTTAAGTAGGCAAACCCTCTAAAAAATTGTAGTACATAAGGTGGAAAAATGTAAAGTTTAACCATGGTTAAATCTTACATACTTTATCTTTGGTGACTAAAATGAACTTAGTTCTTTTCATGACTTAGTTATTTTAAAACTTTTTATGAAACAACTAATGCCAAGGGGCTCAAAATTCACTATAAACTTTGTTTTTGTGATTAAAATGAACTCTCACATCAGATAAATACTCTTAAGAGTTTCATTTTTATTGCTTATTTATGGAAGTTATTTATTTTTAAACAAAATGAGTGATGTGTGTATGTTCTCCCCCCATCCCCTTTAGGGAACTTGGGTATTCAAAAATGCTAATTCTTTATCTTTAGTTGATTTAGTCCAAAAATATGGAAAGAAAGTCACTAAGGCCCTCCCCAAATTTTTATGATTTGGGTGACCCCAAAATGACCATAAAGTCTTTTCACTTGTCTTTATTTTCATGCATTTTAGATTGCGAGTGAGAGTTCATCACCTCCTTATGAGTTATTTAGGGAAGTGTTGACCCAAGAATTCATCTATCAACATCATTTCAATCCCAATCCATGGTGGGGTATATAAATTGAGCTGGTGAATCACTAGGATGGTAGTTTGAGTGGTCAAACTACCTCTATTAATGACTACTACCCTTAAAACTATGATCAACTCAGAAATTTCACTATACTAAAAAAGTGACAAATGTAGTGGTTGTGAAAAGGAAAATACATTTTCAAAATAAGATGGTTAATGTAGATCCAAATGACATGATTGCATATCTAGAGTTATCCATACTTAAGATCATCTAGAAACATGCAAAAATTAATCATTTAGAATAATCCCACTTGTATTAGACATACTATTGATGTAGGGAAAGTAGCCTAAAGTTATATGTTATAGTATAAATTATTGAAAGAAGAGGGGGCCTAAAACCCTAATTTTCATGCACTTTTACTTTTTGGATTAATAATTAAAATACTCTAAAGAGTGAGTATATTGACCTAATTTTATAGTATTATGAAACCTTGTCAGTTTTAAGATTTAGGATGTTACACTAAGGTGTTTGTGTTATTTTTTCCTTTATTTCATGTTATTGAGTAATAATATCTATTTTTGTCTATCTTACCATGTCAAAATGAGTCTTATTTATACATCAATCTTTTGTTTGAGGAGGTGTTAGGCTAGCCATTTGATATCACACTTTTTCCTTAACCATTTTATCAAAACCTTTGTGTGTGTCATCTTGATTGAAAAGGGTGTCATTATGATACCCAATTCATTCTAACTATTATGCCACTGAGTCTTGAAATAAACCTTTTATCACATATTTAAAGCACAATAATTTTGTTGCACTACTCAAATCATTTTAAAGACTTGTTTGCCTTGTGTCCAAATTCCAAATTCAAAACCAAAGCCACATGTGCCTTTTCGATCTATACCTAGTATAATTCTACCATTATATTTCATCTATCTTGTTATTTTTTTAAATAATCCTAGTTTTTCCAATTGAATTTTTAATTAACCTTGACAAGTTCAAGTCCAAACATTGATTGATTTCTAGCCTAGACATCAATATTTCAATTTTGGGTTGTGTAACTTAGGTTAATTCTTTATTTAATTTGAAAACTATTACATAGTATGTTTTTTGGAAATACTATGTGTGAAAAGTTTTGAATCAATTTTTCAGATCAACATCTGTGATCCATCCTCAAGAAGTTAGATTGTAAGTGAACAATAGAATTTCACTATTTTAAATAGATAAACACACTGGGCACTAGGTAATATTGATAAAGAGAGTATAGATTGGGTTGTTGTAATGGTAACCTAAAAAGAAAATATTAATTTAATTTTAAATTTTAAATTTTAATTTTTTACCACCTCTCTCTCCCAATAAGTGAAAAAGTAATAATAAATAAAAAGGAAGCCATTGCACCCAAAATCTACATACCTTGAAAAAGAATTTAACCCTAGTAAAATCTAGAAAAATGTTTTTTAATATTATTATGTTACCACCCCAAAATTTTCAAGAAGTTACTATTATTTTTTATGTTCTATTAATACATATGATAAAAATAATTAAAATTAGATACTAGAAACTAAACTACCTATTGAGGTTAAATTAAATAACAATAACAAGATAAAAATTAAACAACATAATAAGATGAAAATAGGATGATGAAAAATGGAGAGAGTGGGGGGGGGTAAGGTAATTGGGGTAGAGAGGAATGAATTTTGACAATAAAATTAACATAAAAGAGGTTAAACAAATGAACTTAAAACCTATTAACAATATGTATCTATGTGTGGTTGATCCCTAAGCCCTCATCTCTATTGAGGTTATTGGGATGTTTACTAATCTTAATCACTTCCCTCAATTTTCATTTCTGAAAATGTTTTTCAATATAAACCACCTTTGTATCTTCAATGCAAATATCATCCTTAGTTTTAAATGACTTTTTAGCCAAGGCCAACTTTTATTTTCTCTCTAGATGAATATCAATGGCATGTTCCCTGATTCTAGTTCAAATGGACCTACATGTTTCACTAATGTAAGGGAATCCACATGAGAATTTAATCTTATAGACCCCACTACACAGACTGGGTTCTTAGGGGTCCTTAGAAGAGAGAATTAGTCTTAAAGTTATCTTTAGGGTCTGCCAAGGACTCTCAAGAACCTAGTCTATGAGTGGGGTCTATAAGATCAAATGTTCCTGTGGAGTCCCTTAAATTAAGGAAAACAAGTAGGTCCATCTGAACTAGAATCAGGGAACATGCCACTGATATTCGTCTAGAGAGAAGAAAAGTGAGCCTTAGCCAAACACTAATTTAAAACTAAGCATGATATTTTCATTGAAGATGCAAAGGTGGTTTCTATTGAAAACCATTTCTAGCAATGAAACTTGAGGGAAGTGATTGAGATTAGTAAATATCCCAATAACCTCAATAGAGATGAGGGATTAAGGATCAACCATGCATGAAGAAATATTGTTAAAAAGTTGTAAGTTCATTTTTTTAACCTATTATATGTTAATTTTATTGTCAAAACCTATTCCTTTCTACCCCACCTACCTTACCCCCCTCTCTCCATTTTTATCATCCTATTTTTATCCCATTATGCTGTTTAATTTTTATCCCATTAGTATTGTTTAAGTTAACCTTAATAGGTAGTTTAGTTTTAGTATCTAATTTTAATTATTTTTATCATATTCATTAATATAACATGAAAAATAATAGTAACTTCTTGAAAAATTTGGGGAGGTAACATAATAATATTAAAAAGATAATTTTTTTTACTAGATCTTACTAGGGTTAATTGTGTTTTTCAAGGTATGTAGATTTTGGGTGTAATGGCTTCCTTTTTTTATTTTTTTATTTTTTCACTTATTAGGAGAGAGAGGTGGAAAAAACTTAAAACTTAAAATTAAATTAATTTTTCTTTTTAGGTTACCATTACAATAACCCAATGGATACTCTCTTTATCAATATTTCATGCTGCCCGATGTGTTTATCTATTTAAGATAGTGAAAGTCTTTTGTTAACTTACAATCTAGCTTCCTGAGGATGGATCATGGATGTTTATCCAAATTTTAAATTCAAAAATTTTCACACATAGTATTTCCAAAAAAATAGTATCTATTCATTATGGACTATGAAAGCATAAAATCTCTTGAAACTATTGTTTGTGCCTAGATTTGGGGAAGTAGTCTATCTTCCACATGCTTATTTTTTAATGCATTATACCAATTGATGAATTTCATGTTTAAATCCAAATGCCTATTTTATGCCAAAGTGTTTCAAATTTGTTATATTAAATATCTTACCTTGTTTTTTTTAAAGTCTAGCTTTTGTGCCTTTTCCAAGCAACTTAGAAACCTAGCTTTTATGTAATTTATAAAAGATCTAACAAATTTTGTTTTCTTTAGATTAGGATTATTTGAACACTTTGTACCCTAAGTTTAGAATTTTAGTTTCATCTGGTGTAGATGTTTCTATGTTTGACATTTGACATTAGACTTTTTTAGACCAAGTTTTGTCACTAAACCTTTTTGGAGATAAAACTCCACTTTTAGACCAAGTTAGACCAAGTTCAAACCATTTGAACTTTGGACATTATTTTTAAGAGTTTTTAGAAATATATGAATTTTTAAAAATGTTCATCATTGATGTGGATATGTCTCGTTACACTCATAATGAAGCCACTTACAATATAATTTATGATAATGTGGTCGCACAAATTGACTTTGATCAAGACCGCTATGGTGATGATGTAGTTTATGAGATGGATCCCTATCCCCATTAAAATACTCATTATGGGGAATAAAGCTAAGATCATCAAGCATAGTATGTGGTGATACATTTTTTGGGCTGAATAACATACCCAATTTTCCCTTTCATTGCTCATGGCACTCGATCCCCCACTTATACCATTAAAACTCCTCTAGATTGTGTGAGCTACCAAACTCCACAACATCCAAGGATTACCATTCTAAGACCTCATCCTTTGGTTTGTGCAATCAAACAAGATCCATAATGCCCTATCTTTACCATTTCAAGACCCTATCCTTTGGATCATGACAATAACCAAACTTTATAATGCCCTACCATTACCATTCTAAAACCTTATCCTTTGGCTTGTGTGAGTAACCAAACTTTAAAATGCCCTACCATTACCATTCAATAACCTCATCCTTTGGCTCATGATAGTAACCAAGCTTTGAAATACCCTACCATTACCATCCCAAGACCTTGTCCTTTGGTTGTGTGAGAAACCAAGCTTCATGATGCCCTATCATTACCATTATAGGCCATTCCAAGTATGATAGCTTGTTATCTCAACAAAGTTGTGCAATCATGATTAGACAAGTCAAAATTACCATCCTAGGATAAAAACCAACCTTTGCTAAGCCATAATATATGATCCCATTTAAAAAGAGGCCATTATCCAACTATTAACCATTCTTCATCGATTGCCAACTTTCCCCACTTTAGAAAACCCATGCAAATCATTAAGCCAAAATAGATCCAATCATTACCTCTCCAACTGAGCCAATCATTTGAAGACCAAGATGTATTCAAAGTTGGTATTTTACAATTGATTATAAACTAAGGCCAAAAAAACCATCCAATCTAAGATGTTTTTATTGAAACACCTATTTATGATGAGTGAATCTATGATGAATCACCCTTTGATATTATACCTATTATTGAGGAGTATCACTTGAAGAAGCTAGTCTTAGCTAAGTCACTTATTAATGATTATAACCTCATTTGGGAAAATCATTATCTCGACTATTATCTAGTTTTTAAAGAGCCTCTCTTTGGTAAGCCAATCTCTATGCAGTTATTCTTGACCTTTTTCTTGAAGAGTCTCATTTTGACAAACTAGTCTGTATGGAGCCCATTATGTCATCATAGGCCATTACTTGTCTAATGCAAAACATTCAACAAAACATCATTGTAGCAACATCCACACTAGATGAAGAATCAACATTGAAGTTAGGTTCTATTCTTGAATCAAAATCATCTTTAGCATCAGAAATAGAATCAACCTCAGTCTCAACATAAAATTTAGAGTCTTTTGAATCAAACTCAACTTCAGAATCATAATACGTTCATAGTTATTATAATATTGGTTACACATGCCTTACAAATCATGAATATATTTGTGATCCTTCCATGATTTTTTAAGATGATTTCTTCAAATTCAATACAAGTTCTCTTAATATCTTTTACTAGGATTGTGTTACCTCTCCCCATTCCATTATTATTTCCATTAACACCACCCAACATAGCCATTATATTGACATTCCACCTCGCATAAGTGTCAATTGGGATTGACAAGATCACACCTTAATGAACTGAATCCATGGTGACATATCAATTGGATAATAATAGGGAGGCCATGACCATAGTCATGTATAATAAGAATAATCTCCTAGTGAAACCTTTTTGGAGGTGATAGGGGATAATCAAAATACAAAATCAACATCTTATAATGAAACCTTTTTAGAGGTGATAGAAGACAATCAAATTCAAAATTCAATGTTCTTTATTGAAACCTTCTTGGAGGCATTATAGGACAATCAAGATGACTTCATTGGTGAAAACCTCTTTGAGGCACCAATAGTTGAGCACAATAATTATTCACTTTTGATGAATGCATTATCCAAGATAAAATTATTATAATTTTCAATCCAAAACATAATCAGATGGTGTCTATTCTCAATCCCAAACAACAATTTTTTTTGGTGGTCTTATTGAGAGCATATTCAAAATTCTTCAGCCTTATAATAACCAAAGTTATGTTAGATCTAAAATCAACAACTTTGTATGTGACTAAAAATTCTAATCTTCATTTAATTCCTAGCCATTATACATTCTATTAGCATCCACCTTTACATTACCACATCAAACCTATCATCCAATATTTATCTATGTTTACCATTCTTGGCCACCCTTTTATTTATAGAGAGGCTACAAATACATCTTGTCTCAAAATTTGGAGTAAATATAATCAACAACCAATGAAGATCACAATAACATTATTGGAATCCAAATCTACAATAGGTTCTTGATAGAGCAACTATTTAAAAGAGGTATGGGATAGTAATTTACATGATTGATTATTTTGGTTAAATCATATGCCACTCAAGACATGAATCTCCACATTAATAAGAACAATAGAACCATATCTTTACCCTACCATCTACCTTGCCTTCTCCATTTTCCATTCATCTAATCATTGTTTCATACCCTACCATTTACCTTACCTTATCACTTAGGGGAATCCCTATTACCATTATAACATCACCATCCGTGAACAATGCCATATCATATACCTTCTTACCATACCTTGATTATTGAACAAACTTGTTTTTAACTACCCTACCTACCCCTTTTTGAATTTGCTTCCCTTGGTTATTTGGACATCTTTCACAAGGGGATTCCTATTTAATTTCAACAGTTTTGGAATTTTGTGTTTAAATGTCTGTATATGATAGTAGTATGCCAATGGATATAGGAATTACATCTTTTATTTATGCTTTACTAGTGTTGCTGATTATAACCTCCTATGGGAAAATCAATGTTTCACTTGGTGTTACTAATTATAACTACCTATGCGCAAATTATTATCACTAAACTATGTCATTGTTTCCTAATTATAACTGCCTATGGGAAAATTAATAACAAGACATTTTACCATAAATTACCACATCACCTTGCCATTATTATTATTATTATTATCATTTGGCTAAATTTGAGAGCTTATTATTATCAGGTTAGATATAATTGGATTTTGTGTTGGTAGGCCTAAAATAACTTGAGGTCCTAATGGGACTATATAGGTCATCCTTGATTCATGCTACGGTCAGACTCAATCACCACCTAAGCCATCACTCTCTCCATTTTGTGATTGGTATGTTTTCAATCTCTAATGAGTTGAGATACCTCAAAAATTCCAAAAACATGTAAAAAAATTCAAAATCTAAAAACATTTGTCCTATTTAAAACTTGTTAGTCACCCTGTTGGTTCTAATCCATTCCACTACCATTTGGGGTGTGACCTTCCATTTGAATATATACTTGCTTGGGTGTACCATATATTTATCATTCCATTGAGCCTTCACATGTAGATATTGACTTGGTTGAAAACATGATGCTTTTTGTTGCTTTTACGTTCAAACTTTATGTGTGTTTGTTTGCTTAGTTGTTTGTTTATTTACCTATTTGTTCATTTTTTTCATTGTTGTGCATTGAATCAATCTATATGCATTCATCGGGTGATTATTTATGCATTATTATTGAGTCTATCCATGTTATTACATCAACATTATCATCATGATTTTTATCATTAGTGCATTTTTAAAAATTATTTATTGGATCAGGAGTTAGTCATTATGCACATTTTGGCTACATTATCATGGTGATTTATATCATTATGCATACCATCACATGCTATATAAAAAATTAGCTTAGGAAATATTACAAGTAATATAGCCACAAAAATTTCTCCTTGGTAACCATGGTAAACCCTCCCACCTCCTTGATCAAATCAACCCATTAACCATTCTATTTGTATAGATGCCAATTAGGATGAGCATATCCACATTGGTAGGTAAAACTAGATCATTCAAATTGATAAATTCTTTTTCTTCTATTCCTCATTCCATTTTCTCTTGATTTTGGGTAAACTACATTGGCCTAAGGTATTTTTAGACTATGTAGGCAATGCTTGGATACATGACGTACTTGGGTCAAATCAACCACCTTTATTATTCCAATCATCTCTTTCATCACTGTGTATCCTCATGTGTCTAGTTGTTTGTGGCTTCTTTAGTCCTTAGACCATCACATCTACATTTTCACTAGCTCATATTTAATCTATATAATAGGTTATATCCTTGAGTTATGCTTTTCAATCTTCCCTACTAGGGCATATTCAAATATCACTACTCAATTCAGGTCCTCTTCATGATTATAACCACATATGGGAAAATCATTATTTTGACTCATCCACCTTACTAGGGCATGTGACTATGCTACTGATTATAACTGCCTTTGGAAAAATTAGTGTCTCAACCTTTATTACTAATTATAAATACCTTTGGCAAAATCAATACTTTTTAGATCAAGACATGCAAGCATTATCTTGATTGGATTAATCTCACCCATGGGTTAATTTCATTATTTTATTTACTTATTTTCAAGGGATCATCCATCAATCGTATGTGTCAACCACACCCTCAAGGGGGCATCATTATAGGCTTCCCAAACATTTTTTGGAGCTTAATATTTAATCACTATCTTCTTTTATTCTTAATAGCTTATTTTATTCTTTGATAATACATTACTATGCTTACAATTTGTAACATCTTCTGAAATAGGGGCAAAATGTAGACACTTAAAATTGGCTTCCACCCAGACTTCAGATCAATTCCTATCAACCATTGAAAATTAATCTTAGGAATAATTAAACATCCCAAATTTTCTTATTCATCATTAATCAAATCTCAAAATCATGTTGAGACATCTCTAATTGGGGTATTTTATCATATACAAGAATAACCTCTCACAGATTCATCCCTAATCACCTTGTGGCACCACAATTATCAATTTGGCCTATGGAATTATTAAGTGGGGTACTTGATCAAATATATAATATTGAAAGAGATAAAAGGACAATCAAAATCAATTAAAAAATTAAAAAAGATTAGATGCCTAGTTGAATTATCCATTTACAATCAATGAATATCTAAAAATGGAAATTTTAAAAATCAAAATATCAAAGCCTTTCATCATTTCCTTTATGAGTTGTCAATCTCTTTAAAAACATCTAATTTGAGATCCATGCCTAGTAATTTCAAATTATAATTAATTGACAACTAATAACTCTACATGATTTAGTTTTAACTCACCTAGGTTTTAGTTTGAACCGATTCCAACCCTAAACTAAACCTTACCCCACCTTGGGTGAGAGTTAATTCCTAATGATATAAATACAAGACCATAAATATTCATTTCTAAGATCTCATAAGTTAAATTTAAGCTTTGAAATTAAGGTTACCATGCCAAATTATTAAGCCAAGCAATCAAAAGACAAGGTGCCAAGGAGAGAAGGAGCCAAAAAAACTTCATTGTCAAAGACTTCTTGATGCATAAGCCGAGAAATCCATTAAAAAAACCATTTGGATATCCAAGGAAGGTAAAAGAGTTGTGTCTTTTATGTTTTTTTGTGCTTTCATTTTTTTATTTTACCTAAGCTCTCCCTAGTGTCTAGGCTAGAGGTGTTAGGATTTTAGTGTTCATTTCATTAGTTTTATGAGAGTAACACAAGACTAACCTCCCTTATATGTTAAATTCCTAGTTCAAAATTTTTATATCTAATATTAGAGTTTTAAATCTTACACACAACCCAAACCTACTTTAATTTTCTTTGGAGTTACATCTTTGGTATTTTTTGTGCTAGACTACACAATTTTGGAGAATGAAAGCCACTAGATCAACAACCTATTCTTTGTTATAAGTAGACCAATCAACCACAATTAATTGATTACTCATTTGAGATTGTGTTCCCATTTTTTATCTTATTATTCATTCCATTAATTTTATACTATCCTATGTTAGAGAGTTTCAATGGTCATATTGAGTGGGGGAGCTAGTTTATGAGGATAATATACAACAACAATCTTTTTGCTTTCATTTGGTCTCACCTTAATTAGGTTGGGAATTTTTTAGTTTTAGTTTTAATTATTTTTTATTAGATTAAATTATTTTATATTTAATTTATTCATGATATTAACTTCATTTAAAAAAATCAAAATGCAAAGAAAAAAATTCTCTCTTTCCTCTCTTGCATCATTAACAAAGTTTAGATCTCTTCTTTTACAAATTGCATTTTAGTTACTTTAAAAGAACATAGTTTTTTCACATATTTTAGGGTAACCCAATTAAAATAAAAAAATGGGTAAAACCATTATATATTATTTTATTTTCAATTTTAGAAAACCTTTCATTCACAAATAATTATCAATCAAACATTCACAAAAAACATAGACAAATTAGATAGACAAGACCTTGCATACCAAAACTAGAATCAATTCATTTTGTTTGAAAGATAAAAATATTTTAGATAACTAATTTAAAAAAATAATAACATTATATTGGAATTATTTAAATTCAAAAATCATTTCAATCTATAGACAAACATTCTATATCATAAAAAAATTAGTTTTAGCTTACATAAAAAAGTTAATTTTTGAATGTATAGTAAGCATAATTGCTAGGGTTTAGGGTTTAATTTTCATATTTTCATGTTATAAAATATAAATTATGATAACATATCATATAATTTTCATATAAAAACAAGAAAATAATTTCAATTCATTTAGATTGGATTAAACAAATCATTGAACAAACTAGGCAAAATATAGAAAAACAACCACCACACCTTTCTTACAAACTTCTATTTTTAGCATTGCATGTATCATAAAAGTGATAAAAAAATAAAAAATAATATTCAAATTATTTTATTTTAGTTATTTTTTTCTATTTTACTTCATCATTTCAAGTTTAGTGAGTAGCTTAATTTGTTTCCTTTCACCAAAACATTACAAAACCACCAAAAACAACTAGAAAGCCTTTTCTAGACAAGTACAAGCACTTAAATATTACTTAATTTTTTTTAAAAATTAATTAACACATTTAATAATACATTATATACAATCTCTTATTCTTATAAACAAAACTAACTTGTCTCTTGGATGACACTCCCTAAGCGTCTTCTCCTTCATAGAGCATATCTTTTTCCTAGAGTTACCAGTTCTTGGTAATAACATTTAATATTATATTAACACTAAAATTAGGAAATATTTATTACATTATAAACCCATCCCACACTTAATTTTAAAATTCATCAATTATCTCAATGATCAATAGTTATTTTTTATCCTCCCATCATCATCTTACCCCAAAATTAAGGCTACCAATACAACATTATCCAAGCCTAGTCATCTACCTCCCCTTTCCATTTTATACTTAGGACTAGCCTCATAATAAACCATTAAATTAATGTATGAAATCAATAGGTAATATCCAATTTTATAGATTTTATTACATCCCTATATTCATCCAATCCAATCATACCCACTTCATTGTCCCCAACATTCATCAAGAGATTCACCTCCTTATCATCACCAACATAGAGGGGCCTTGAAGTTATATATCTTCCAAATTATATGACCTCAATGAAAAATGTGACATAAAAATATATTTTTGTTCCTTCATAATCACCCATTGTTGGTTATCATTCAAAACCCCATCCCAATCTGTATATCCACCCATCATCCATCTATTACATTGGTTGTCTTGATCAAACCTTAAAAAATAAAGTGCAGAGGTTAGCATGTTTATTTTATTTTTTAAAGCATCCTATTAGAGTTTTTATAATGATATTCAACCCATTTATATTTTTATGGCTCACTCCTTTATCACTCTTGTGGCTACTATTGAAGGAAATCCTCATTTTATTATTTTTCTTAACCAAAATCAATCATCCCCTTTCCCAAAGATGAAGTCCCCCATGATGATTTTCCATTTTTTGACACTTATAACATGGATGAAGATCCACATGATGATATTCCAATTTTTTACACTTATAACATGGTCAAATATCCCCATGATGATCTTCCAATTTTTGACAATTTTATCATTGCTGAAGATCCCCTAATGGTCTTCCCATTTTTAGACTTATATCATGCCCAAAGATCCCCTAGATGATCTTCCAATTTTCAAAAATTATAACATGGATGAACATAATTGTAAATTTTTTTCCTTTCCTTACACTTATAACATGGTTGAAAACCAATATAATGATTTTCCCAATTTTTATGATCTTTATAACATGGGTGAAGATGATGGTCTTCCCATTGATGACACTCAGAGAATGGTCAAAAATGCTACTAATAATATTCACATTTTTTAACTCATACCATTTTTCCCACTTATTCATATGATAATTTTCCCATATTTGATGAATATATCATGATTGAAGACCCTACATATGGTCTTCTCATTTTTGATGACATGGATAGAAATCCCTAAAATATTTTTTCTATTTTTAACAAATCTCATTGTGACTCAAGAAATGAAGAATATATTTTCAATATTTTTCACCCTCATAATAATCCACACATTCAAGATATTAGATGGACGAATCATCAAATCTTAGGCCACATTCAAACCTACCTTCTTCAATCATCTTTTCTCAAGTCCTTAACTCATGAAGAGTGATTAGTTCATATGCCTAGCATAAAATGCATAATAGGTCATGTTGATTCTTATCCTAACACTCAATTAAATCCTAAAACTACTCCCAAAAGTTATGTAACATTTTAGATCTATCATGTATGACCCATTTTAGTTTTAAGCCCCTCTAAACTATCAATTTATAGAAAATAAAAAATTTATTACAAAATTGACCATGTAGATATAGTTAACAATTTTTCCAAGATTTTAACTAAATTTATATGTTAATATAGTCTTTTGATCAACCAACTATATCAACCAAGATCTAAAACTAGCTGACATGGTTCATTCTATCCAAAAAAATCTTATATACTTGACACAAAATATGCAAATTTAGTCTAAAATAATATTCTTGTTAAAACCAACTCTATCAACCATGACCCAAAATGTGTTGATATAGTTCTAAAACATACTTTGGAGGAAAAAATATTTTGACCATAAAATAAAAATGTTTCAATATAGTTAAAATAGTGCATACAATCATAACTGCCTCATCATGACCAATACCATAGTAGAAAATTCTAAAGATATATAAATTAACCTAGATTCCAAAATTCATGATATGAGATAATTTCACACAAATTATGAATACAATAATAATAACTAAGTCAATTTGATTATTGATATTTTATATACTAAAATTTTGTATTAAGTAATTCACAATGATAAAGTTGACACACTTTTACCATGCATGAATTTCACACACAAGAATTTTCCTAACCTACCATTCTCTCACACCTACATATTAATTTATGAGTTTCAAACATATAGGAGTCTCATTGTCTATTTCAAATATGTAGAATATCCTATATAGACATCCCCATAATTTTATCTAGTCCTACTATGCATGGGTAACTAATGTCAAATTAGGTCAATATTTTTAGTCAATACTGACCTATGCCTATTGATACTAACCCTCTAACATAAATGACTACTTTTTAAAATAAAATAATTACTTCGGATTGGCCTATGTACCTAGTGTGTTGGTGGCATGAGAAATTACCCAATTATACTCATGTATATACAAAACAAGGCCTTACATGATAAGTACTTTTCAATTATCAAGTACATATCTATACACTATCACACATTGAGCAAAACTATCCCATTCCTCCCAATTTGAAAATCAATCACTAGGTTAAGTCACCAGCCAAGTTTGAAGCATACCAAAGCAAAGTCAAAGTAAGTATTATCAAGTATAAAATCTAAATCATTAGTTTCACACATATAGATAAGGAACATAATTTTAAAATCACACTAAGTGGGAGAACTACATGTAGCTATATTTACCTCTTTAGAGTATTAGATACCTAGGCAATAATAAATAATCAACAACACAATTGACACACTTTTACCATGCATGAATTATGTGCACAAATATTGTCCTAACCTTCCATTCTCTCACAATTAAATTTTAAATTATGAGTTTCACACATATAATAACCTCATTATATATTTCAAACATTCAAAATATCCAACACAGACATCCCTAGACCTTTAATTCAGTCCCACTATGCATGTGTCACTGATGTCAAACTAGGTCAATATTTTTAGTTGATAATAACCTATGCCTATTGATACTAATCCTCTACTAGTAGTGAATACTTTTTTAAATAAAATATTTCCTTAAGGTCATCCCATATACCTAGTGTGTTAGTGGTATGATAAATTACCCAATTAGATTCATATATATACAAATTAAGGCCTCACTTGATAAGGAATTGGCACTTATCTAGTACATATCTATATACTATCACACATTAAGAAAAAATATCCTATTCCTCCCAATTTTAAAATAAAAAACTAAGAGTAGTGATAATCCAAGTTTGAATCATACCAAAGTAAAGTCAAAGTAAGAAATATCAAGTATCAAATCCAAATCATTAGTTACACACATATAATGAAGGAGCATATTGCACAATCACACTAAGTGGGATAAATACATGTAGTTATATTTCCCTCCTCAGAGTATTAGATACCTAGGAAATAATTGATCATCAATTATGGTTATTGGGGTCAACTCAATGCATTAAAATTTTCTAAATTTTTGTAGGTTTCTATCCCTCACAATCACACCTAGGGTTTCAAGGTGAAGGAGGCTAATTTATGTGGTTATGTGCATCATAAAGGTTTAACATAACACATACAAATATTTTAAAGACATAAAAATGTGACTATATAATCACAAACCCTATTTTATGCATAGGTCACTATCGACTTCTAGAGGCTATTATCAACAATTGATATCGATCCAGAGTTGTAAGAATTAACCCTGCGTAGAAAAATCATAACCTTGATTCAATATATTTTCACTTATAGAACATAGTCATATTTATATAGTTAATAATAAAATATAAATGATTATCCATTTTTTTTCTTAATATATTTATCATATGCCACTTTTCAAATTATTGCAATTAATTTCAAGCTTTTACATTCAAATTAATGCTTACATTCCATATTTAGTAATCTAAATTTATACACTAGTTTTTATCCTATTATGGTTTATAAAACCAAATTAAGGTAAAACATATTAGTGAAACCATAAATTGTTTAAACCATTTTAAACCTTAAATATCCTTTGAGGTTTCATCCTTCTAGCATTTCATATTCAAGCCTTAAGGTTTTTATTTTCAAATCTGATTTATTATTGTCCCTAATATACACATTACCCATGGCTATAATGAATGAACGTTGTATTTATTTGTTAATACAAGTAATGAAAGTATATTTTCATATTTTTTCACTTGGATATGTTACATATTGATTAATCATATAATCAAATGGGTCAAATCCAAGAACACTAACAAGGTTAAAATTAACAATGAACAATCCCAAGCCTTCATGAAACCATATTTTTGAAATAACCAATTTGAGTTTCATTTTATTATCACCAAATGAAAAAAGGGTATGCATGACCTCCTTTATTCCTCCTACTGTCTCTACACATTATATAGTATAATACACACCTTGTTTATGGACTTATCATGAATGTTGAGACTGATAATACTCACGAAACAACTACTACATATCAATTTGATGTCATTGATGACCAAGAATTCATTGAATATCATAACTATAATCCACATAAACTTGATGTAATGTTATATATTACAAGAGACAAATAAAAAATGTTTTCTCAAGATACTACATCTAGGTGAAAATATGACCCATTCTATGTTATTAACCAACCCTTTTAAGGTACTAACCCAACTACATGTTCAAACTTATACCATCGATACTATACTTACATATACACCTCCAGTGGAATATATAAAGTACATTAAAGGTGTGGGGATAAAAAACATATTTCCATACCTATTCCTACACAAGTAACTTTTACCTCTCCTATGATATTTATGCATGTTATATCATCAAATTTTCCTATTACACATTCCCTTGAGAAGACTATTACAACTCTACATTATAAGGTGTTTAAATTAGAGTAAGGTGCATTTAGAGATAGTCACTCAATGGATTCACATGCCTTAATTAATAATCCATTATCCCCTATGATAAAAAATTATCCTTTACTTACAGGGTTTGTAGCTCCTAAGCTTCTATTGCAAAAAGGTAAAGGTGATCCATAACAATCCTTTTGATCATTTCACATAACATGATTGGGTTACATATATAATGAAAAATAATTAACAAATATATTCTAAAAAATTATCAAGGAATATGATTTTTTATGGTTTTATGACCTTCCCTTCCAATCAGTCAAAGCATTCAACCCGTTGACATGTTAGTTTCTAGCACATTTTATTATCACATTGATGATAAACTATATTATGCATAAATTTATGAATTAAAGAAAGGGAAAAATGAGCCAATAAATTATTATGTAATTTTATACAAGATTATGCTAGCTAATATGACTCTAGATACTAAAATTTAGTCTTTGGTACATGAAAATGACAAGATTGACACACATTTACCATGCTTGACTTGAACACATAACAAGGTCCTAATCTACCATTATCTCACACTTGTATGATATCTTATGAGGTTACACTTTCATTATATTATTACACACCTACATGAACCTAATTTTTTGCTTCAAACTTTATAAATATCTTGCACAAACATATCCAAACATTTAGTTTAGTCCACCTATACACAAGCTAGTTCCACCAAATTTAATCAATATTGCGAGTTCATACTGACATGATATGTTCAAAACCAACCCTCTCTTAGAATAAATATATTTAAAAATAAAATCTCACCTTAGGGTCAACCCATTTTCCTAACATGTTAGTGACATGAAAAATTAACCAATTAGATACATATATAATCAATCTCATTCAAAAAGGACTTGGAATTTATTTGGAACACATCTATACACTATCACACATTGAATAAATCTTCCATATTCTTCTAAAATTACTAATCTATCATTAAGAGAAGTCATAAGATAATTATGAATCATATTAAATCCAAGCCAAAGGAAACATTATCAAGTATCAAAGCCAAATCATTAACTACATACATATAGAGAAGGAACACAATTTCACAACCACACTATGTGGGAGAACTACATGTGGATTGATTTCACTCCTCAGAGTATCATATATGTAGGCAATGGTCATTCATCAAATGGGGTGATTGGTGTCATCTCAACCCATTACAATTTCCTATTTTTTTAGGTTTCTAGGTTTCACAAGCACAACTAGGGTTTCAAGGGAAAGATTGTTGATTTATGGAGCTATGTGCATCATCCTAGGTTGTGATTATAAATATAAAG
Source organism: Torreya grandis (assembly GCA_037957365.1). NCBI lineage: Eukaryota > Viridiplantae > Streptophyta > Pinopsida > Cupressales > Taxaceae > Torreya > Torreya grandis. The sequence continues at coordinate 1,351,715 of JARHVA010001912.1, forward strand.
CATACAAATATAAGTGTAGGTGACTATATATTCATAGTTCCTCATTTTTACACAAGTTAGTACCGACCAATGTATGCTAATATCACTTGATGATATTGATCCAATTTGATGAAATTGACCCTATGCAAATAGAGAATTAGTTTCAGAACTTAATGAATCTCAAGCCTACTTCACCTTGATTTTCCTTTCTAAAATATAGTTATAGTCAGATAATCACCCATAAAAGCTAAGCACTAATCCATTTATTGTACTTAATATAATTTTCATTTATCAATTTATTATAATAAGTTTTAATATTTTACATCTAGATGTATGCTTGATGCCATATCTTAATATCTAAATTATTATACATTATTCTATCTTAACTAGATGTATGCTTAAATGCCATATCTTAATATCTAAATTGTTATACATTATTCGATCTTGATTAGATTAAGTAATTAATATTAATCCAAATTAAGGTAAAACATCTTGGTGAACCTGTACACATATCAAACCATCATTCCAAGGTTTAAACTTTTTTGTCCTAGGGTTCCAAAAATTGTTATGATTACCATACATAAAAAATATTTTTTATGTTTTTATATCCATACACAAATAATATCTTCACATTTGTCCCTAAAATTTTTCATGTTTACATGATCCCATCTTATGACATCTAAAAATTATAGTTCCCCTGCTCCTATAAGACACAAAATTAGATTAAGTAGAACCCATATAGAGCATAATCAACTTCCTTCTATTTCAACTAAAGTGGATACAATGAATGTTTCTTCTTATTTTGATAATGTAATTACTCATTAATATGTGTAAATAGATGATTATGTTATTATGCATTCATTAGAACATGATAATCAATATAATCAAATGAACATAATAATAAAGATAATTATGAGGGTTTAGATATCATTAATCCCAATAAATTTAATGGGTAGATCCTAACCAAGTTAAATCCCAATCCAATTTTTTTGTTAAGGACTCTAACAATATCTTAAGACATGGGTATAATTTTCCAATTGATATTAGATTCTAAGGCCACACACTAATATAAACTTTCTACATCTCAAACATAATAATAATATTATTTAACTATTATCAACGAATTTTTTCTAGTCAATACTTCCACATCATGTGTTTAAACTTCTGCTATTGGTGTTATCCCTTAAAATACACCTCCAATGACCTATGTTACATCCATAAAATGTTTAGGGGAAACATGAGGAATCCAACATATATACATAATTGTTATCACACATTAAACCTTTATCCCCCCTTCCCCCCTCATGATGATTATGCATGTTCCATTACCAACCTTGTCTACTGCATGTTCCTTTGAAAAAAATATAACAGATCCACATATCAAAGTGTGATATCTAGATTAAGGTGAATCAATATATAGTCATTCCATGGACTTCAATACCTTTATCCATAACCAATTATCCCTTGAGATAGTAACCTAAACTTTAGCAATAATCTTTATAGCTCCCAAGTTTCCATTATATAAAGGTATAGGTGATCTTGAGTAACACTTTAGATAATTCCATGTAGCATGATTTGAATATGCATTGTGATGGTTTTATGATCTCCCACTCCAATCTGTAAGAAAATTCAACCCATTTATAGAGGAATTCCTAGAACATTTTTCCATCAACATTGATGAGAAGCTATCATATGCACAAATTTATAAACTCAAGTAAGGATCTAATGGACCAATTAATAATTATGTTCTTTAGTACAAGACTATGCTAGCCATGATGACCAATGTTATGGCCGACAATTAATTACAATATTATTGAAGAAAATATTGATGGAACCACTACAAAATTCAATTATATTCAAGACATTCAAATATTTTTATGAAATATGACATATAGTGAGGGAAAAAGAAGTTAGGTTAATAGCTTTGAATAAAATAAAATATATATCCACTGCCATGATTACTTCAAAAATAATTTTAAAATCAAAGTAAGTTATAATGTCAAACTAAATGATAACAAGAATATAAAAAATTACAGTCAGGGTAGTGTCCAAACCTACAAAATAGTTACAATTGACAACTTTACTAAATATGTAGATTTTAAGATTACCATCACCTTCTCATGTTTGTTAAAGAAGTTTATTGAATGCAACCTTATCAAACTTTTCCTCCATAAGATCTCAATCCAAACATGCCTAGAGTAAGGAACTATCATGATAATACATATTATAATTATCATTATATCATGAGATATTCAACATTTAAAAAAAAAAATTGACACATAATATTATAGATGAAAAAATTATCTACTTGGGAACCCATATAGAGGAATATATACCACAACACAATGTAAATAAAAATTTTAAGATATTTAATGATCAATTGCCAAAACATGAGACAACCAAACCTAAGGATACTTTAGAATTACATAATGCATATAACATACATCCCACATTGGTGAGTGTAGATTATATTTATGGATTATATATCACCTCAGTCTTGTACACTTGGTAAATGTAGACCTTGTATTTTCCTCTCAATTATGGACTTTTTCTTCTTTTCAAAATCTCACATTTGCTCTATCTTATGCCCCTTGGCCTATTTATTAGTATTAATAACCTTCTATATTTACCAACATACTTAAAATGTGCTTATTTTATTCCCCTACAAGTTCTGATCATGTACCTATTTTCTAACTACTAGGACACAAGCATCAGTCCTAGACTCTTTTGTTGATGCTAGTGTTCTACCCTAATATAATTATTTAGTTCCCTAAAGTCATCTAATTTACAAATGAAATGTATCCTAATGGTTAGCCTAAGTACTTTACTGTGATATATTTCTTGATAGTAGTAGTATATATTCACAATCACTCTTCATTCATTCCTCACCTAGAACCCAACACATACCAATGCAAATTATCAAAAGAATTCAATCAAGCACTCAATAAATGAAAGATTTCCTATTTTATCCTAATCTCATATTAGTCATAGGAAAAAATCATACACAGGTCTAAAGTACTGAAGAAGCAACCCAAAATCCTAATTTTCCAAGTTACAAGCTAGGTCAACACATTACATAATTCAAACAAAAGCCAACATGTAGGGGATAACTACATCATTTTGAGTCCCTCTTTAGAGTATTATCTATGTAGGTAGTGCTCATTGATAGAGGGGTATTTGGGGTTATCTTGACATCATGTGCCCACTAACCCATTTTCTCAAGGTCACTATGAAGATGAAGAACTAGGGTTTTGTAATTTCATGAAGAACAATAGTCCATGAAGTATATCTAAATGCACCAAAATAAAGTAAAATAAAAACCTAGAAGAATCTAAGTGGTTGCATCCTTTTCCAATAGTTATTTCATATAGGACATCTACATTAGGTTGTAGACATTTGTGTCGATGTAACCATCAAAGGCTATATGCATTAGGTTTCAGACATGTATATAGTTCCCTTAGATATTACATAATTCTAGATATTATTGACCAAATTATTCCTAGTAAGCCTCAAAGACTATGCTTTGAGGTGGATCTATGATTTATCTCTCCAATATATGAAAGAATTTAAACCTCACATAAATCAGGTTTGGGCACAATTTTCCATTAATATTTCTAAAAAGGTTTAATATGCTCAAATTTCCAAAATCAAACAAGGAACATGAACCTATCAATGAATATGTTTTGAGGTATAAGATAATGTTGGATAAAATGACTAATTGTATGGTAGATAAGGAGTTGTAAGACATATTTCAAGCAAATCTTTCTTGATTTTTTACATGAGTCCATTATTTTCAAGAAGTTCAAATCTTTTTATGACTTATGAAATGTTGTATGGGACAATGAAATGAAACTTATTTCATTGAGTAAGCTCAATTATGTATCAAACACACCATCTATATCTACATCTAGTACCCAATTTACAATCAAACCAAGATATAAGATAAAACCTCTTGAGCCGAAAAAGGAAGAAACCACCATGGTTAACATAGTTTCATAATAGCGTAATCAACTTGTCTTATATAATGCACCAAGGAGATAATTTACATGCTTACCTAAGTCTCCCACTTCATTACTCTTGTAGATAATAGAGTGTCATCTTATATCTCTCCCTCATCCTATAGAGGTTGATATGAATAGACCTATACCTAAAGGATATGATGTGAATCCCTATTGTGATTATTAATAGGGACCAAGGCATTATAAAAACAAATGATTTAACATGAAGCATAAGATCCAATATCTCAATTATGACTAAAAGATTACATTTGATGATCCTCCCAAGGAATATAGTTCACAACTTAGTGATCACCAAAAATAGAAAATATTTACCAATCCTTTGCAATACCATTTTAAGAAGGATCCAGAAGTACAAATGACATATAATGCACATCCTCCTCCATCACATTATGGGCACTCATTAGATGGGATTATTGGTATTTATAAAAAACATATAGATCCTAATGGTTCAAAGATCTTATATTAATTTTGATGACACTGAGATCAAGGATGATGGATTTGATCTTCATTCTTTATTCATTTGAGTATTCCTTGATCTCTAACATATACACAATGTTATGATTGATAATGGTGAAAGTAAAAATGTTTACACCATAATATTACTTGCACATTTGGGTTATACTCATCATGATTTTCATCCTTCTAATAAATCAGTTAGAGCATTTGATGGGACCTTACATAAGGTTATTGGTGATATTGACCTACCTTTATAGGTTGATCCCAAACATGTGGTCACTACCTTTTTAATTATACCTTCCACTAGAATCATTGATATTTTATTGTGAATACCTTAGACACATACTCTTTAAGTTTTACCTTATACAATACATGGGTGTGTTAAATACATTCATGCCAATAAGGGAATTATAGTTTCTATAATCCCGTATGAGCACCTATTGAACAAGAAAAAATATACCTAGGCAACTAATTATCAAGCCTACTAAGGATAATATACCTATTATGTATCTAGGTTTCACCCTTACTGAGGGAAAGACTGTTCACATCCACCTCAAACCTAGACTAACATTGGATTGACCTATAGGCTATGGGTTACTTGTTGTCTAGGTCAAACCTCTAGATTTTTATGGGGCTAGGTCCCTTGATTTTTCATTTCAACTTTTTCTCTAAGACTTAATCCTATTGGGATGAAAATAGAATAGGCATTGCATAAATTAAACCTACTCTAAAGTGGTCATGCACTTATATACTGACTTATCCACTCAAATTGGACTCAAATAATACTGATGGACTAAGTATAGAATTGAATCACTATCTCCAATAGTTTTTAGGAATCAATATCTCATGTAGAATTTAATATTGATGACTAAGGTCTGAGGGTAATGAGAAAAAGGTATGGTTTCAGACTTTTACCATCAAATATCCACTCTTAACTCAACCATCAACCTTCTAACACACTAAAAAACATGTAAAGAACACTTGTTAGCATCTAGGTGAATTCACTGGACCTAAAAAAGGGAAATTAGACCACTTAAGCATATAATACAATCATACACAATAGAAGCTAATTAAAGAGAAGCTAGAAAAATCTATTAATAGTCTAAGAGGTTTCATAGAGTACAAGGTCAGGCAGAGATTCTTCATACCAACCTAAGGGATATAATACAAGGATTAAATCCCTCAATAAATAGTAGAAGAGGAGAGAAATAAAGGGGAATGTGGTGTGGAGGTGAGAGAAAGAGGTCATAAATGACCAAGGTCCACTCAATCCTATAGTTACATAAGTTACATAAACTTTATTCAACTCTCCCATGCATTGGTCTTCCTTAATGGCTCCTTTTAGCATTAGAGGGAGGTGATGAGATTGAGTCAGCTTCAATTATCCTTATAAAAATATTTACCATGCTCAAAATGGTCCATCACTTCCTTCAATGGTAGACACATGGTGTATATGGGTGTGATTAGGCATCTCAAGAGGCATTGAGAAGTCCACTAATCCTAGTGTATGTGCCAATCTTTAAAACTACCTCCACCTTCATAATGGATATTTAAAATGAATTTAACCCATTAAAAACATAAATTAATAGGATTTATACCTTGTATTAACTCTCTTCATTAGCCTTCTACTCCCACATTCAACCCTCTTGTTGACCAAATAGGCCATATAGGCCTATTTACTTGACTGTGTGAGAGTTGGATGCCATGAAAAATGTAAGATACCATAAATAACCTATTTAGGTATGATTATTATGATTTAAATAACATAATAAACCATTATATAGGCATTAGGCTCTTAAAATTTCACTTCTCCTAGTTGACTGGTCCACCTTCCTCTAGCATTTGTAGACTGGAAGTTTTGAAATGAGTTGTAGAGACATTTCCAAGTGTATCATTGGAAATATAATGATTTTTTAAGATTAAAAAAGTCTTTAAATTTTCCTTCTAGTGATTAGAATCATTCCAAATAAATATGCACCCTTATTTCTACTCATTTTCTTGGAAAAGTATAGTTTTTGAGCATTCCATATGGATTTCATACAAATAAAACCCATGAACAGTTTATCCTCTAAGTTATATTGAAATTAAAAGTGTTATTTAGACCATTCCATGGTTCTAGGATGCTAAGACATCAATATTTCTAAGACTAGGTTTGTTTAGGGTTTTAGGGAGGTTTTGGGTGTCTAATATTCTTAGTAATGATTTAGAGAGTATGAATCCATAAAAAAAAATCATACCATATATTTTAGGTAAATGGAACCATATAAATTTCCTAAAAAGCTATATTTACCATGAAAATAGTGGGCTAAGATGTGGATGTAGAGAAGTGAGCTTGTAAACCTTTATAGGCAGTTTAGACATGCTCATGGTCTTAACAATGGTTCATAAAACTAGGCCCTTAAACTCAATATTTCATGAATCTTAAGCACATAGGGGCCCTAAATTTTTTGTATGAGAATTTTTCTTAAGTTTCCTTTTGGTGAAATATGTAAGCATCCAAAGTGATGGCTCAAACTAACTATGTAGGACTAGAGCTTAAATTAACCTCCAAGGACCAGAATAACCCTTCCCATATCTCTCCCTTGCTTGAAAACACCATTATAGGACCTATACCATCCTTCATACCTTTTCATGACGTTTAATTTTTGAATAATTCTTGTGTGTTCCCCTATGGGGATGTGGGCTTGCTAGGTCTCAAGATTGGTTTATAGGCCAAATAGGCCTAAACTATATTTGAAGGTCTATATGGCCTATGGGTCACCTAATGGTTAAAAACCATCATTATAAATATCATCACCACCTATCTAATATTATAAAACTCTCTTCAATCACCAAACCTTGACTTTTCTCTTCTTATGCACTCTCAACATAGCATAGGGTTTGTATGTAGGTAGATTGGAAAAACTCTAAGATTTGGGTTCAATGATTTCTGCCTCACCTAAATTTTATAACACTATGAAATATACTATTATTCCATCCAAATTTATCTTACTTTCCAATTAGGTACCCTGATATCTTCAAAACCACTCAACATTCATGGATGCCATCAACCTCTTAATGCATATGCCTATCTTTATCTGAGTAGTCCCCAAGGACCTTGACTTGAAACATTGAATATTTTAGAATTCAAAGGGAATATGAAGAAAATTATAATCACATTTTATTGTCTTAGAACCTATTTATAAGTTCAACTCTCTATTTTGGTTTCAAACCTTCAAATGATTTCTTGGTCTCATCATAGGCTATCTAAGTGACTGTAGGAACTTTGAGATAAGATAGTGATTATATCTTCTAGTTTTATAACCATAATAATAGGATTAATAGTCCCACATACATATAAACACAATTTTAACCAAAAATTAGAGCCAAATCATGCCTGTATAGGCCTTAAAACTCAAATCTTCCAAGATTAGCCATGTACTTTTAATTGCATTTCATGATTGTGTGTAGAATTTTCTTTGGTCTATTGAGATTATCACCTCATCTTTAGACTTGTCTAAATTAATAAAATATTATATACCTCAAATTAAACTTCAAATATCATTTACTCATCCTAGTTTCTTGTAGGCCTAAGAATACATTACCTTCTGAGTAGGACTATGGGTGGTTTGTCCTTGACTGTACACTTGGATAACTATGTTTTTTTTGTGTTTGGGATTCACCCCACTACACTATAAACTTCCTTAGTGCCTTATTAATTTGATTTCCATATTAAAAAAGAATTAGAGTCTTGGTTGGACCTAATATCTTTTTAACAATGCTCTTGTTCTTTACCTTAAGCTTGAGGCTAGAAGGTTTCCTCAAGAAGCCTGTAGGTGTTATTCTTAACCTAAGGGTTAGGTCATGTTTGTATTTTGAGAATTGAGACGCCATATTTTTATTTTTAATTATATCTATATAGTTCACGACCTCATCTATAGCTTTACTTGACTTGAAACCCTTAAATCATTTCTCTACCCACTTTTTGGGCTTGTTCATGCTCAATTAGGTTTATTTGTCTTCTTAAGCCTAGGTTTTATGTTATTTTACCCTTAGAGGTGATGATCACTTATATTTTTATTGATAATCATTATAAAAATTACCTCACATGATGTGAGTATTTCCTTTTACCACAACAAGATGTGGTCCTTCACATATATCAACATTATTGTAGGAATGCACTTACATATGTGGAGTGTGTACAGGGGTTTATGAGATGAGATTATGAGAGAGTAGAGTGATTAGAGACATTTGAAACCTCTCAATTACCTACCTCACATTATATTATATATTATATAGGTATTTACTCTCTTGACCACATCATTTCTTATATCTATGAGTGACTTCACATAACGTCCTTGGATATTCTTATACCGTGGATTCAAAATGGCTAGTTGTAGGTGGTTGTTGGCTTCTAAAATAGGGTGTATGACCTATATGCAACCAATTTTCCATGATATCATGTTTTTTGGTGATTACAAGGGGAATCTAGGTTCATTCACATAGGTTAGGATTGCGTGAAGGGTGAATGGATAGATGAAGATGATAATGGAGTGACATAGGGGTGGAAGCATGGAATAGGGGGTGAAACATAGTAAAAAAAGATAGTGAAAGCAAGATGGAATGACAAAGGTATGGAAGGACATGAAATGAAGTTAGAAACCCACTCAAGATAAACTAACATGAAACTTAAATACCTTAAGACATACCTTTACAATCATGGTACTTTTTGAGGTAGAAAAGGACATATACAGTTAGAAAAAGAAACCTAAGAATCTCTAAGGAACCTTAGTCTTTGCTAAAAAACTAAATCCTTGCTAAATTGATGGAGTGAACTTTAAAGGGGAAAAAAGTAGTTTATAGGCCTACTGAGGCTGCCATAAGGTTGAGAAGTCTATTGAAATGAGTATGATGATGATCTATCCTGACTCTAACACCTTGTTTCATGTTCTTACAATGCATTTGAAGGATCTATAGATGCCATTAAGAAACATAGTTCTAAAAGACATTAAAATCCATATGCATATGAATTCCTTCTATGAAGACACATGGAGATGAGATGATAGGAGGATATGGAACTAAAATTGAGTGGGTAGGCATGGTGAATCTTGAAGCACTTGATCAATCTTTTTAATATTGTCAACTCCTGCTAATGAGAGCCCTCAACCTTTAATTAGTAATCAAACCTTCTTGTAGACTACATAATGTACTAGATTTGATGTTTTTTGGTCTCATGAGATCACACATGTGAGTAAAACACCTAAAATTCCATGAGAGGTTCCTTTAGGACTTGAGAAAAAAAGATCATTTATTGGTTTAGTCAGATAAGCTAAAAACTCATGAAAATTACTTTGTTCCATTTTGCCTATGTAGATGAAGATAATGTACAGATTCCTTAAGTTCTTAAGGAATGTTCATAAAGCTCAGGGGGTCAATCCTATAAAAAATGACCATGGATGGAATTTTACTAAGTTTAATTCCCATAGTTAAGATCTTGGACCTCCATTCTCTCTCTTTTGTGTGGTCTAAGCATAAACCTAAGGAGTTGTTTGAGATTTCAAGGGAGGTAGATGAAGTGAAGAAAAAGTTTTGAATATATTTGGCATCCTTTCACCATGAAAATTTTCTAATACATTGGATATGATATTGTCTTCAAATTCTAATCTTCCTTTATATGGTACATCCTATATAGTTCCATACAAGTATAAAAAACTCCAAAAAAAGTGTGTTTTCCTATATTTTATTCAAATTTAAAACTTTAAACCACCATTTTAGGGACAAAAGAGGGGGAAAATGAGTTTAAAAACCATTTAAAATAGGATAAAATGTAGGGCGGAAGTGAAAGAGACATAATTTTGCACGTGGGGCCCATTTGACTAATGAAAATATGTAAATGGGTCTCAAAATGGATTTTAAGGCTTTTGAAATGTATAGGTTATGGAAATATGACATGAATAGGATCCTTTTTAAACCCCTTTAATTAAATTCATCAAAATACTCCCCTCTCTAAGGTTTTACAAGGCAAATCATCTTGTATGAAGTGGCTTGAGGGGTATTTAATGGTTCTAAGGGTGAGTTGAGATGCTAAATGGGATTAGATTAGTATATCATGGACAAAGGAATTGAAAAAAATATTGATATTCATGTTATGACATAAAAAAATGTTCAAACATATTTAATAGACTTCTAAGACACCTTAAACTCTCAAAATAGGGCTAAAACCACTCATTTAGACTTTCATGACTTTTTAACAGTCATCTTTCTTATTTAAAGATCACCATGACACCTAAAACATCACTCAAAAGACATCAAGAGACTCATGACACAATGGATTTAACATAAAACTATATCACATCATGACACTTCCCATCAAGGCTTGAAGACTCTTAAAATAGGACCATCAAGCGCATGATATTGTAAGATATCATTATAAGTAGGCTAGAATGGTTGTCACTCAAAATTTTTTAACATTAGGGGTTGATATTTGGCCTATGAGCCCAAAATGTCAACATTTTTGGTGACTCTAATGGGTGACCAACTTGTTGGTCAAGAGAACCTAGTCACTCCTCATGACTTAAGGATGACATGATGAATCAAACAAGGTAATATAACTTGAGGACCACTTGGACTGCCAAACTAATTTGTATTAAGGACACTTCTTAGACTTGAAATAAAAATAAGACACACAAATACAAGCAAGGGAAACAAACCTATCACCTAAATACAACAAATCAATAAACTAAAATAAAAAAACAACTATCTATAACTTCTATTAATCACTTATTAGAATATGACAAGAACTCATAAAACAACAAACTTGAATTTGAATTCCTTCCCTTGGGATAAAATATAAACCTTGTTTGGTCACTATGGTACCATGATGTGTGGTTTCCATGTGTTGACTTGAGTTTAACTAGGTATTGCTCATTAGATGAAGGTTTTCACTTGAATTCGGGGGGTATGTGTATGCTCATAGCTTCTTATGGAATCAGATATACTTCCTTTGATCTATCTCTAACTGCATGAGTTAATTGGGTGAGTCAAGAACCCAATCATACTCATTCCAAATTTGTTTTCTTTGCATGATCAGTGCTAATTTTTCCTCAATCATGGGTTGTACTTGATTCTACCCCTTAGACTTAAAATGGTCAGCTACCAAAGTATCCTTGATAATATCTTTCTCAAGATCTTCATGGTGTATAAATGGAGTATCTAAAATCAATAAAAATTCTTATAAATCTTCCCAAAAATACATTTCATCATGGTCAATGAAAAAAACATGGGTTTCATTTCTATTTCTACCATATGATTGTAAGACATTTTGTTGATCACTCACCTCTAACTCTTTGGTAGGGTCATAACAAAGTTAATAGATTACTACAGATTGATCATCTTCCTCTTCAATGGAGAAAGGTATATCCTCAACCCATTCAATCAAAATTTATTCTTGTCTTGGTACTTATAGAGTTGTATTGCTTTCTTCACTTAAAACATCAACTTGCTATTCAACATCACCATCTAAATTTGCTATAACAAGTCTTTTAATTTCATTTAGGAACTCATAGTATAACTAATACCAATGATCATCCAACTGAATTGAATTGTTCTTAGTATCAATAATGAACTTATGAAGGTTATCTTCTTGACTATATCCTAGGTAAGGATTTACTTGTATCTCATTTAGATGATATCCAACATCTTTTCATTGTAGCTACCCCACATCATCTAAGTTCTCCTTAGGTTCAAATTTTAATATGTTAGGATGAATAAGGGTTCTAATAATAGTTTATTCTTCATGGAAACTTGAGGTATCCTCTTTATGGTGTCTTTGAAACCTTGCTATAGATGCCTCATGGTCAATTTTTTATTGTACTACCCCTTCATTATCAACCTTCATAGATTATCTCTAATGTTTGGATGTTCAAGATCTAAAATCAATGCATTTGGCTCCTCTTAAATACTAATTTGGAGAAGGATGGTGAAGGCAATCTACACTTGAGATGGTTGGGGTGTAGGTTTAAATGTGAAATATGCAGAGTGGCTTAGACCTAATTTTGACTTATACACCATACCCAAATTTGAAAACCATATGAGACAAGTTATTAGATAAGCACCCCCAACCTTAGCCATAAAATCAATAACAAAACACAAGGAAAAATGAGGTAGCAAGTCTACCATAATGAGGTTTTATGAAATTTAAATATTAGGGTAGGCATGAAGGGTGAGTTGAAAGTTTTTGACAATGCCAAATATTTTCATAGGAGATCCATTCCAATGCAATTCAAGGTCAAAAATAGATTTATACACTAGGTTCAAATTATCTACCATCAACTTAGGGATAATTAAATTACTTGATTTGTCATCAAACAAACAATTATGAACCAAGAAGTCTCCAATGATTAGATAAGTAAGAAAATAAGACGGAATAATCACCTTGGATGGTTGTTATTAGTTTTCAAGGGTAATTTGATTATAGATATGGGTTTGAAATTTAATCTCCTTCTACTACCTTAGACATTTATGCAACTTGTCTCTCTCCTCTCTTAACTTTTCAATCTCTAAGTATAAAAAATCATTATTTGATGCAGGCTAACTATAAAGAATAAAAAGTTGGTAACATGATTAGTCATGAGTATAAGAAGGTTGCTATGGAGGTGGAGGAGGATAAAAATAAGATGGATATTCTTGTTATTATTGAGGCCCATTATAAGGTTATCAAGGGTCTCAATAAGGATTATAGGGGTTATGGTAGGGCTGATAGGGAAGTGAAGGATAGAAACTTGCCCATAGGCTACCATAAATCCTTATATAACATATGTATCACAACATGAGTATAACCAAACACCTCTACAATAATGAAGTTATGATTCCTCTAAGCTTGAAACTAACTACAAATATTTTCCAAAGAAGCTTAAAGTTGGTTAAAATGATAACAAAGCTATAAATAAATGTCCTTAGCTTCCAAATGTGCTCCAGGGTTGTCAAAGCATGATTTAAGGCACTTAAAACTAGTCCCATTAGTCATGCTAGGACCCTTAGGTATATAGGTTTCACCCTTATTGAGGGAAATACTATTCACATCCACATCAAACCTATACTAACATTGGATTGACCTATAGACTATAGGTTACCTATTGTTTAGGTCAAACCTCTAGATTTTTATTTTTCTCTCTCCCCTGAATTGTCATTTCAGCATTTTTATAAGATTTAATCCTATTGTGATGAAAAGGAGAGAGGGATTGCATAAATGAAACATACTCTAAAGTGGTGGTGCACCAATATACTCACTTATCCACTCAACTTGGACTCAAATAACACTGATGAACTAAGAATAGAATTGAACCACTATCTCCAATAGTTTATAGGCATCAATATTTCATGTAGAGGTTCATCTTGATGACTAAGGTCTGAAGGAAATGAGAGAAAGGTTTGTTTTCAGAGTCTTACCATCAAATCTCCTCTCTTAGACTCAACCATCAACCTTATAACACACTACATAACCTACAAAGAACACTTGTTATCATCTAAGTGAAGGCATTGGACCTACAAAAGGGAAATTAGACAAAATGAAAATATAATACAATCATACACACTAAAAACTAATCAAAGAGAAGCTAGAATAATATATTAATAGTCCAAGAGGTTTCATAGAGTATAAAGTCAAGCATAGTTTCCTCATAATAGATTGAGGGATATAATACAAGGCTTAAATCCCTTAATAAATAGTAGAATAAGAGATAAAGAGAGGGTAATGTGGCATTAAGGTGGGATAAAGAGGTCATAAATGACCAAGGTCCACTCAATCCTACAGTTACATTAGTTACACAAACTTTCTTCAACTCTCCCATGCATTGGTCTTCTTTAATGTCTCCTTTTGGTATTAGAGTGAGGTGATGGGCCTGATTCAAATTAAATTATCATTTTTAAAGGATTTAACATGATCAAAATGTTCTATAACTTCCCAAAATATAAGTTACATGGCATACATGGGTGTGATTAAGCCTCTCAAGAGGTGTTGAGCAACCCACTAGTCCTTACACATGTGTTAAGCTTTAAAACTACCTCTACATTCATAATGGTTGTTTAAAATTCATTTTACCCATTAAAAACATTAGTTATTAGGAATTATACCATGTATTAACTATATTCATTCACCTTCTATGCCCACATTCAACCTTCTTGTTGACCAAATAGGCTAATTAAGCCTATTAGGCCTAATTACTTGACTGTGTGAGAGTAGGATGCCATGAAACCTAAAAGAGACAATAAATAACCTATGTATGGATGATTATTATTCCTAAAAAAACATCATCAACCATGATATAGTCTTATATAGGCATTAGGCACTTGAAATTTCACTTCTACTAGTTGATTGGTCTACCTTCCCCTAACATTTGTAGACTAGAAATTTTGAAACGAGTTGCAGAGACATTTTTATGTGTATCCTTGGAAATATTATGAATTTATAAGATGAAAAAAGTCTTAAAAATTTCCCTCTAGGGTGATAGGATGCTAAGACATCAATATTTTTAGGATTGGGTTTGTTTAAGGTTTTAGGGAGGTTTTGGGTATCCAATACTCTTAACAATGATTCATAGAGTACGAACCCCTAAACCAATAAATATTACCATATATTTTATGTACATGGAAACCTATATCTTTCCTAATAATATTTATTTCCCATGCAAAGAGTGGGCTAAGATGTGGATGTAGAGAAGTGAGCTTGTATTCCTTTGCAAATAGTTTAGACATGATCATGGTCTTAGTAATGGTTCATAAAAGTGGACCACTCAAATAAAATAAATATTTCATGAATTTTAAGAACATAGGGACCATAAAATATTGTTAAGATAATTTTTATTAAGTTTCCTTGTGGTGAAATATATAAGTATCCAAAGTGATGGATTAAACTAAATATGTAGGACTATGAGCTCAAATTAACCTCCAAAGACTAGATTGATCCTTCCCCTATTTCTCTCTTGATTGGAAATACAATTATAGGACTTATTCCACCCTAATACCTTTTCATGAGGCATAATTACTTAATATTTCTTGAGTATGCCCCTATGGGGATGTGGGCTTGCTAAGTCTCAAGACTGGTTTCTAAGCCAAACAAGCCTAAATTATGTTTGAAGGTCCAGATGGCCTATGGGTCACATGATGGCTAAAAATCATCATGATAAATTTCCTCACCACCTCTATAATCTTATGGAACTCTCTTCAATCACCAAACCCTAAATTTGATCTTATGCACTCTTAACTTAGCCTAGGGTTTATATGAAAGTAGATTGGGAAAACCCTAAGATATGGGTTTAATGCTTTATGCCTCACCTAAGGTTTATACACTATGAAATTTCCTATAATTCCATCCACATTTATCTTAATTTCCCATTAGGTACCCTAATATCTTTAAAACCACTTAGCATATATGGATGCCATCAACCTTTTAATGCACATGCCTATCTTTCTCTAAGTAGTCCTCAAGGCCCTTGACTTGAAACCTTGACTATTTTAGACCTCAAAGAGAATGTGAAGACACATTAAAATCACATTATATTTTATTATAACCTCTTAATAAGTTCAACTCTCTCTTTTGATTTCAAACCTTTAAATGATTGATTGGTCTTATCATAGGTTGTCTAAGTGAATGCATGAACTTTAGATAAGAAATGACTATATCTGCTAGTTTTATCAACATAATAATAGGATGACTAATCCCACATACCTATAAAGACCATTTTTACTAAAAATTAGAGCCAAATCATGCCTGTAGAGGCCTTAGCATTCACATTTTTTAAGACTAGCCATGTGGGTTTGACTACATTTCATGATTATGTGTAGAGTCTTCCTAGGTATGTTGAGCCTATCACCTCATATTTAGACTTGTATAAATCCCTAATCTGGTATCTACCTCAAATTAAATTTCAAATCTCATTTACTCATCCTTTTTTCTTGTAGTCCTAAGAATGCATTACCTTCTAAGTAGGACTGTGGGTGGTTTGTCCTTGACTATGCACTTGGATAACTGTGTTTTATTATGTTTAAGATTCACCCCACTACACTATAAAATTTATTAGTGCCTCATTAATTTAGTTTACATCTTAAAAAGGGCTTATATTCCTAGTTAGAACCAAGATCTTTTCAATAATGCGCATGTTCTTTCCCTTAAGCTTGAGTCTAGAAGGTTTCCTCACTAAGCCTATAGGTGTTGTTCTAAACCTGAGGGTTAGGTCATGTTTGTATATTAAGATTTGAGACCCCATATTTTTAATTTAAATGGTATCTATGTAGATCATGACCTCATATGGATCTTTGTTTGACTTGAAACCCTTCAATCATCACTCTACCCACTTCTTGGGCTTGTTCATGCTCAATTAGGCCTATTTGTCTTGTCAAGCCTATGTTTTATGTTATTTTTCCCTTGGAGGCGATGATAACTTATATTTTAATTTCTCCTTAGTGTAAACATTACCTCACCTAATGTGAATGTTTCCTCTCACCACAACAAGATGTGGTCCTCCACATATATCAACATTATTGTAGGAATGCATTTGTAGATGTGGACTACGTATAGGGGTTTATGAGATGAGATTTTGAGAGAGTAGAGTAATTTGAGCCATTTGAAACCTCTAAATGACTTGCATCACATTTTCCTCTATATTTTAGAGGTATTCATTATCTTGACCACACCATTTCTTATATCTATGAGTGACTTCACATAATGTCCTTGGAGATTCTTATACTGTGGAATCAAAATGGTTGGATGTAGGTGGTTGTTGGCTTATACAATAGGGTGTATAATCTAAATTAACCCAATTTTACATGATCTCATGTTTTTTGGTGATCACAAGGGGAATCTAGGTTCATTCACATAGTTTAATATTTGGTGAAGGGTTGATGGGCTGATCCATAAACTAGCACTAAAAATATACCAAAATGTTTACCACGGGATTGTTAAAATTCACACTGTTACCATACACAAAAAAATTATCTATGTATAATTTTTTCAAGCACTCTTTTTCTCAAAATATAGAAAAGGAATTCTAATAATGTTTGACCTTTAAAAATGTATTTTTAAGGTTGATTAAAAGTAGATTTCAATACTAAATGAATTAAAGTTACAAGTTCATTCATTAATCCAATCAACCATTTATAAACCTGAAGTATAATAAATATCTATTTAATTGTCATAATTAATTAAATTTTCATCCAAAATGATTATTAACTAAATCAAATGTAGAAAGAATGCAAAAATAGACAACTCATGATAACAAGGTTGATAACGGAGTTCACCCACTACTCGAGCTACATCTCCAGGTCCACTTAAAACATGAACCATTCTATTTACATGAATTGAAAGTACATATCAAAAATTTAAAATTGTCAAATGTATCCTCTAATATTGAAAAAAATCATCAATAGACCTTCAAAAAATCCTAGTACCCATGAATGAACTTTCCACCTTCCTGTCACGAAAGTAATCTCATGTTCCTAAAGTTCTCTACCAAAAGTATTAATTTAAGACTTTAAAAAGTGATAAAAATGAACTCAAATAATGAAAATAATTATATCACTAGAAGTATCTTAGAGTTTAGAACAACTCTTTAGTTTACTCTGAAGTCTGAAAATGACTTTAGATGCTTTGAAAATGGTGATATATACAAACTGGTCCTCAACTGGCCATTACACAATCTACAAAACTTTATTTTGAGGCATTAAAAATGGCATCAAATGACCTCAAATACAGACACTCATAATATTTATGGAACTATATTAGAGTCTAAAACATTTAATCAGTTCATTCTGAAGCCTAGAAATCACTCTAGGTGCCTCAAAACTGAGGGAGAGTGCAATTGGATCCTTTATGCCTTAACACAATTAGCTAAAACTTGGTGTTAAAATATAATAATGCCTGATTTATATAGTGTTTACATGCCTAGGCACAATGACTGGGAACTTATCCTTTTACATGATTGGTCAAAGGTTTGATCCCCTAAGATTACTAATTTTACTGGTTTAGTTCCACATTTATTAGGATAAGGATTGGTTTGTCTTTTAATAGCCTTGGGCCTACGTGGTATATAATATGAATGACTTTTGTTAAGAATGGAATTGTGATGAATCCACAACCTATTTTGGGATTGTATATATTTGGATGTGACATGTTTATCCGATGGATATGTAGACTCCTAACCTTGGCACATGGACATTCTTGAGCTTTTGGTGCAATGCATGACATGTGGACTTCTCAAACTTGGCAGGTGATCTCGGCAGTAGAACCCAACTTGATGAGCTAGTGACTCGACACCATATGCTATCAAAGATCAAGGAACAAATGAACCCACTTTTTTTTACATGAATTGACTACCATGTATCATGTCCTCATTGGTCCACATCACCACTTTGACCAAGTTTAACTATAACATTGACCATTCATAACTTCTACATATGGACTTAGATTTGGTCTATTCAAAATGCATCAAAAATATTGTGATGAGATATATGCCATGGAAATGGTTTGGAAACATTACATGATGATCAATTTTTTTAGTTGACTAGCTTTGACCTCTTATTGACCTACTTTGACCAGTTACATAAGGAGCAAATGAGCTCTATTTCCAGAGTTCTACATACTGTCAAAAATATCTTGATAATATCTATGTAATGATGATGGTTTTAGGACCATTTGAGATCATTCCAAAAAATGACCTTTAGATCACACCTCCTCACTAATAAGGCTTTTAGTTACCAAAAGATGGTACCTGACTTGATCCTCTAAAATGTCAGTCAGTTCTAAAGATAATTTGATATGTCATATAATTCTAATCAAGTTCTAAAACTATTCCTACAATTCTTGGAAATTTTTTTTGATCATACCTTCCACAATTCCTTTGCTATTATATGGTCATCAATAGCCTCTACACAGAACTACCCTGGTTCAGAATGTGATGACTTCCTCTGTTGCACGGCTTCACAAGAGCCTCTACATAGATAAGCCTAGTGATATTTTCTATTGCATGGCTTCAACGAGCCTCTACATAGAAATATAGTGATCTCCTCTATTACACATCTTCAATGAGCCTCTACATAGTTCTAAGATCCTAAATTTTCTCTTTTCCTAATGATGTTCTACAACATATCAAAGTACAAAACCTAGATCATAACATAGAGATAAAAATGGAAAAATATGATTCATAACTCAAATTATAAAGGCCTAAAAACAAGGCATGAATTACATTGAATCCTGAAACTACCAATAAGATCACAACATTTATCAATTATCTATCCACTATCACATCCTATAAACGGTGAACTATCAAACACTGCAACAATCAACAATGCAATTGCAAGACAAGTTTGTTAATGTAAACAAAATACATTAATTTTTGTGACCATGTCACAATACACTACATAGACATTGGTCTTAATATGCTAAACAACTTGAAAACAACAAATAATGTATAGTGTCTAACATTTCAAACATTGCCAATAGGGTCTTACAAATGCATCCAACCATACACATGCCAAAAATAGATGCATCTCAAAATAGTAGTTATTATATAACAAGTATTATAGGATAACTAAATCCTACCCAACAACCTATATGCTTCTATCAATCCCCCAAGTTGATTAATGAGTTAAATTCTTTAACAATTCAATAAGAAACTCACAAAGCTAAAACTAGAGATTCTAAGAATAGAACTTTTCAAAACATAAGTGTGAGAATTAAAAACTTGACATGATGAACCTATCTCAAAGTTTTCCCACTTTAGTATCTCCAAAAATTCATATATCAAATCAAGGTAAATTTCCTTTGTCAACATACAATATGAATCCCAATAATGCTTTGAAACATTAATCCACTAATCATGAAATTCAAAAACTATTTACTAACCCTGTTAATCAGACTCTCCTTTTTAGGGTGTTTAATTTCTTTAGTGGATTTATTGACATCTACATGGGTTGATTTAGGATTAACTTCATTAATTACCTTATCAATATGTTTATATACCATCTTCTTCTTACCATTACTAGGATGGTGGGATTGTCAAAGTTTTCAACACTTCTTAACCCAATGTCCACTCACATGATAATGCGTGCAAATATCCCTCTTTTTAGGTGAGGTCACCCATTTTCCATTTCTAATTTAATAGGATGAGATTGGTATTTATCACCTATAAACTTCTTCAACATTGATTTCCTTTTCCAATAGTATGCATCGGAATGATTTCTTAATCCATAAAATATGCAAGGAAAAGCATGCAACATCTTTTGAATATTAAAGCCAAATTACTTAAATAGAAACAATGCATCAAAATTTTTAGGATTCAAATTCCTATTGGTGATATTTATAGTGTAAGAATGAGGAGGTGGAATCTGAATACTTCTTTTACCTGATTTCTTACACTATTCATAATTCCTTCATAGGGAGGAATTATGCACTACGAGTGGCCTTGAATCTTGGTTGTAAAAAGATTTTCCTCTTTCAATAATGGAGGAACTCTACCAACATCCATTTTCTCACTAGCATAACCTAATCTTGTATGATGAGATCTATTCTATACCTATATTAAGTTAGCAATACCTTGGCCATTCTTACCAAGGCCCATTCCATAAAATCCCATTTTCAATAACAGTTTAGGTCCAATCCCCTTAGTGTGTTTTTCAAAAAAATCAAAATTAATATCTGAAACTAAAGGGGAAACATTACTACATGATGAAAAAATTACAATGCTTTCATTTGTCATAGTGCCTACATCTATAGTGGAAGGTAATTGGTGAAGACTATGTCTTTTTTCACTATGCATTTGTACCAAGATCTCATCCTTAGTTTGCAACTCAGATTTTAAATGAGCAATCTCTTCATCCAAGGAGTACAATAAAGATCTTAGGAAAGAATTCTCTTCCTGTATCTGTCTATTAATTGCTTCAAGCTCATCAAGCCTTTCTCTTTTCAAGGCTTTACCCATGGTTCCTATTTATTGAAAATAACCTAATCCCACAAACTACACACTACAAATAGAATATCAACAAGGCCAAAAAAGTATATAATACTACAAAAAACCAAATTGAACACAACTGAATTCAAATCCACATAATCAAAAGCTAACCTAGTACACTAACTACTCTTATACCAAACTTGATTTGTAAACTCTACATTTTTTAAATGCACAAAAAAATTATTTACAGATACTTTTATCAAACACTCATTTTACTAAAGTACTCAAAGGAATTACAACATTGTTTGACCTTTAAAAATGTGTTTTCAAGGTTGATCAAAAGTGGATTTCAATACTGAATGAATTAAAGTTGTAAGTTCATTTATTAATCCAATCAACCATTTCTAAACCTGAAGTTTATTAAATCTCCATTTAATTGTCATAACTAATTAAATTTTCATCTAAAATGATTATTAACTAAATCAAATGTGGAAAATAATGGAAAAATAGACAAGTCATGATAATAAGGTTGATAATGGAGTTCACCCACTACTCGGGCTACATCTCCAAGTCTGCTTAAAATACAAACCATTCCATTTCCAAAAATTTAAAGTACATAGCCAAAACTTAAAATTGTCAAATGGATTCTCTAAAATTTAAAAAACTCAGCAATAGACCTTTGAAAAGTCTCAGTACCTGTGGATGAACTTTCCACCTTCCTGTCATGAAAGCAATCTCACGTCCCTGAAGTTCTTTGCCAAAAGTCTTAATTTGAGACTTTAAAAAGTGGCTCAAATAAACTCAAACTAGGAAAATAATTATATCACCAAAAGCATATCATAGTTTATAACAACTTTCTAGTTTACTCCAAAGTCTGAAAATGACTCTAGATGCTTTGAAAATGGTGATAAATACAAACTGGTCCTCAACTGGCCATTACATAGTCAACAAAGCTTCATTTTGAGGCATTAAAAATGGCATAAATTGACCTCAAATCTAGACACTCAGCATATGGATGGAACTATCTCAGAGTCTAGAACATTTTATCATTTTACTCTAAAGCTTAGAAATCACTATAGGTGCTTCAAAACTGAGGGAGAGTGTAATTAGATCCTTTATGCCTTAACATAATCAACTGAAACTTAGTGTTCAAATAAAATAATGCCCAATTTATATAGTGTTTACATGCTTAGATGCAATGGATAGGCACTTATCCTTTTACATGACTAATCAAAGGTTCAATCCCCTAAGCTTACCAATTTTACCAGTTTAGTCCTACATTTATTGGGATAAGGATTGGCTTGGCTTTTAATAGCCTTGGGCCTACGTAGTATACAATATAAATGCCTTTTGTTAAGCATGGCATTGTGATGACTCCATGACCTATGTTGAGTCAGATATATTAGGATGTGATGTGTTTAGCTGATGGATGTGTAGACTCTTGAGCTTGGCACATGGACATTCTCTAGCCTTCGATGCAATGCATGATACATGCACTTCTCGAACTTGGCAGGTGAGCTTGGTAGTGGAACCCAACTTGGTGAGATGGTGACTTGACACCATACACTGTTAAAGATGAAGGACCAAACAAACCCAATTTTTTTGCATGAAATAACTACCATGTGTCATATGATCATTGGTCCATGTCACCACTTTGACCAAGTTTGACCACAAATTTGATCGGTCATAACTTCTGCATATGAAATCAGATTTGGTCCATTCAAAATGCATCAAAAATATTGTGATAATCTCTATACCATGGAACTAGTTTGGAAAAATTACATGATGATCAATTTTTTTAGTTGACTAGCTTTGATTGAAACTTTTATCGACTGCATAAGGAGAAAATGAGCTTTATTTCTAAAGTTTTGCATACCATCAAAAAGATCTTAACAAGCTCTATGCAATTCTAGTGGTTTTAGGACCATTTGAGATGATTCCAAAAAATGACCTCTAGATCATGGCCAGAGGAAGGTGATAATGAAGTGACATGGGGGTGAAAGCATGGAACAGGGGGTGAAACATAGTAAAAAAGATAATATAAGTAAGATGGAATGACAAGGGTATGGAATGAAGTTGGAAACCAAATCAAGAAAAAATAACATGAACCTTAAAGATCTTAAGGCATATAAATTTGAAATCATATAACTTTTAGATGTAGAAAAGGACATATACATTTAGAAAAGGAAACCTAGGAATCTTTGAGGAACCTTAGTCTTTTCTAAAAATCTTTATCCTTGCTAGATTGATGGAATGAACTTTGAAGGCAAGAAAAGTGGTTTCTAGGTCTAGTAAGGCTACCACAGGGTTGAAAGGTCTGTTGAAATGAGTATGATGATTGTTTATCATGAGTCTAACACCTTGTTTCATGTTCTTAAATTGTATTTAAAGGCTCTATAGATGCCATAAAATAACACACAGTCTTACAAGATAGTAAACTCTAGATGCATATGAATTCCTTCTATAAAGATAGTTTGAGATGAGATGATAGGAGGATATTGACCTAAAATTTAGTATGTAGGCATGGTGAAGCTTAGAACACTTGATCAATATTTTCAACATTATCAACTCCTACTAATGAGATCTTTCAAACTCTGATTAGTAATCAAACCTTCCTACATACTGTATATTGTAATAGCTATGATGTTTTCTAGTCTCATGAGCTCACTTGTGTGATTAAAACAACTAAAATTCCATAAGAGGATCCTTTAGGACCTAATAAAATAAGATAATTCATTGGCTTAGTTAGACAAGCTAAAAATTCATGAAAACTACTTTATTCCATTTTGCTTGTGTAGATGAAGATGATGTATAAATTCCTTAATTTC
Organism: Torreya grandis; assembly: GCA_037957365.1. Taxonomy (NCBI): domain Eukaryota; kingdom Viridiplantae; phylum Streptophyta; class Pinopsida; order Cupressales; family Taxaceae; genus Torreya; species Torreya grandis. Next base: position 1,375,916 of record JARHVA010001912.1, read on the forward strand.
TTAAGGAATTTTCATAAATATCAGGGGTTAAATCCTAGAACAAATGACCATGGATGGAATATGACTAAGTGTAATTCCTTTGGTGAAGATCTTGGACCTTGATTCTCTCTCCTCCATACAATCTAAGCATAAACTTGAGGAGTAGTCTAAGCTTACAAGGGAGGTAGATGAAGTTAAGAACCAATTTTGAGTCTATTTTTTATCCTTTCAATATGAAACTTGTCTAAGAGATCAAATATGAGCCCATATTCAAACTCTAATCCTCCTCTCTATGGTACAGTCTATACAAGCACAAAAAACTCCCCCAAAAGTGTGTTTTCATAGATTTTCTTCAAATTTTAGACTTTGAACCACCATTTTAGGGCCAAAAGAGTGGGAACATGAGTTAACAAACCTTATAACACAAGAAAAAATGCAGGGGGAAGTGGAAGAGACACAATTTGGCACATGGGGCCCATTTGACTAATGAAAAGGTGTAAATGGGTCTCAAAATGGCTTTTAAGGCTTATAAAATGTATAATTCATGGAAATATGATGTGAATAAGACCCATTTAAAACCTATTTTCATTAAATTCATAAAAAATACTCCCCTTTCTAAGTTTTTACAAGCCAAATAGGCTTATATGAAGTGGCCTGAGGGATATTTAATGGTTCTAAGGGTGAGTTAAGGTGCTAAATGGGCTTAAATGAGTATATCATGGACAATAGACTATAACACACTATTTATATTCATGTTATGGACCCAAACAATGTTCAAACATCTTTACTAGATTTACAAGACACCGTAAACTCTTCAAATAAGGATAAAACTACTCATTTGGACTTTCAGGACTTTTTGATAGTCATCTTTCTTATTCCAAGATCACTATGACACTTAGCACATCACTCAAAAGACTTGACGAGATTCATGACACAATGGATTAAGAATGAAACTATGGTAAATCATGACACTTACCATCAGGGCTCAAAAACTCACAAAATAGGACCAATAAGGGCATGATCCTACAAGATATCATTATGAAAAGTTTAGAATGGTTATCACTCAAAAGGTTTTGACATCAGGGGTTGACATTTGGCTTGTAAGGATAAAATTTCAACAATACCACAAAAGGGTAAATAATAGGTAATCCCATTTATTATGTGACTAGTACTTGAGAGACCATTACATCAGAGACATACAATGGATTTCATGAAATCCTCATCTTATATTACACACCATATTTAGATATCGAAAACACTTAAACACATTTCTACTATTATTATTCCAAAGAAACCATATAACACTTAGAGATGGGTTATATGAACACCTATTCCTTATATTTCTAGTTCACAACCTCAGAGTCCTATTATACATACACAAAGCAACATAAATATTATAATGATAAATATTTCACCTATACATTCTCTTTAGCAGTACCAAAAATTCCTTGCACTAGGTTAAGAGTGGGGAAATACGTATGACCATCCTTTGGATGAGATCATAGGATGATATTTCCTATTCATACATACACCAAAAATACCAAAAAAATAAAAAATTTCAAAAATACCCAAAACATTTTTGATACTTACATACTCTATTGGCTCCTTGGCATCTATGTGTTAGTTCTATGTTGATGGATGACATATCAGTTTATTCTACATACACATGTTGTCACACTTATACTTGAGTGTGATAAATTAATACATCGATGCATGATCTATTCATATTTTAGATGTTGGGCATTCCCTATACTCATGTCATATGCATATTGAGGGAATCTACTTTTTTGATCATGATACTCATAAGTTATATTGTTCAATGGGAACTTTACATTATCATGTTTTGAGCTCATATACATACTTACAAATGCATTTATCCATGATTATCCATTTCATATGGTACTTGATATGCTATGTACTTGAATTTTTTTTATAACACATTTGATATATGGGTTATTATGATATAATTTATGGTGGTTGCTTATGCTTCCTTGAGTGTCTTGCCTTGTTATTATCTTACTTGTTTGAGCATTTGAATATTCTCATTTATTTACAGCCCCAATGCCTATGTTTGCTTTGTTTGACATTTGAATATATCATTGTTTATTGTATGGACATTTGAATATGTCATTATTTATTCTATGGAAATTTGACTAAGTCATGCCCCTTTGATTGTGTGGCATTTGAACATGATCCTTATTTGTTGTCTCTTAGGACCATTGTATGTTTAATTAATTTTGAGTGATCTTTTATGTGTGCATATCAGTGGGTGCATGTCATAGAGGCATGTTATTCACATTTAGACCAATTTTAGGATTCAATGTAGGCATGATTTGGAAGCATGTTCTCCACACTTTTTCACATTTAGCATAGTTTTTAGATTTAGTGGAGGCATAATTTAGAAGAATGTTCTCCACACTTCTTCATATTTGGCATAGCTTTAAAATTTAGTTGGGACATGTCATATAGGCATGGATTCCACACATTCACCATTTCAGATTCAATGGGGGCATGGCTTGAAAATATGTTCTCCATACTTTTTTAGTATTCAACATACCTAGATTCAATGGGGGAATGTTTTGAAAAATATTCCTCCACATTGACACTTATTTCAATTTTAATATTTCTCCACATATAGTGAGGGCATGCTTTGGAATAATTTTATCCACACTTACATAGTTTTAAAATTGGCCAATGCACATAATTACATGATTTGGATTCATAGTTGTGGAAAAATTCTATATATTGGTACCATTTTTATACATAGTTTTAACATGAGACATATCTAAGGTGGATATGCTATGAAATCTATGCCTGATATTAAAAAATCCATGTCAATTTTAGATTTCAAAACACTCTTCTATGGGATATCATCACCCAATAGGATAGACCTTTATGAATTATATTGAGCCAATTTACTATAGTAGTTGGTTCACTTTTGGTATGGTTGAGGTGATTAAATCACTCATTATTTCCAAGTTTTTAGGTTGGAATTGATTGTATCACCCAACCTCACTAGTTTTATAGTATGAGTTGACTTTGTTCACTCATGCTCACCATGCTATAAGCATGATTAGGTTTCATGGTTGAGCTAATCTCAACTGCTAGGTGGAGACTCACCTTTTATCTAAGGTACAAGGCATGTGCCTTAAAATGTCTCTATATCTCCTTAGATATATGCAATTTATAGATTTATATATACATATCCTAATTTTTGTTTTAGATCCTTATAATGATACATCTTTAAAATCAACTTGCCAATAGGTAAGGCAGTTACATCGATACACATGTGTACTCCTAAACCTTGCTCTTTTAGTTTAAATATTTTTAATGCTTTTATTTTCATATTATATGCACTGATTATGTATTGTAACATTCTCTTGGTTGTATTTCAGTCACCAACAAAGCACTCAAGTTGGACTCAAGCAAAGGCAAGGTGTGTTATACACACCTAGGTACACATTTATTCTCATTTAAACCACTAATTTCATTAATAAATTAAATGGGGGGGGGTAAATGTAGATGATTTTTATGGATTATATATCACCTTAGTCTTGTATACGTAGAAAACTTAGACCTTAGATATTCCTCTCAATTCTAGACCTTTACCACATTTAAAAGTCTCACATCTGCTCTATCTTGTGCCCCTTGGCCTATATTTTGATCCAAGCACTCTTATGTTGATGACTCAAACATTATGTATTAAATAAACTGCTTAAAATATCCTTATCTTATGCCCCTACAAATTTTGAGCATGTACCTATTTTCTAACTGTCAAGACACAAGAGTTAATCATAGACTCTTATGTTGATGCTAGTGTCTTACCCTAACATAAGTGTCCAATGCCCTAAAGTCATCTAATTTTAAAATAAAACATATCCTAATGGTTGACCTAAGTAATTTAATGTAATATATTTTATGATATTAGTGGTATATATTCACAATCACTCCTCATTCATTCCTCACCTATAACCTAGCACAAACCAAAGCAACCTATCAAAAACATTTAATAAAGTAAAGCTTTCTTATTTTCACTTATTCTCATATAAATCATAGGAAAAACACATACATAGGTTTGAAGTAATGAAGGAGCATCCTAGGATCCTGATTTTCTAAGTTAAAAGCTAGGTCACTATTGTACTTGCTTTCTACACATTACATGATTCACATAAAAGCCAACATGTAGGGAGACTACATTAGTTCGAGGCCCTCTTTGGAGTATTGGATATGTAGGCAATACACATTGATATATGGGTCTTTGGGGTTAGATCAAAATAATGTGCCAACTAACCCATTTTTCCAAATGTCACTATAAAGATGAACCAAGGTTTTATAATTTTGTGAGGAGTAGTAGTCCATGACCTAGATCTGAATACACCTGAGTGATTATGAAGACAAACCAAAAAGAATCTAGATGTTCACATCCTTTTATAGTAGTTATTTTATAGAGGACACCTATATCAATTTTAGATAGTAGCATTGACAAAACCATCCAAGGCTAATGCTAGTGTTCATAATTTTAGAGGCACTTAATTTAAAATTTGGTGACTATTCTAGAACCCTCTTTTAGTCTACTTTGTACCTATTATAGATCTATAAATTTTTTAGCATTAGAAATAAATAAGTAAATTATTTATTTGTAATTTACATATCTATCATATATGTGTAGACACTCATTTTTGGCCACTTTCATGTTTAAACTAGGATTTAGATAAATTTTTAGCAAATAATGTAATTTAGGCCTAGAAATCACCTAGATTCCCCAAATTCATTTGTGTAATGGATTTAATTATTTAGAAACATGGTGAGACTTATTTATTTAGGGTATTACCCTATATGCACTAATAACATTTATTGGATTCAATCATAGTCAAATTATGACCTAACAAATTGACATTCTTGTCTTGTTGATTTACTAATGCAAAACAATTGAAAATAATTCAGAAAAGCTAAAAGCACTAAGAAAAATTAATTAGAAATCAAATCTCAATTACCTTTCTTAAGAAAAAATTCTAAGTTGAATTAGTGATTCATATTTATCTAAAAAGTATTTTCTCAACAAATATGAGGTCAAAGACAAGGTAAATAATAAAGTGATTTATTAATTCTTAAAATTCAAGAAAAGGTGAGTCATAATCTCATAAATATCTTTTATGAGTTTTCATGGATCATAAATATCTAAAATGATTTTCCAAGTCTTCTTGATTGCTTTGACCCAACGTAGGGTTAAAACATAGTCCTAAGACTATCCTCTTAGATTCTGACTTCCTCAATAGTCTACCAAGAGGACATTAGCACCACATTTGGGACACTATAACCACATGGTGCTAGTTTCCCCAACTAGGCACTACTGCCCTTAGACTTGACTTTTCCTAATAGATTATTTTTCAAATGTGTGCCCCTACTAAGGTCAGCCTAAGCATATTTTATTATATATATAAGAAACAAACCCTATAATATAAGTCTAATTCATCTCTATTCACTAGATGGAAAATAGATGTAAAATATATTCAAACTAATGATAAAGTTGAGAAAAATCAAGATATTTGATGTTTATTCTATCTTACTTCTACATACTACCATATATAGAAACCCAGCATAGTTTTAAAAATTTCAAATCTCAAGAACATTTATGGAATCCATGCCCACTCTCATTTTATCATTCACTTGTACTTACATAAGCACTAGGTGGGAGAACTACATTGGGCATGATCCCTCTTCAGAGTATTGGTGTGTAGGCAACTCTTTTTGTAATATGGTGTTAAGGATGTCAAATCCATCCTAATAATAAATACATAATTATTGTCCATGCCATAATTTCAAGGATGTTTAGGGTTTTCACACTAAAACATGTTTTTCAGGAACAACACATAGCTCTAGGTTTCATGCATGAATGAATAAGACCTATAAACACAAGCACAGGTACTCCTAAAAAATAGGAATAGTCCTGAAAAAGGGACACTACCACCACCTAAAGGACACTATAAAAACATTGTGCTACTATCCATAATGGCCGTTAATGTCTAGTGAGTATATGAACACTAGAATCCTATTGATGATATCCAGACCTACCTAGATCTCAACTTTAAAAACCGAGATCATCCATGATAGTCAATTTTTAGATAAGTCTTTATTTATACCTATTTATTGTTATTTTGAAAAATTCAAAATAATTCAAATACTATAACATATTAGTACTTAATTATTGCATATTTATTTAAATAATTTAGACATCTTATCCCTTTAATCTAATCATAGGATTTTCATTATAAAACCCTAAAACGATAAATCATTTTGTGAACCCATCTTACTTCAAATATTTCTTCAAACCCTAGCTTGTTTTAATCCACATTTTTTTGTCATAATTTAAGGCTGCCTACTTTTGATTTTTTTCTAATTTTTTTAGATAACCTAGCTAATTGATATCAATTTTATATTAGGGTTTCAATTTATTTTACATCTAATCTAAATCGGTATAAATAAACCTTATATTCTAAAAACCCTAACCCTAGACAATACAAATTAGGGTTATAAAATATTAATTTTTTTAATTTTTTGTTCATAACTTAGCCCATCTAATCATTACCACATTAGGGTGCCATTGATTTAAATTTTATTTAAATATTTTCTTAATATTTGCTAATTCAAAACCCTCTCAATACAAAATCCTAGGGTATACATTTCTAGAATCTCAAATTTATGATTCACATTTCTTTTCTAATCATGATCATAATGATAAAAGAAATAAATTATTTTTTATTGAAAAGTTTCACACTTTAATTTTCATGCTTATGCTATTTAATCTGGAATGAACTTATAAAAGACATCTATACATGTATAGATGATGCTTACTATCAAATTTAATATCTATCATATTATATAGCATGTTATCTTTCTTCTATGTGAAAAATAATTAAGACATTCTTCATTAATCACATAGACATATGCATACATGATGTTTCATATCAAATCCAATTCATTTCATGTTGCATTATTTCATTCATCTGTTTTCTTTCTTCTATGTGTAATACACTTAAGATAACATTCTTTCAACACATAGATAACTTGGTAAATCAAACAATAGTTATATTACCTAAAATCAATCAATCCCCCTTATACATATTTTTATCTCTAGTTAAATCCTTTCCCATCATTCCTAGATAAATCAAAACATCATTGGTATTGATTATCCCTCCTTATTGATCATAAACATCTAACTCACATCCCTTATCTAATTTTATTTATACACTCTTGGTAGAACCTACGGTCTAGGTTATGATGTCCACATGTGGTCCTAAAGCTCAGTAGGTTTACAACACCTATGACTATAAATTTATGGATTAGAGAATTAATTCTTCAAGTAAAATTTGAATTTTATAACTCTTAAAATACTCTAACACATATAAATATATTTTTTATGTGACACTTTATGATACTTAGGTACCATGAAAATCTGAGCCCACCTATGTGGCTTCTATTATCAACACTATGAAATGGATAAAAGAGCACATTTATTTTGAGAGAGAGGACCTTCCACCTTAGAAAATCATAGATATACACCTACCTCTCTATGTTGATTTACAAATCAATGAGGTAGGTGTAAAATGATTTCTAGTTGACAATAGATAAGGGTTGAACATATGCAACATTTATTTTCTATAACATCTTAACATCCATGATATAGATTTGGATCCTTATGACATGAGAATATAAGGGTTTAAGAACATTCCAAAAAATATTTTGGGTAAAATCACATTAAACCTTACCCTCAAACATATAAAACTACCTATAATATGCCAAGTTATGCCAAATGATCTTAATTACAATCTCCTACTTGGTAGACCATGGATCCACACTATGTACACCATTCCATAAATGTTACATGCATGTCTAAAATTTTTCTATAGAGGAAATACACACACACACACACACACACACACACACACACACACACACACACACACACACACACACACACACACACACACACACACACACACACACACACACACACACACACACACACACACATTCCATATGGATAAAGAACCATTTAAGTATTATCAACAACATAGCCTTCACATATTTATATTCCACAAATGGATTTTATTACTACACCACCCCAGGCTATAATTCAAAAGATGAATACAACTCCATCAAATATTTCCATTACATAGAGCAATAAATTTAATTCACCTTTCATAATATGATATTTTAAGAATATGGGTTACATAGGTCAGGTCCTTGGTAAACATGAATAGGTAATTCTAAATCTCATTGAATTTTATGATCAATAGGGAAAAAAAGGAATTAGATATATAAATGATACACTAATTCTATATTCTCTCATAATGCCTCTCAACACATCACATTTTTTCCACCTTTTCCTTGAGTAGTCGATACAATGAAACATGTTTATACACTTTTAGTCATATACCTTGACCTTATTAATGATATAGTTTCACTAGATTTACCAGTTATTGATGAGTTCTCTATGATGAAGCTCTCTTATAATTCCTAGGTGCATATGAGGATCTCCCTTCCTTTTATCCTAAGAATAGGTTTCCTCATTCCAAAAGTGCTCAAGCATACTTTGGCGAGCATTCAAATTATTTGGATCATATGTTACCTGACATGGATGATATGATCCCTACAACACCATATACTTTAGATTGATCTACATTAATTAATGAATAAACTATCAAATTTAATTATGACATCAAAACTGATCTTCATATCATACTCTTGGTTATTGCATTACATATATTAGAAGACACAGATGTTTATCAAATTTTAACTATTTTTACTGACATATTTAAATGGAATTATTCTCATATGCCTGACATTGATTCATCAATCATAATACATAAAATTTCATTGTATCTTGATGTCAAATCAATAAATAAAAATATTCACAAAATGCATCCTAAAGTGGCTCTCTTTGTTAAAGATGAAATCCAATAGTTGTTATATGCCAGTTTCATTCGACCAGTCACACATCCATAGTGGTTTTCCAATATAGTTGTAATTATCAAACCTAACAAACAAATCCAATGTTGTTTTGACTCTAGAGACCTCAACAAATCATATCCTAAATATGATTTCCCTTTTCCAAATATTGATATGATAGTCGATTCAATTGAATTTTAAATACTTACTTCTACTCTATTGTTCCTTGTACATAGTTTATTTTCATTTTCTTGTACATAATTTATACTTAGAAAACATATAAATAATATAACATGTCAAAATACAAAAACATTAAAATAATTAAAAAACATAAAATTTTGTAGATTGTATGCATTTTTATGTTTAAATTTATACTACTTACCATATATTGCATATTACTAGCTATCCTAATATAGTCAGTTTTATAATACACATATGCTTCACTTATTCTTTTTGAGTGCTTGTAGATTCCAAACATGACTCCAATCCACTACACTGATCCAAACCAACTATCATATACCTATTGGGGGAATTTACACCGATCCAAGTTTATATATTTGATACATCTTACCACTTGGGGGCATCTCTTACATAGTTGTAATAACTAGGTTTTATCTTTACATACTATACATTCTAGCTACACATTGATTTATCTTAATATTGATCATTGATCCTCATTTATTTGATTTTTTGTGCTGACTATCACTAGTTAGCCTCAATATATATGCATCCTAACATTTACATAGATTTATACTACACAATTATACATGCTTTCATTTATAGTTCTTAGATTAGACTTGATTGTGTTTCCTATGCTTCTTCCATCTTTAAGGGTATTTGAATATGCCATTATTCTTTAGATCTTTGCCACTTCTTTGATTATATGCCTTGGACATGTGCCCATGTACCTTATGTGCACTCTTTCCTATTTATATATGTGTACATTTGAACATGTCCTTCTATGTGGATCTAATCCAAATTACTTGTTAATTGCATATGTGGACATTTGAACATGTGTTTGTATGTCTCCATTCTCAAAATTAGTGACATGTGCCCATGTACCTTATATTGTGTCCCCTTGGCCTATATTTTTCATGCCTCATGTGTTTATATGTTTACTTCCTTATATGATTATACACTATGATACTTGTATTTGCTTGTTACACACACATACACATTAGTTTTTGATGCCATGAGGGACATTATGCATCTACCCTTACTACTTGGTGTTGTGATGGAGATCATGACCCATAACCTTAGGTATTTACTCAGATTTACTACTATACACATATCATACATCTATCTTGAAACCCTTGTGAAATGATAAATTAAAACATACATCTTACATTACTTACTCATGCTCAAATTCATTTAAATTTTGATCTTATGTATTGTATATTATATTGAAATATAATGCACATGCTATGGATAATACACTTTGTAGAGCTACTTATTTAGAGGATAATTATTACATAAATTTTATAACTACCATCAAAAGAGGGGAATTCATAATGGTTTTTCATAGAGATTAGGCTCTTACTTTACTATTCACAAATACATTTTATCACATAGGTTCAATTTTAGACATTAGACTCATGATAGACATAAAATAGAATAAAGACTTAGAATGTAGTTCAGATCACTTAGAAATTAGACGAGACATACATTAACACCGAAATTGGGACATTAACACCATAAGATGCTATTATCCACTACAAGGCACTACTATCTAGTATTCCCAACTTTAAGATAGTCTGGATCATTTAACCCAGTACACTAGGTATAATATATATTTACACATATAAAATCACACGTTTGATATTTTAGATTTTTCTTAATTCATTTATTTTAGCTTAGATTCATACTAGTTACTCAGATTCAGGGGCATCATGCATACCATGATCACTCTCACATTAAGTTTAGTTATACAGATTCAAATATTACATACTTAGTTCAAATTCAATATACTTAGATACCAAATTAGGGGCTTATCTGTGGCACATAATTTCCATATACTCCAGTCATTCTCTATGCTATATACACTCACTATCACATTCTAGGTTGTTACTAGATTCATGCCTTACTCTATCTATAGTGGTTGGCATTCTTGAGTGGCCTAGAGCTACCTAATATACCTGAGTAGCTATAGAGATGAATACATAGTTAGATTTGCTCAGTTAGATACTTTCAACACTTTGCATAATTTAGTTAGAGATACATCTACTTCACATAGATGGGCAATGATGGAGTCATGGACTATTTGAGTTCTTGAGATACCTACATGAGAGGGTTAGACACACTTACAGTCTTAATTAAGATATTCATAGAGATCAAGATCCATTGATTAGGGGTGGTAAATGATGGAGTCAAAAATAGATTGAGTTATTGATCCACTTATATGAGGATTGAGCAAGCTATGAGCTCAGCCCAAGCTATTAAAAAATATGATTACTATGTACACTCACACATACAAGTTAACACCAGGTTCATGCATTGGTTAACATACCCAATAAGGTGTATTCACTTATTTCCTTTCTCTTTACTTAGTTACTTCAATTCAACATAGTCTTTTACTTTTGATAATCTCTTAAGTAAGGATTGATTTTTTCATGTTTCATTGTAGGACATTACTTTGGATAATGTTTCACATGTGTAGACTTAAATTCACATACTCAAACTTAGTTATATAGGACTCAATTATAAGGTAAGTCCAAGTATGCTTATTTTTCCTTTATACTTGTCATTTTAATTTGCTTCATTAATATCATAAAGGGGGGAATGTAATCACCTAAAATTGGTAATTAGATGCTAAGAGTGTCGCTTGAGTTATCCTATTCTTAGCTTAGCCCTAAACCCATTATAGAGAATTAGACACATTTTTACATTCTTTCAACAAACCACATTCATCTATAATAAGTAAAAACATAGTCCTAGGACTATCCTCTCAGATCCTAATCCAACTTATTCAACAGTTTGGAAAGAGGACATTAATGCCATATTTGGGACACTACAACCACATGGAACTAGTGTCCTCAATTGGGCTCTATTGTATTTAGACCTAGCTCTTCCCAATGGATATTTTCTTAAATGTGTGCCCATCCCAAGGTCAGCCTAATCATTGTTTATTATCCATATAAGCAACATAACCCTATAAATATAAGTCTAATTCACCTCTATTCACTATATGGAAAATAAATGTGAAATCTATTTAAACCATAAACTAATTTGAGCAAAATCAAGGTATTTCATCCCTATTGTGCCATAATTATACATACCATATATATCATCCCAAAGACCAATTTTCAAACATTTCAAAGTTAAAGCACATTCAAGGCATCCAAGCCCACTCTCATTATAGCATTCACTTAAACTTGCATCAGAACTACATCAGGCTTGATCCATCTTCAGAGTATTGGTATGTAGGAATATATATTCACAATGGGGTGTTAAAGATGTCTAATCTATCATAAAAATTAACACATAATTATTTATCATGCCATAATTGTAAGGAAGATTAGGGTTTGCACACTAAATTAGGTTTTCTAGGCACAACACATAGCTCTAGATTTAATGCATGTTGGAACATGAACTACAAACACAAGAATAGGTGATACCATAAAATAGGTATAATCCCTTAAAGGGGACACTAACACCACTTAAAGGACACTACATAAATATGTTGCTATTATTGATACTAAATTTTACTGTCTAGTAAGTAGATGAATACTATAATCCTATTGATGACACTCATAACTACCCAAATCTCAACTTTTAGAACCCCAATCATCTACAATAGTCAATTTTTAGATAATTCTTTATTTGCCTATTTATTACTATTTTTATAAATTCAAAAGAAGTCAAATTCTATAAAAAATTAGTACTTAATTATTGCATATTTATTTGATTGATATAAACATCTCAACACTTTAATCTAAATATAGGATTTTCATTGTAAAACCCTAAAAGGTTAAATTAGTAAGGTTATTATATAAGAATGCCTTCAAGAAGCCATAAAAGTAATGTTATAATACCAAATTGATATAAAAAAGATTCACCCCAAGCCAATCCAATCTAAGAAAAGCCACATATAGCCATTAGTGAAGCTACCAACATGGAAAAAGCATTAATAAATGTCACTAATGCCATAGATCGAGTACGAACATATTCTATGACAATAAGTAGATACTAACAAGAGAGGTAAAATTTTTATATGTTTTTATCTCTTATTTGTGGTTTTTTTCATTGTGTTATGTTCCCCCTAGTACTTAGGTAAGATAGGTTTAGTTTCATTACATTTTAAACTTATATTTTATTTAAATTCACTAACAAGGAACTAACAACCTTTATGTGTTCTTTAGACTCCTAAAATACATAATAGCATGCTTGATGGGACCAAACATCCCATATGGACTAGATGAATGATTTGAAACCTTTATAATTCATAAAAACAACACTCCAATCTTCAAGTTTAGAGTTTTATGCTTAAAATTCCCATCATTTTATTTTTTCACTAATCAACAAATTCACCCTATGTAACGTTGAATTCACCTATTCTATTCTATATTTTCAATATTTTATTTTATATAATCAATGAATTTGCATCAGTGACTTCACTGGAAATGATGACATCGCTCTATAGCAAAAGTTATGACACTGACATGTGTTAAATCAACCATTCTGTGTAAATGATGGTATTGATAAATTTAAATAGTGACTTTGACCCTACTATTTTATGGATTCGTTACGTATATTTTCAAGTGAATTTGGTGACCTTAGAGGTTACCTCATAAACTAACCCATTTTGGCTAATTTGAATGTTTTATTTTTTCCTTTTTTTTAAATGATTTAGATTTTTAAATTTTTATGGATTTTTTGATTCCTCCTCCATATGGATTTGAAATAACCAAACATGAGTGATTCAAGTGATAAAAATAAATATTTAGGCTTTGGTTTATAGGATACACAATACCTAGAGATTTTTTCATGTTACTAAATAATTAGGCTTGCCTATCAACCGATATGTGATCTCAATACCAACCCTACATGTGCTTAGTATGAAGGGAAATAAGGAAAAAATAGAGATAAAAGAGATCTATGTATGCAATAATATAATGAAAAATATTCTTGCTAATTGATCATATGGTAAAGATAAGGTATTCAAGGAGTGTGGATTTAGAACCATTTCACAATAATAATTACACTTAAACAAAATGACATAAAAATCCCAAAATATAAAATAATCTAAAGAAAATAAAGAATAATGAAATAAATCCATGAAACATGAAGTTAAGCCATAAAAAATAAATCAATCCATGAAGATGAAATTAATTCATAAGACATTTTTAAATGATGAGTAAAACATAAGATCCATAATTTATCATAAATAAAACCCAAAATAATGTAGAAATGTAATAAATAATGTAAGGAAACACCATGATATTTTCAAAAATATCGATAAATTTCATGGCAAATATCATCCATAACATTTGATACATGCTTGTGTAGCTGAATTTTGATGTTAATCAGAGTCTCATCAATATTCATAGAAAGTCATGAAAATACTTCCGATGTAACATATCTAAAGAGAAGGTATGTATGCTTGAATAATAATGATTTTCATGAGGGATATCCTACATGGGATACTTGATGTGAGGAACTGATGTCTAAGTATGTTGATTAACCTTAGATCTGTTGATTAACTATGGAGAAGGTAGAACCTTTATCTGTGAATGTCCTAGAGAATGAGGTTGAAATGATGAAGTTGTAGGATGTGGAAAGTCATGAAAGTGATATTGAAGTACTTGAATTCTATCTATATGATGTGTATTACACTAATGTAAAAGATAGTAAACCTCCCCATAATTTAGGTATGTATTTTGGACGTATCTTAGGAGGTGGTAGGCTCTTATTCATAGACTATGCCTTATATAAATGAAGTATATCAATGTAATACCAAAGATATAGGTAATGTATAAGAATGATTACATGTACCATTAAATAAATAAGTACATCTAGTAATAGATGGTAAAGGTTGGCTATCTATAGTATAAGTAGATATTGAGGCTTGTTGTTGCTAATGTGCATAACAATCCTTGGCCCAATGACTAAAAAATATATGGATCTCATAATAAGGCTCATATGCCCATCATGCTAATAAAGGATCAAGTTGAGGAAAAGGTTGTATTCCATCACCAATAAGAAGATAAATTATAATAGGATCATATCTAACTTGGGCTGCATCATGAGATGAGCTCGTAGCAGGTTAGTGTAGTATAGCTAACATATATGAAGTAAGATAGAAGGGTCATGATATATAGAAAACATGTAAGGTCATATCATAACATGGTCAAGAAGCATACTCCAAATAGGATCATTAGTAATTAGAGGAATAGTGTGTGTGTGTGTACACCATCTCAGACCTATGAATATCAGAATTAGAACTAATATTAGGAACTATAAGAGGAGAGGGAACTACATGAATAGAACTTAGAGAACTATAAAATATACCATGATATCTAAGTATTTATCCATTTTTATCTTGGGAAACTCTAAAGAAAAAGGGATCATATAAGGAATATCCATCATCATAATCAAGAGTGTGAAGGTCAATATTACATACATCGATAATTTTATAACTTAAAGAGGCATGATGAATAAAGTGTTTAGTTTTTGTTAGAGTGATTATAATTTAATCTAATGGTTTTTTATGAGATTAGGGTCATAAAGAAGGAAATAATTGAGTGATTACATTCCAAGATATATTGAAAGTTTTGATTTTTAAATTGGTCTCATCTAGTTCATCAACATTTGAATCTATATGATTAGGTGGTATGTTTCCTATCAATTCAGGATGTCTATTATAACCTCTAGTAGAATTGACAGGATAATCAAAAAATTGTGATTCATGAAATGGGATTCTAGGTAAAGGTTCAAGGGTAGGTATTTAAAAAACACCTCTTTCTTAGAATTGTTCAAACTTCCAAAGGTTAGTATCTCCTTGAATTTTATATATAACACTATTATAAGGAAACTTAAAACATTGCCATACTGATGAGACTACTACTCTCATGCAGTGTGTCCAAGGTCGATCTAGTAAAATGTTATAATAAAGTGGAAAGTTAAATATCATGTCTTTAAGACACACTGTGATAGGGGGAATCATAATAGGGATCCAAAAATAACCTAAAGGATGAATTTTTATTCTATCACATCCTTGACATGTAATTTGAGTATATTTGATATTACATTTAGAGTATCCAAGTGTTTTGATAAAATCAAGAGAAGTCATGTAAGTGCTTGAAACTTCATCAATTAATACATGTTTAACTTGGATATCTCCTATTTGGATGCTAATGAATAATGTAGGATCATCCATATGAAGTAATATCTCATTGGGAATCATGGAAGAGATAGAAAATTTGAGTGAAAGAGAGGTGTCTACCATTTCATTATTGGAAATATTGTTATTGATGTCAAATTAGCATTTAATGTCTAAAGGTGTTTTTAATGTTTATATCTTGGATAAAAGTGTGTTAATATTAATTAAATATTAAAAAAAATATTTTTTTGTTGTATAAAGACAAAAGAGGGCCCATGAGGAAGTTGAAGATTCATCACTAAAGACAAAAGAAGAAAAGGACACATTTATCCATGAAGGGTCACCTTGAGGAATCCAAAGAGTCATCACTAAAGACAAAAGAGGGAAAGGATGCATTTTCCCATGAAGGGTCACCTTGAGGAATTCAAAGAGTCACTAGGTAAAGACAAAGAAAGGATTCGAAGGGTCATGTAAGTTTGGTGCCATTTTATATGTGAATTGAAAGGTCTCAAAGGTTGAATGCCAAAGGTCATTTGGAAAGCTATAAATAAAGGCTTGGGAAGCCATTTAGATATATAGAAGTGAATGATTTTATCTAGCTAAGAAGAGTAGAGGAAAGTAGAGAAAAAAGAAGAGATATATTAATGTGCTATAATTTGTTGAGAAAGCAACATTGAGAGATAGTTGGTGTTTTATACACAAGAGGGGTTGGTGCTCCTGTGGGTGGGCGCTCATGAATCATTGATGTGTTGGTGATCAGCAAAGGGGTTGGTGTTCTTGAAAGTTGGTTCTTGAGAACTTTGTAACTTGAGTTGGTGCTCATTTATATACTTGAAATTGTTCTCCATGGTTTTTCCCACTTTGGGTTTCCATGTAAAATCTGGTCTCTCTCTCTCTTATGTGGTGCATGTTATTGATTTCAATTTTATTACATATCTTGAATGTATGATTAAGTGGTTAAAGAAAAATGAATTTGATTAAGTAAAAGATATATCCCATGCTTAACATTCATAAATGTGGATAGCCATTTATTCACACTACTAAAGGATGCTATCTTTAGATCCCGATAAAGTAGTTTCTTACCCTATAGGTGGGGGATGAGGGATGTTTATTTCAAATAATAGTTGAATTAGATTATTATGATGATAAGGAGAAGTTCTCATGAGTTATAAGAAAATAATTTGAGATGGGAGGTGTGAGAGTTTAGCTATATTATCCCATTCATCATATCTCATTAGAATTTTATTGGATAAGGGTGTATAGTGTTGTGGTAAATCCTTTGAGGGTGTAGTGAAAATGTATTGAAATTACTATTGATAAGGTGTGTTTGCTCTTGGTTTGGTTAATTTAGGCTGACTAATTGTATATATTTGTGTTATTTTAGATGATGTGGTTGAATCATTAGTTGTTTCTTGTGTTTGAGAGGAAGAAGTACCAATGATATAGGGTTGTGGGATTTTTGAATGAGGTGTCTTAGTTGAAAGGGGAGTAGAAATTGTATCGATGGTATACAAGGAATTATCTAATTATATAATTGGATTTGATATTTGTAAATTTTTTAAAATTAGTTCCACATGCCCTAATTTTATAATATGGGATGGGTAAGAGTCTTGAATAGTGAAGAACTTTGGGAACTTGTATTGATGGTATGCGAGGCATTGTCTAATTATATCATTGGATTTAATAGTTTTGAATTTTTTAAAATAAATTACACATGCCCTAATTCTATGAGATGGAAAGGGTAAGAGTCTTGAACATTGAATAACTTTAAGAACTTGTTATAAGGAGAATCTAGATAATTATCGATATAGGAAACTACTCTTGTCATATTATTCATGTCGACAACATTCTCATCATTTATGTTAGGATCCACAAACTTTAAACATTATAGTAGTGGGATTTTGGTTAGTGTTAACTTGATTATTAGGAAGAGGATCCTTGTCAATAGATAAATGAGCATTTTCTTGGTTTAAGGTCTCATTTTTAGTTCTAGTTTCATGATCCTTAGTTATTATTTCATAAGCTTGTTGACATGTACATATGAGAAAGTCATGTTCAAAGTTAGGTCCATGGAGATAATACATATAAAAATTTCTTAGTTGACAACAAGTTTCATGAGAATGGCCCCAAATTTCATGAAACCAACAAAATTTGTGGGGATCATACCAATGTTTGGTAGGGTGTGTAGGATTGAGATCTCATGGTCAATGTCAAGGAAGATGCTTTGAAATTTATGCTAAGGAAAGTGGTTTATGGAAATATACATTATGTACTTGAGAAAATTTAGAGTTAGGATGAAAGTTTTTGGACATTAATGTTGAACAATTAGGATTTATGGGATTAGTTAGAGTTATGGATTGAATGGTGTGTATGGAATCATTAGAATCTGTAACACCGTCATTAGTTGCATGTTATTTTTTAGAATTCATAAGTATTAAGGACTTTGTTATATGGAGAGGAGGTTAAAATTATCATATAAATAAATATTGACATTTAACTTGGTCAAGGGATTCTTTTAAGGATTTTGGAGAAATAGTCCTCATGTGATATTGTAATTTGGATTGAATATATGAAATAAATTATCATGTGACATGTTATGCATAACTTTATTAGATAAAGAGTTTTATCATTTGATGAAAAATCATGTTTTTTCAAATTCTAATTGTTTACAATTGATAAAATGAGCTAAGTTATTTTTAGGAAGATCACTAGTTTGAAAATTTTAAACCAATACATTGACTAGAGATTCCAAGATGGCTATATAATGAGTTTTAAGTTGATTATACCAAACTAAATCATCATTTGAAAAGATTTTAGCTAATATATTTATGGTATTGAATGTATTAAGTGTAACCCAATCTTTTTATAAATTTATAAAAGTTTTCAAATGCAAAGCTAGATCAATGGATCCATTATAAGTGATAGTGGGAATTATGCCACCTATGTCAATGTTGGTAATTTGAGAAACAAGAGGTTCATTTTGTAAGTGTTTAATAACCTTGTTAATAAGTGGGGTTTATGGTATAAGTTTAATATGTGCATCTCTAATGGGAGGTGGGGGGCATTAGGATTTTGCATTTCCCATTGAGTAGGTTGAGGTTAATTTTGAAATTCATTAATTAGTTTTGAATTTGCATAATTTATTTAGAAATATTAGTTTGAAAAGTAGACATTTGATTTAATGTTTGTAATAATAATTGATTAGTATTCTTTTTTTTTTACTATTAGAAACCACATGCAATGTGTTAGCATTATGTGAGGCATTAATAGTTTGAGATATACTAGTAGCATGAGATGCACTAGTAGTTGTATGGAATTTGGCATTAGTGTGGGTATTTTGAGTAGAACCACTAAAATTCAAACCTACCATGTTTGTATAAATTTTTGTCATGGAGGATGATGCCATGCTAGTATAGGAAGGTATGAGAGAATAAAAGGGGGTGATAGAACTTATATGATGACTTGCCCCAAATTTTATAGAAAAGGTAGGTGAAGGTGAATGGGGATCTCCAATATGAAGTCCCATTATAAGGTTGTAAATGGATGTGGGATAATTACCTTGATGTTGGGTATTTTTATATGCAAGTAAAATAAGATAGATCTGCAACTTATCCTACTCAATAATATACAAGATTAAAGAAGGTGGATTAACTAACAATCTGATTAGTAATACTTTATTATATTAGGGTCATGACCAATGATAGATCCATTAAACCTAAAATAAGGGATATATTACCATACAATGGTAAAGGAGAGGTTTCTAAGGCATATAGTCAAATTACATCATATAATAACCCTAGATAGGTCTTATGATTGTAATATAAGTAAGCAAGCTAATCTACTAAATAAACATGCAAGCTAATCTAGTAAATGAATATGCAAGATAATGTAATGTTTACTAAAAATTGTGGCACAAGTAGGTAAGATAATAAATAAGTAAATATAATTCTCTTCAATAAAATATAGAATTAATCTAAGTAGATATAGATATAATTGAATCCATTAGTTTCTACAACATATACTTATCAAAATATGAAGTGCTAGGAGTATACTTTCCTTGTTGAAGTGAAACCATTTCCTCAATATCTCCATTGGCCATTGGTTCTTTGTAAGAGGTTGTTATGGCTTGTAAGGATCACAAGGATAAATTAGTTATAGGATACAAGACTTATCATATGCATCTAAGGCCTCCACAAGATAAGGACTACTACTCCAAGACAAAAACCTAAGCAATTAAACCTCAAATTACTAGTATAAGTAAATTTTTGAGTTTTAATGATGCATAATTAAATAATCCTCTATTTAGAAATGAATTTAATGCAATATTTATTATTAGAGGTATAATCACTGAGAGGGAGGTTGAATCAGTGAGCTCAGATATTTTAATTACAATTGTAGTTCTTTCAAACTATTAAACAATCAACATATATCAGCTTGATCAATCAATATTAACAAGAGATCTCATTCATTAAATGCATACACAAGATCAACACATAACACATAGTTATTATGGGAAACTTTCATTGGGAATAAAACCCACTCTCAAGTCAACAACACATGGACTACTTTCTTATAATAAATTACAAACAAGAAACTGGTCAACTCCTTTAGACCAAAAAACCTTAATCATGTCCTAACCAAAGGTATTTAGTAAAATAACTATTTCAAAATAAAAACATACCCCTAAGGAAGACCAAGTACTTTAGACCCTCTTTTGAACACCTCCACCTTATAAATGATGTCTTCAACACTTGATGATGGATATCTATTTATCTAATCCCTACACAAACTTCCTCTCTATCTCAAACATGCCTCATATGCACACTCAAACCTCTTCACATATCCTCAATCTGTAACAACACTTTTATGACATCATAAATATGACCTATAAGTCATACACATAGTCATAAATCTACTCTACTCATCAATTCATCAACTGGTCACTCTACCTCTCCTTCTCTCCATAACTCTCACATCCAGCTGGCACAAGTCTCTCTCACAAGTCTTCCACACTCCTCACACATCTTACACAAACCTTCTCACTAGTGTTTTTTAAAATCCTAGAAACCAAAAAAATTGGTTTCACTATATATAGAGAATTCATGAATTATCAAGTCCATAATCTTTCCTCTTTAGCTAAAATACATGCCTTCACCCTTAAGGCATCTCACATGGGTCACACTTAAGCACAATCCACTTTCAAATAAGTCTAAGTCACTTTTAGGTCCTATGGAGACCCATTTATATTTTTGACACTTATTTAAGCAAAAAAAAAACATAAGAAAACTTTATAAAAGCATGGACCCATTCCATATGATCTATATTCCTCCCTGAAGTGTCCATATCCATCACAATACCCTTCTACTTAATCAGAAAATGCTCAAACAACATTATGTGCACATAGTCACCATAAATGAATACACAATCACCTTTTAAACCCTTATTCATACTACATAAAATCAATCAAACCTTAATAATGCACAAAAATCATCCTCATGTAGTATAAAACACTCCCCAATATCCAATTTGTAAATAAATATCAAAATAATATCAAAACAAGCTCGAACAGTCTTCCCAGGTCACTTACAGAATGTACATGAACACATAGTCAACTTTGAAACTTAATATATTTTATTGTACACACTTTAATATATTTAAATTAATATTTATAGATGTTTTTTGAATTCCTCTACAATTTTTCTTTTTATACCATGAGCAATTTCTACTTGTATCAAAAGATACGGCCAAAATACAGATCACTACTTTTTCCCTTTGTTAAATTCAAATATTCAATTGTAAATGGTCATAGTTAAACATTGAACACCATGATATCATCTTGAGTCATCCCTGATCAGATTAAACATGCATTATTGATCTTATTATATGAATATCTACCTTTAACACATAGTCTACCAATGCTAAATGTTAAACCTTGAACATGTTGACCTCATCTCATGCACTCTTATAACTTTGACCTCATGTGATCCATCAATCTCTTGTATGTCTCAGTATTTAACAATGCTAAACAACTATCACTTTGACCTCTTAACTTTAATATGCACCATTTATCTTTATCTATATGATCACCCACTCACTATTGATCCTTGAAAGAAGTTTGATCTTTATCTCTACTCAACGTTAAACATTTAAACACTTGGCACCATCTAACTACTTCTTGACATCTTGGAGCAATGCGCTCAGTTGATGATTATTGAACTTTACCTTGTGCAAAATTGACTATGGGAAACATTGAAATATTTTTTAGAATCTAACTTTGAACCTTAATAAATTTTACCTTGCTCACTACATGTTCTCAAATTTTGACCATATGATCTCCTCACATAGGAGAATCCAACCATGTGCAAAACTACTCCTTAAACCTTCACATGTGAAAGATATATTGACATTAAAATGCTCACTCAATTTTTTTTGCCACAGAGCCAACTATGTCAAAAACTTATTTGAGAGGCTAACTTTGAACATGCATATCTTTATCATGCTTTGGCACTTAACCTGAAAGTTAGCATAAATTAACCAGGCACAAAACTAAACAAACCTATATGATCATCTTATTCTAAAATGTCCACATGTGTGAGATGTGACATCACCAAACTAATTACTCGATTCTTTCTTGCATCATGAAAATTTGGATAAGTATGGGAAAATAATGTTAAATTTTTTGGGAGCCCAACTTTGCACTTGCATATATTTTATCATGCTTAGGTTCATGACCTGAGATTTAGTGCATAAGAACTAAACATAATACTGAACAAACCCATGTGAACATTTATTTATAAAACCTTCATGTGTGTGAATTCTAACATCATCAACATGATTACTCTACTCTATTTAAACATAGAAAACACTGTCAAAATGTATGAGATCCCAACTTTGCACCCACATATCTTTGAGTGAGCTTAGGTGAATGACTTAAGACTTAGTGCATAGTAACTAGGGACTAATGTGATTAAAACCATATGACCAACTCCCCCTGACTCATCCCCACATTAAAATTATGATTTCACCAAACTGCCTACTCATATTTTCTACCATTGGACCCGAAATGTCTAGATGAGAATAATGATGAACTAGGTGAATTCCACTCATGCACACAAGCACTCAAACCATTCTTGACTTCTAATAGGACCATTTGCTCATGCTCAAATCACCATACTCATCCCTAAACATCTCTAACCAATCCAAAACTAAAGATCAACCAAGCCTCCTTCAAGCACACTTTGACAAGCACATTGCACACTTTGTCATTGTCACTTACACTATCAAGCACTTCATCCACTCACCAAGACACCTCCATGACATCACCATGACATCATTGAAAAATATCCAACATTTATTTCCAAGGATTGACATTAAACCCTCCTGATAATTTAGCTAACAAGGTCAAATGGGTCAACCTTTTTTATTTGGAAATAGAGTCATTAGGTCTCGAACTAGGTCAGTTGGGGTGATAGAGTTCTATAATGTGTGCATAGTCTTAACAAAGTCGATAAGTCTGACATAGGAAAATGAATAAAAAGGGGTGTTACTTAATAAGGGGATATTTTAGGTGGTGAATTGCTTAGGGGAGTGTATACATGGGTTTTTATTACTGAAGGAATTGAATAAGAGTACCTTTATTAGTTTTATGTAATGACATAGGGGCCAACAATCCTACAAAGTAATAAATGTTTGCCAAACCCTTTCTTAGTGGACCCTTTAAGGCATGCACTCAAAGATATTGAGATTCAATAGGTTCCTAAAATAGATAAAGCATCAATAAATGATAAAGTTAAAAAATATTGTGTGTATACATATACCCCACTTCAATATCATCATGTGTTACATAGTTGTAATATGCGATGGTGCTTCAATAAAAACACATAGTAACGCATAATACTGAGCTATATAAATTGTAGTACATTTCATAAAAAAATGAAAGTAAAGAATTGAAAAACACATACCTTCACTTACCTTGTTGGTGTATAATATAAGTTGTGTGAGAAGAAGGAAGAGTCATCTAATGTACATGACATTAGTTAGAATTGAAAAATAAGTTAAAATTAATTTTTTTTTGAAAAAATATGATTTAAGTATAGACAAATTATCTCTTTTTTCAATATTATATAAATTTTAATGTTTTTGAAAAAGAGCTTATAGATACATAGGAATGAGTAAAATATAAAATTTATTGGTAAATAATTGAAAGTTAAAGAATTTGTAAATTTGAAATATAAATAATTTTTTTAAATATTCATTTGTAAATTTACTATTTTTAGAAAACTAGAGCTCTATGAGACTATGGCACAAAGATAAGGAGCACAAGGTGATATACACATAACATCAGTGTCTAACATGATCTAGGTAAGTAATATACTTAATTTTGAAAATTTTCCAAGTTTAATTGAAAAATAAGGTAGATTTGAAAACGTAGGTGGTGGGGTAAATCCGAGTAGTGGAATATTACCCAAAATTTTTTAGGGTAGAATAGGATGTAGGATGGTTAATGGGTAAGGGTGAAAAGGGTAATTAATGCATAAGGAATTAATGATAAATATATTAAAAATTGCCACATAAAATGAATGGGGTTGGCCAAGTGATGTACTTAAAAATGGATAAATGAAGGAAGGTGGATAAATGTGTAGTAATAGGCTGATGTAGTTTAGAAATAAGTGGATGACTATGTATGGAGAGGATAATTAAGTTTAACAATGTTTAGGTGGTTGACCACATACATTATGGCTGAAGTAGTAATGTATCTAGGTGGTTGACATAGTTGTAAAAAGTGGTTGATGTAGTAGAATGACCTAACAAATTGTTTATCTATTGTTAGGAATAGTTAGGTTAGGTGTTTTAATTTGTATAAAGTGGAAGTTTTTAACAATGGCTAACATAGTTATTTACCTGGCTAAACTAGTAGAAAATTTGGTTTTTGGCTGACATAGTTAATTATGTGGCCGATGTAGTATAAATTTTAAAGAAATTATCAAAGTAGATTGATGAAGTAGTTAATTTTAGTGTAAATGTAGTAATTTTTATTTTTTTAGTGTATTTTATTGATTATCTAATATTAAGGATTAATACATGATTTATTTGTTTGATATTTTATAGATGTGATAGAGGATTTAATACGTAGTTGATGTCATGTGGTTAACTAATTTATTGGAGAGATTGACACTTGATGACCATGTGTGCTTGGAATAATTAGGATTTAGATGGATTATTTTGATGTGTTAAATCATTTTGAGTGTTGGCTTAGTTTCTATGTTTTTAGGAGCATGGTAGCGACTAACCAACACTTTTAGGTGAGTGGTAGATGGGGATACCATTAAGGTGGGTATTACCTTTGAGGATGTCTATGGGATTCTTAGACTTCTTGTTATTGGTATGCTTATACTTTTTGATACCCCAGAGATATATCCAAAGAGATGAGCCCTAACCCTATGTATGACTAGATCTAAGAGGTATTTTGAAGGTTTGTATGTGCATCTATTTGATGTTTATGTATCAACCATTATAGATATCTATAAGGTGATTATTGGCCTTGTGAAAACTCATGTGATATGTCACAAGTTATATGGGAAGGTGATACTATATGTGGTTGCCTTGTGTCAATTTATTTTAGAGCAAGGTACTTTATATAACCTAGGATCAATGGTTTGAGTGAAACTAGTGAATGATTTGTATAATATTTTTTATCATGGGAAGATGACTATGAGCCCTGTTATTTTAATTAGTAGCTAGATATATGAGATATCCTCTATCTATCAATCAAATTTTATGACCCATGTTATTGATCATGTGTTATATGTTGTACCATATACCCTAACACTACAAACTGTGACTCATGGTGACATTGTATGGTATCCATATATAGGTATTGTATCTATTTTTCTAACTTAGCCTACTATTTATCTTGGATTGGCTCATGTTTGGATTACTAGACATTACACATGGTGGGTAGATCCACATCTTATTGCTCACCTAACTAGTCATATAGGGTTGCCACCTTTAGTGGTACCATTAGTAGTGCCCACATATTGGTCACAACATGTGAGGGAGCATAGGGGTAGTGGAGGTATAGGGTCTCATGTAGATGTACCTATGATTCAACCTCATTGAGTTATACCTTAGATGGGATGGTGATGATGATAACTGAGAGAGGCTAGACTCACTAAGGAAGAGGTAGCAATTGTGATGGAGGATGCTGAGGTGTTGATTGTTATGCAAAATAGGTGTTATAGTTACCACCACCAATTTGATGATGATGGAGACATTGGTGTGTGTAGAGGTAAGTGGAGGTATGGAAGGAGGTAGAGCCATAGGTAGAGGAAAATAATTAGAGAGATCCCATTACATAGCCTTCACAAAGTTGGTCTATAGAGAGATTTTTTTGATAGGACTACTACGTGCTTGGATTTTCTAGCCTGGTTTTGTATCACCTTAGAGACATACTCTAGTGGAGGTACTTGGTGGAAGTATCGATGGTGATACTATTATTGGTAGGTTTTTTAATGTTATGTTATATAGTTGATATTTAAGTTTGATAATGTTATATACGTATTTGTTTTGATAAATATTTTGGAGATATATATGTAGATCTAATGTATATTTGGTTTTGTGTTATATATATATTACATTAGAGGAGTTTAGATGGTTTTTAATAGTGTGTCGATCACATCATGATATTTTGGTTGATGTGTTTCTACATCACAATGCTACCATTATGGATGATCCTATTGTTCCCTCTTGTTGAACCTATGCTAGTTGGTTCCAATTAGTTGATGAGGTATCTCAAGAGCCATAAAGAGTAGGAGATGTTGCATAACTACCACCTTGAGTAGGTGATGTGGAGTTGCAATCCTATCACAAAGTGATGAATGAGTGAACTACCCATATGGAGACATCTAGAGAGTTAAAATGTGTTTAGGATCACATGGCCAATATATAGGGACAAGTAGAGGGCCTTTATTCTTGAATAGAGTCAATATAACATATTATTTAAAGGGGACAGTCCCAGGTTTCAATGGGTATTGTGGCCCATACACTATATGGATAGGATGGACCACATCCATAGTGTTATGATTGTATTATGCTCATTACATGATGTTATATTATATGAAACATTTGATCCTTTGATATATATATCTCTTATTTGTTTAATATTACTTATGGATGTTTTAGGATGTTATGGATGTATGTATTTTCTTTCTAGCACATGAGTTTAGTTTTTATTATATGCTATGAGAAAATATTTGGTGTATTTTGGATTATTTTGTAGAAATTTTTAAACAAATTCATGGTTAAAAATAATGAGAGAAAAAAATGTAAAGAGGAAAAATTTAATGTAAAATATGATAAATATTATATAACAACACACTAAATCATGTTGGGAAAAACATAAAATAAAGAAATATGTAAAACACACTAAATCAAGTTTGAAAGGTATGTAAGATAAATGGAAATGGTGAAATATAAAACACACTAAATCAAGTTGAGAAGCATGTAAAATGTAAGTAAATGACAAAATAAAATAAAAATGAAAAACACACTAACTCAAATTTTGAAAAGTGTGTAAAATATAGATAGATTAAAATGATAAAATGTAAACATAATACATACATAGTTAATTTGGGAAGTATGTAAATTATTCATAAATAAAAATGTAAGACACACTAAATCAAGTTGAAAAGTGTGCAAAACAAAATGTCAAGTAAGAAATATCAATGCCAAGATTTGTAGTTATATTTATGAGTAATCATGGTATGAAGTTTTAAGAATATTTTTTGAGGAAATCCTGGTCCTATCTAAGGTCCTACACAATAAATCATAACTAGAAACCAATGAGGTAAATTCAAATAATGGGAAATAGTCTTGATTAATAAAGAAATGTTTGTGAGGAAGGCCTGGTCCTATCTAAGGTCTTGTAGTGCAACTCATAAAAGGAAAACCCAAGGTGTATGATAAATTAACATAACATATTCATCAAGTAGAAATTATAGGAGTGTTTTAATGAATTTGATAATGGAAAAACCCTGAGATAGGTGTTTAGAATAAATGTTAGTAGGCATGAAGCATACTAAGTAAATATGGAAAATTTAGGAATTTAATGGATGCCAAATTCAAAATATATTTGTTCACAATAAGCACACAAATTTTTTAGCAAATAAGTGTATTAATATATCATCTCATGAAGGTTATATATGTAATAAATTAAAATGGAGCTACCTTCCCACAACATATTCCCCATTCCTTAAGACCCCTTATAGAGCCATCAATCTACTGTGAAGATTGGGTACTTACATGAGAAAGTAGGTAGCACTAGAGAGAATTTTAAAAACTCCTAACCCAATCTACCAGCCTACCACACCCCAATGGACCTTTGCTCTATCATGAGGTCTACTATTGAGTTTGATCTTTGACTAGGAATAGTAGATGTGTTAAGATATGAATCACATATTTTGGTGTGATTTTGACTTTTGAATGTTTTTAGAAACCTTTTTATCATTGTCTTTTGTTTAAATGATTTATATTTTAACTTTTTATGGATTTTTTGATTCCTCATCCATAATTTTTTTGAATAACCAAACACAAGTTATAAAAGTGATGAACATGAATAAGTTGTGGGCTCTAGTTATAGGACACACAATACCTAGAGATTTTGTCATTTGAGTAAATAATTAAGCTTACCTATAAACTAGTATGTGATCTCAAGAGTAACCATATGTGTGATTAGTATGAGGGGAAAATAATGGGAATAATGGAGATGAAGAGATCAATGTATGTAGTGATATAATGAGGAATATACTTGTTAACTGATCATATGGTAAATATATGATTTTAAAGGGATGTGGGATTTAGAACCATGTCACATTAATAACTATCTTGATTTAAATAAAATTAAAAAATAAACATAATAAATAAGTCCACTTAAATAAAGTAAGAGACTAGAGATGAAAATAAAATTAAGCCATGAAACATGAGATAAAAAGTAAAAAGTAATCCATAAGACATGTAATTAATTTATAAGATATTTTTAAATAATAAAAAAACCATAAGATAAATATATGCTCATCAATAAAATCAAAATCATGTAGTAATATAATAAATAATGTAATGAAACAACATGGAGTGCTCACAAATATTGATAAATCTCATGAAAAATATCATTCATAACATCTGATACATTCTTGTGTAGCTAAATTTTGATGTTAATCAGAGTCTCATCAATCTTCATAGAAAGTCATGAAAATATTTCCTAATGTATCATCTCTACAGATAAGGTAAATATGCTAGAAGATGAATAATTTTCATGAGGCATCTCTTATATGGGATACTCAATGCAAGGAACTTATGTCAAAGTATATTTAGATTTATGAAGAGATGTAGGTTAAAGAGAAGGTGGAACCTTGTCTACAAATGTCCAAAGAATGAAGTTGAGATGACAAAGGCATTGGTCATCAAAAGTCATGAAAGTGATACTAAAGCATTCAACATCTATCTATATGGTGTGTGGTATGCTAATGCCAAATACAAAATACTTCCCCATATTTAGGGATGTATTCTAGTGGTATCTTAGGAGGTCGCAACATCTTGTTTGTAGACTGTCCCTTCTTTGGAAAAAATGTATCAATGTACTACTGAAGCTATCAAAAATGAGTAGAGGAATTATTACATGTACCATGAAAGAAACAAGTACATATAGTAGTAGTTGGTGAATGTTGGCTATCTATAGTATAATTACAACCTAAAGTTTATTTTTATTGATGTGGATGAAAATCTTTGGCCTAATGATCAATAATTATATAGATCTCACAATAAGGCTCACATACCCATTATGCTAGTATAAGATTAAACATAGGAAAAAAAAGTATACCATCATCACTAAGAGGAGGAATCAGAATAGGATTCTATCTATCCTAGGCTACATCAAGAGATGAACTCATAGTGGGTTGACATAGTGTAGGTAACATCTTTGGAGGAAGTAAGATGGAAGGGTCCCAATATTTAGCAAATTTATAAGGTCCTATCATATCATGGTACATAAGCATATTTTGAAGAGTCTTAGTAGTAACTAGAGGATGAGTGTGTGTGTAATCTATCTCAGACTTGTGAATATAAAAATATGAACTAATATTATGACCTATAGAAGGAGAAGGAACTACATGAAAAGAATTAAGAGAATGTTATAAATAAGTATGGTATCTAAGTATCTATGCATTTTTAGCTTAAGAAAAGATAGATATAAAGGGATCATCTAAGGAATACCGATCATCATAATTAGGAGTATGAAGATCAATAATATATGCATCGATGATTTTATCAGTTGAAGAGGTAAGGTGAATGTAGTTTTTAGTGTTTTTTAGATTAACAAAAAAAATATATAATGGTTTTTGAAGAGATCAAGGTTGTAGAGAGGGAGGTAAATGAGAAATTATGTTAGGAGAGAGATAAAATGTTTTTATTATTAAATTGATCTCATCTTGTTCATCATCATCTAAATCTAGAATAATAGGTGGTATGTTCCTATCAATTAAGGATGACCACTATATC
The DNA here is from genome assembly GCA_037957365.1 of Torreya grandis. Lineage (NCBI taxonomy): Eukaryota > Viridiplantae > Streptophyta > Pinopsida > Cupressales > Taxaceae > Torreya > Torreya grandis. The sequence continues at coordinate 1,406,712 of JARHVA010001912.1, forward strand.
CTTTGGTAGTATTGATAGGACAATTAAAAAATTGAGATTCATGAAATGGGATGCTAGGCAAAGGTTTAAGGATAGGTATTTTAAATAATGTCTTTTTTGGAATTGTTGAAAATTCCAAGGATTGGTATCTCCTTTAATTGTATATAAAACCATTATAAGGAAATTTAACACATTATCATGATGACAAGGCCACTAATCTCATGCAGTGTGTTCAAGGTTGGTAAAGTAAAATGTTATAGTAAAGTGGAAAGTTAAATATCACAAATTTGACATGCACTATGATAGGGAGAACCATTATAAGGAGGAGAATATAACCTAAAGGAGGAATTTATCTTATATCATATCCTTGACATGTACTTTGAGTAGATTTGAGGTTAAATTCAAAGTATCCAAGTGTTTTAATAAAATCAAGGGAAGCCACACAAGTACCTCAACTTTCATAAATTAGTGTATGTTTAACTTGGATATATCCTATTTGGATGCTAATAAATAATGGAGGATCATCCATATGAAAAAATATATAATTAAGAATCATGGAAGATATAGGAAATTTAATTTAAAGAGAGGTATCTTCTATTTCATCAATGTGGATAACCATTTATTCACACTGCTAAAGGATGTTATCTTCTGATCCTAACAATTTAGCTTCTTACCCCACAAGTGGGGGACAAGAGATGTTCATTTCAAATAAAAGTTGCATTATACTATTATGATGATGAGGAGAAGTTATCATGAGTTATAATAAAGGAATTTGAGATGGGAGATGTGAAATATTAGCTATAGGGTCCCATGCATCATAACACATTAGAATGTTATTAGAAAAAGGTGTATAGTGTTGTAGTAAATCCTTAGAGAGTGTAGTAGAAGTGCATTAAAAATTATGTTGATAAGGTATGATTGTTTTTGATTTGGTTAATGTGGATTGACTATTTTTTGGTGATTGTGTTATCTTAGATGATATGATTGTATCATTGGTTATTTCTTATGTTTGATAAGAAGTAATGATGGTTGAAGGTTTTAGAATTTATAATTTAGGTATTTGAGTTGGAGTGGTATAAATTATATGAATAGTATGTGAGGAATTGTCTATTATTAGGGTTAACACTTATAGGTCTGTTATAATTTGATCTTCATGCCTTGATTCTATGAGATGGGATGGGTAAGAATAATGAATAATGCAAAATTTAGGGAAATTATTATGGTTGGAGGATAGATAATGATTGATTTAGGAAACTACTCTCCTCATATTATTCATCTTGATAACAGTATCAACATTTATGTTAGGATCCACCAAAATTTTAATGTTGTTGGTAGTAGGAATTTGGTTAGTGTTATCTTGTTGGTTAGGAAGGGGATCCTTAAAAATAAGTGAGAATTATCTTGCTTTAAGGCTTCATTTTTAGTTTTAGTTTCATGACCTTTAGCTAATATTTCATAAGATTATTGATGTGTACATATAAGTGATTCATGATCAAAGTTATGTCCAAGAAGATAACCCATAACAAATTTTCATAGTTGGCGATAAGTTTGGTAAGAATGCCCCTAACTTGCATGAAACCATGAAATTTTTTGGGGATCATACCAATGTTTGGTAGGGCGTGTTGGATCAATATATTGTGTAAAAATTCATGGAAGACACTTTTGAATTTATGCTAAGGAACTTGGTTTATGGAAATCTGCATTATGCACTTAAGAAAATGTGGAATTGGGATGAGAGTTATTAGGAACTAAAATTGAATGATTATGCTCCATTAGATTATTTAAAGAAATGGCTTGAATAATATGTATAGAATAATAAATATCTAATAGTTAAATTTATTTTTTAGATTTCATAAGCATTCAGGTCCCCATTGGAGGGTATAAAGGCTCAAATTATCATATAAGTAAATCTTGATGTTTAGCTTGGTTGAGGGCTTCTTCCAAGGATTTGGATAGAGAGTCCTCATGTGATATTATAATTTGGAATGAAGAGCATTAGTGAATAAGTGTAAGAGATTCTCATTTGACATGTTATGTTTAAATTTTTTAGACAAAGCTTTCCATTTTTTGATGAGAATTTGTGCCATTTCAGATTCTAATTATTTGCAATTGATAAAATAAGTTAAGTTATTTTCAAGAAGATCACTAGTTTGGAATTTTTCAACCAATGCATTGATTAAGCCTTCCAAGATAGATATAGAATTGGTTTTAAGTTGATTATACCAATCTAAAGCATCACCTTAAAAAGTTTTAGGTAATATCTTGGTGGCATTAAATGTGTTAAGTTTAATCCAATCTTTGTATAAAATTTTAAAAGTCTTGAAATGCAAAGCTGAATCAATGGATCCATTATAAGTGACAGTGGGAATTATGCCACCTATGTCAATATTTACAATTTGAGGAATAAGAAGTTCATTTTTTAAGTGTTTAATAGCTTTGTTAATAAGTGAGGGTTGTGGCATAAGGTTACCATGTGCATCTCTAAGGGTGGTTGGGTGTGTTGGTTGATTATTTTGTCTATCAGTGTACTAGTAAACAAAATAGGTCTTATCAGCCAAAGCAATAAGATTAGTCATCCTAATGTGTAAGTTTATAACATCAAAAGGAGACTTATCTCTCCTCTCATCAAGGGGAGGTTCCCTATGGATATGCTTTGTATATATATGAACAAAAAATAGTACTCAAGGGTAGGACCAGACATCTATCTCTCTTTCTTCAGAGATGATGTATACAAAACAAAGGAAGAACTCAAGAGAATGACAGACAACACTCCTCTTCTTTCAGAAGAACTATTCAACCAGCCACAAGAATACTCCTAGAAATAAAAGTAGAATATGACTAAAGTATGGTAACCAGCAAATCAAGACAGCGCAAAGTCTACACATGAAATACTCAAGAGTGATATACGAAGAACAATGAAAGATCAAAGTCTTTCCAAATTTCTTTACACAACAATGAAAATACAAACACACTGAAGGCAGCTATGGGGGCACAAAGTCTCTCCACAGTTGATTCTCCAGGACACCTTCTTGAAAAATTAGCTAATTCTACTTATTTAATCAATGAAACAAATAAGATATCACAACACAAAGTCTAAAAAAGTCCCTTGTTTTCATTAACAAAATATGATAAACAGACTAAGCACAAAGTCTCAATGATGCCTCTCAATTTTGGCAGAGTTTCATTTAGATTATCAAAAAGAAGATCCCATTACAATAGAATAAAATCCCTTATATAGTCTCTTCAAAGGACTTGGGAACAAATAATACATCAATTTGCATTGAAATCTGTTAAGGAGACACACTGGAACTTAGGGACACTTTTCCCATTTGATTTTATCAATGCAAGGAAATAAGTCATGCTTATTGAAAGTTTGTAACTTCCAATGTTCCACCTAGCAATCTGATCTTATCTTCATCGTTCCTCCTTATTCGGCTAATTGAATCGGGCCCTGGATTTAATTTGTTGTTCTCCTTCTTCCCCGCATTCTACTAGTCTTGGCCTTGAGAATTGTGAATGTATTCTATTCTGTGAATAAAAGGATCAACGATTATTTTGATGTCTCTAAAATTGAAATTTTCATGCCCGTCACTATGTTTCCAACGGCTAGTTGACGTGTTGAATTTTGATGTGTTCAGGCGCGTCATTCCTTGGTCTTCTTTTATCTTCCACTTAGCACTTTCCTAGACTGCACTTTGCCCCTTCAGGCCCTGAGAAATGATTCTTTGAAGTCTATTGGCCCTTCACAAATTCTCCTTGGGCTTTTCCTCGGGCCATTCATTTTCTACTCTCCTGCGGACATTCCCTTGGGCTTTCCTTTGAACATTCCTGGGGACATTTTCCTTGGGTGAAATTCCCTGGGCAAAAAGTCTGGGTGAAATTCCCATGGGTTTGGAGTCAAGTCTTTAAAAAAGTCAAAGAGTGCTTTGGTTGGTGAAGTGACCTCCGTAAGGACACTTATCCTTTAGAAAAGTCCTCTTGGCTTTGAACCAACCCTTTGAACTATTTAAAGTTGAACCAAAGGATGAACCAAATGTTGAACCTGCTGCTGATTGTTTGCTGATGAAAATTTCTGCAGAAGTGTGTAGATTTTCTAAGAAGCTCTAAAAATGAGAAATTTAAATACTTAAGACAAATTTTGAAAATGGAAGATACTATTTTGGTTTGTAGAACCAAAATAATTAAAATGTTGTTCCAAAAATGACTGTTATTTTTAGGAGACAACAGGGTGGGCATTAGGATTTTTCACTCCCCATTACATAGATTAAGGTTGATTTTGGAAATGCATTAATTGGTTTTGCATTTGCATCAATTGGTTGGCATTATTAGTTTGAAAATTAGCCATTTTATTTAAAGTTTGTAATAATACTTGATTAGTATTAACTATATTTTGATTATTATAATCCATATGAGATGTGTTAGCATTATACAAGGTATTAAAAGTTTGTGATGAACTAGTATCATGAAATGTACTAGTATTTAGATGAAATTAAACATTGGTATGTGTATTTTGAGTAAACCCAATAAAAGTCACACCTGTCATGGTTTTAGAAATAATTTGCATGGAAGTGAAATAAGGTATGGAAGACAATGTCATACTATTAGAGGGAGGCATGAGAGAGGAGAAGGATGTTGTGGAAGTCATAAAGTGACTTGCCTCAAATCATATAAAAAATATAGGTGAAGGTGAATGGGGTTATACAATATGAATTTGAATGGGGTTCTCCATCATGAGGCTATAATAACTATGGGATCCTTACCTTAATGTTGAGGGTTATCGTTAATGAAGAGGAACATTTTAGTTGTATACTTAAGATCACTTTCATGCTCTACCATTTTTAGGATTAAAAGATTAGGTGTTGTGGAATAGGGAGAAGTCTCATAGTTTCTATTTTTAATAGTAACATGGATATTACTAAGTCTTAAATTAGTTATAAAAAAATGTGTCTTAAGGAGTTTATTAAGATTAGTGAAGTTTATCAAGCTAGTTTGATTTTGATCTTTATAATTTTCATACAAATGTTACCTAATGAAAAAGTTGATTTAAGCACTTATTAGGGATATGATAAACTTATTGGCTCAAAATGAACAAGATCAAGCTGGTTAATCTAGTTAGATAGATGGGATCAAAATAGGTCGAGATAGTCGACCTAGTGGGATGAATAGGAAAATAGAATAATATGGAATCAAACCAAGTAAAATTAGTTGAATAGGTTGGATAAACAATAAAATAGAAAAGTCTAGAATTAAACAATGTTGAGCTAGTTGACTATGTTGGATAAACATGATTTTTTTTTTATAATAGATTGGGTTGAGTAGGTCAATAGAGTATAAAAATAAATCAAACATAAAAATCTATACCTAGACTAAGTAGAGTAGGTCAAATGAGTAATAAAATCAAGAAAAAAGAATAGTCTATGCCTAGACTAAGTCAAGTAGGTTTACTGAGTTGGAAAATTAGGCAAGCAAAATAGTCTATGCCTAGACTAAGTCAAGAAGGTCAATTGAGTAGGAAAATCAGAAAAACATAAAATTTTGTGATAGAATGAGTTAAGCTAGTCGATAAAGTTATATTTTATAGAAAAAATTGGAATGGTTTGAATATATATGGTTTAGTTATAAATATAGAATATAAATATAAGCACATAAGCAAATAGGTCAAGCTAGTTGATCTAGTTATAACACACGACACAAAAATTATATCAACATTGGATAATACAAGTCCAAAATACAACATATAATGGAAAAATACAAGGAAAAAAAATTAATTTTAAAAGATAATTACTTGTTCAAAAATAGTATTAGGAATTTATACTAAAGGTTTTGATTAAAAGTATAGGCTTCCAAAGATATTTGCTTGTTTTTTGGATAGTGTTGGACCAATGTTTTAGAGCATTGAATATAGAGGAAGCGTCATTCCCATAGTCCAATAAAACTATTTTCAAGACTAATATGGAAGTAGATTCTCATTTCTAACCACTAACCAATGCACCACACAATCAAATGAATGGATGGATCTTAGGGTTTAAAAAAGAGGGAAATCTTAGGTGTTCCTGAAATACCATGAAGTACATGGAAACTAAAGACTCTGTTTAACTCTGTACTATGGATATGAGTATTGGGGAAATCCCCTCATGCCATGATATATGTAAATCATATACAAGGACCATAAATAGAGTATCGAATAAACCTTCACAATAATAGTTAAGTAGTTTTCAAAATTTTGGTACATAGTTTCTAGAGAAAGCCAAACAAAGTGAAAAATAAAAATGAAAATCAATATTTTAGAAGCTAAGTTATAGTTTTTGGAAAGTAAATAATAGTCAACCGATTTAGAAGTAAAGTGAGATTAATTATTATGTAATGTAGGTTAATTTCCCTTATTTGAATAAAAAAGTAAAGCAAACAAAATAAGATCAACCATGTCGATCAAGTCAGACAAATGAATTTATAATAAAGTCAAGTTGATCAACTTAGTCTATTAGAAAAATATGCAAAAAATAAACACATTTGAGTAGGTTGAATTAGTTTTTTATGTAGAAAATAGAAATAAAATTAGTTTGAGTCAGTTGACCTAGTGAACTACATAGATATAGTTTTATAGAACTAAAAAAATAGTATTGAATTTTAAATTTTGACTAAAAGGTAAGAAAATAAATTTTCTTTAAAAATTGATAAAGTGAAAGTAATGAGTTGGTTAGAGTAAACCTAGAAGATAGGACTAAGTTGACCAAGTTGATGCAGTATTTTTTCTTGAAGATGTTGAATTACTATTTTGAATTGGGTTGTCCAGGTAAGTGTTTGAGCCTATAAAGATGGAAAATAATACTATTAAATTTTTTTCAACCATTCAATCTAGTATAAATAAAATTGATAAATGATAAAAAATAAAACTATGTTGATCAGATCGATGTAGTTAATTAAAAGGAAACTGTATAAAAATAAAAGAATCAAGTAGGTTTATTTAATCAGATGCATAAAGTAGAAATATAAACTAGGTTGATCAGTTTGATCTAGTTAGTTAAGACTATAAATCTTGTGAGCAAAAGACACAATAAATCAATAGGCTTGATGAAGATATAAGACCTACACATAGATTATAAAACTAGGTATAAAAATTTGATGGATTTGAAAAAGCTATAAATAGGGAGTTGAACTAGGTTGATAAGATCGATGAAGTTTAAAAAACCTACACATAGAGAGCCAAGCTAGGTTGATAGACTGAATAAAGTTTGATAACCTACACACAAAATGTTAAACTTGGTCGACAAGATTGATCTAATTGAATGTAAATAAAAACTAAAAAATTGTAAGGGTTAGATTCACATTGGGTTAAATAGAATATATTCAAGTGAAATAAGATAGATCTATAACTTATCATACTTAGTAATATCCAAGCTCAAAAAAGGTAATAAATTAACAATCCACCTAGTAATACTTTATTATATCAGGGTCATGACTAATGATGGATATGTTAAACCTAAACTAAGGGATATATTACTATAAAATGGTAAAGGAGATGTTTCTAAGGCCTCTAATCAAATGCCATCATATAATAACTCCAACTAGGTCTTATGATTGTAATACAAGTGTTGACCAAATTTGACTTTTAGGTCAAATTTGGACCCCTATAGGTAAAAAACTTGGTTTTAAAGATGTTTATGGGTCTAAATATTTTTAATAAGCTATATTATAGTTCATTTGATGTTATCTAATGTATTTTTATCCTTGACCATGGTCTAATAGGTTAATTTGTCATTTTAATTCATTTAGTGGGATTTTAAGGTTCATAAATGCAAGTGTCATGGTTCCCAAGGTGAATAAACATATTTTTAAATTAAAATGTAAAATAAGTCATATTACCTATTAGGGATGTTAGTTACATTATAAGGCTGTTTAACTGAAACTCAAGAAATAAACTAAAAAAGGGAGCATTTGGCACTTATGTGGCCCATAGACGAAGGTGACACATGGGATAAGGTGATGGAACATATTTTAATCTTCCTAACACTCATATAAAAATTTTACATGATCTATAAGTGAAATTTTTAATCCAAAACCATTCTACTTATTCTTTTCCTTTTTAGACATATAGAAGTGACCAACATGTTTGTGCTTAGTACAGATAACTCAAGAGGTTTCAAGGCAAATGATTTTGGGAGTTTATATTAAAATCAAGGAACTTAATTTACATATAAATAGTGAAATTATTGATAAAATATCATTTATGAATAATCCTTTACAAGGTGATTATGTTTTTTTTCTTGCTATTTCATACACCCTATAGATTTTGCTCCATTTTGGTCAAGTTCATATGAACCAATTGGTGATTTTGACTCCAAAGGATGTTGTATACATTATAAAATGGTCTCCATACTTATTTTAATTCTTCATAGTGTTTTTATGGGCAAGTTATGTCATGCTACAGGAAGGTGTTACCATGTAAAATCTCAATCAAAGTTCTTCTTATTTGTAGAATGCTAGTTTCTTATAAAGGTCTCATATAGTTGGAATATGGTGTCCCATAGGTTTTAGGTCCATATTATCACCTCTTACCATGTTTATTTTCATCATACAATTCTTTGGGCAACTTTTAGTCTTGCCATCCATCTCAGTCAATTCCTTACTCAATTTCAGGTTGAATCACACATGTATAAGCTTGTTCATATTGTTCATGAAGTTTTAATCATGGTGTTTTAGTTATAAAAGTAATAAATATATGAGGATAGTTCACTTTTATGATTGATAAAATTAAAAATTTGGTTATAAGTGCATTCATCTTGCTAAACTAGTCATTAGACACCTTACCTACATTATTCTAGATGTTCTCAAGAGGTTTCACATTGGAATGAATGTTTTTCAACTTGCATTAAAGTATACTTGGTTGAAATCATGTATTTTAAGGATTGAATATGAGTTTAAATTGTACATGAGGATTTTCATCCACACTTTTACTCCATTTCATGCTCATTGTCCACATTCAGCCCATACATATATACAACAACCTAACCTGATGATGTCATACTGGGGTGAATAGCTTAGTGATGGTTACAAGCCTTTTCAAGAATGAAGAATTAATTTGAGTTTTTGAGATTGATATTAAAATAATATTAAGTCTAAATAAATGCATATTTCCCATGTTCTACCCACAACCTATATACACTGAAAACCCACACCTACAGGTGGCTTAGTAGGGGGTTAAGGAGCTATTTTGAAATACAAGACAAGTGGTGAAACTCATTATAATAAATAACATGTGAGGAATACCAAGGAATACCTTATTTTAAACATCAAATGGAAAAATGAAAAGGTAATCATGTTGGAATAATAAGAGATTAAATTCTAGGAAAGTTTCCCCAAAAAGTGAAAATAGAGGTCTAAGGGGTTTTTGGGGACCTCTTACAACATGTTTGCAGAGGGTTTAAAAACATATAAAGAAGTGAATATTTTATCCTATATTATAGAGAGGACTTATGTCAATAATTTGGGTTAGAAATTTAGTGCAAGTTATAAGTTGAAAACCTCAAAGTGGCCTAAGAAAACATTGAAATCCTACACTAACATCTATAGGTTTGGAGTTTGAATGATGTTTTGATATCCTAAAGTTGAAAACAATGAATTACCTCATGGATAGGATGGTTACTTTGGTTTAATTTTGGAAAAAATATCATGAATACCATTATTATGAAGTTGATGCATGGTTTTCAAGTTTCATGAGTGCCTATAGGTGTCCCTTCTCAGGGAAAATATGCATCTACAACAACGTACACAGATAATGAGCTAGTATGGGTGTTTATGTGTTTTTATAGGATACTCAAACTGAAAAAAAGTATAAGGTAATGTTTATTGACATTATGGAACTAAAATAAGGTCTTTAAACATCATAACTAAGTTTATGAATCCAAAGGGAATATAAGGAAAATGAAATATATGATAAGTTACCAAGTGGTTATCATGATTCATGGGGAGTCTATACATACCATTAAAAAGATAAATTTTATGCTTACACACACCTACACGGGTCAAATAGGCAGGGGTTTTAAGTCAGAATTGGGAAGGACTTAATTTTGGGACAAAATTTTTATATGAATAATTAAAAAGATGTTAAAATGTTGATATAAGACATGATCACCTACATGAAGATAATTATAACCTCCATGATCTAAAAATAATTTAAAATAATTCTACTTAGACCTCTTACATCCCTATATGCACCTAAAACAGTCATTGTGCAGTCTTGAACATAAGATGGAGGTAAGAGATGAACTTGATTATCAAGAGAGAGAGGGTTAAAAAAAATTAAAATGGTTCATTATAGGTAAAAATATTTTAAAAAAATCCCAAGACTCTTCCAAGTTGATCATCTACTCTCCCTACTTTGTCAAAGGTAACAGTCCGTACTGTGAGCTAGGAAACCCATGTTACTCAATAGGCAAATATGAGGAATTCAATGAAGAAAAGTATTTTGGGTGAATTTTAAGATTAATTATCATAAATTGAGGATTTAAATCATGTTTAATGATCCTAGGAGTATTTTTTTAATCTTGAAGAGGTCACTCTTAGGTGTATTTGAGAAAAATGCAAGAAATAGTCCTTTTTAGAGGCCTTTTTTGGGCATTTTGAGCTAGTTAGGTACCTAATTGGATGAATATAGATAAAAAATTTGGTAAAAAGTATAATTATAAACTTAAAAAGTTTTAAAAATATTTAATTTACCTTGGGGAAGATGGATATACCTCATTTTTTTGTCTCAGAGGTTAGACAGTCAAGAAAAATTAGGGTTCGACAAAACAAGCTAATGAGGGCAAAATGGGAAAAGGGATTGAGAGGAAGATTTGGTAACATAAATAAATATATTTTGAGGTTTATGGAGGGTAAATATATTCTATGAAACACTAGGTAAGGCTCAGACATCTCAAAATGACCAAAACACCCTTGCACATAGTCCAACTAGACAAGCTTCCATTAGGCCTAGTTGGTGAATGAGAAGAAAAGGTGAAAAGGAGTGCTTGGGAGGTCATGTGATGAATTTTTAAGATTTAATTAGGTGTTAAAACTCATAATACACCAAACTAACCATGAAATATCAGTCCAAGTAGCCAAATCTAGCAAGGTACATGCTAAGCCCATTAGGCCTTCAAGGGACCAAGAATCAATTGGGGGTCCAACCTCATTTTTAGCTCTTGATGAGCTATCTAAATGATTTGGAAATGTTAAGAAGATGGAATTATAAATTTATAAGCTTTTATTATGCAAATAAACCTATATGAAATCTTATTTTAACTTAGGGATAGTCCAAACATGTAGGAAAGATGGAAACAAGTTTGATAGGGTGATTTCAAGTGCTCATATCTCCTCTAAGAGTTTACATGGATACCAAAGGAGTTTGGAGGGGTTATTAGGGTCTCTCAACATCATTTTTGTGGATTTTTTTGGTAGTTCTAGTGTCAAATATTTATGAACAAATCTTAAGAAGGAAAATTTCCTAAAACCCTTAGTCAAGACCTGATGGAGAAAACACGCTTGGAGAGCTATCTGATGACATAGTTTAATCATGAAAGTGATTAGTAATTGTAAAGGATTCACTCAAGATCCATCCCATAATTTTGAGTTGTATGAAATTTATCCATAAATTGGCATTGATTTTTATGCAAAAAGTGTACTTTGGATTCTTTGTAGGCAATTAATTAAATACCAAAAATTATTCCATAAAATAATCAACCTAAGGAAAAGAAATGCAAGAAAATACACACCACATTGCACAAGAGTTTATTACGAATTTTATTAATGCCTAAATCTAAGTTTGATAACTATTTTAACCAATTCATTATAATATGTCTGCAAGTAAATGGTAACCCTTACATATCAATAATGAATCCAAGTGTTATGGACCTTCAAAGAATCTCAAAATCCATTGACATATTCTTTACCTTATCGAAACACACCTCTGTATGTCTTCTACTCAAAATTATCACTTTTGAGCATCAAAAATGGAAAAAAAGGCCTCAAATTTAGACACTCAGCATATAGTTGGAACCATCTCAGAAACTAAAATATTTCACTAGTTTACCTCAAAGTCCAGAAATGACTCTAGATGCCTCAAATTGGAGGAAGAGTAGAAGAAGGTCCTTATGCCTTAACGCAACACACTGATTCTAAGGCTTTACACTTTATTAAAAATTCCTCAAAATGAAAAATGATCAACTTAAAATTTTTTCATTGGAGAAAAATAATATTAGTCCCTTTTTAGAGTTTTCCCCAATTTTGCTCTGAACTTTTCCAACTTGAAATAGCTTTCTAGCTCTTAGCCTTTTCAATGGATACTACCTTTTGAATTTTGTTTAAATAAAATTTCTTGGATTTATATATCCATTCCACCCCATATCATAAACAATTGGGCATTATCCCTTTTATATGGGAAGTTCACGGTTCAATCCACATCTTCATTATTTTCGGTGGGTGAGTATATCTTTAGTCCCATATTTGGTAAGTGGGGAAGCATTGGATGTTTATTATCCATGAACTTTATGGTTTACCATGCCAAGTGTTTGGTATTATTATGCATCTCATGGGGTTTGTGGTGGTATGTGGATGTTTGGACATGGCATGTGGGTATCACGTAGGATGTTGAGGCATGCACGTGGAAACTAAGACATGAAACGTGGTGACATGGATGGGTCACATGGAAATGGTAAGTTATATACGATTTGTTTGGAACATTCAGGGAATAAAAAAATTGGACCTTGGTAAATAGTTGGTGGTAATCCATGTGGAGGCTTGAGGACCCACCACATGGTCCAATCTCCATTTTTCACTTATCCTCGACTCACCATGCCACTTGTCAATGTCTAATTGGATGTTCCATTCAAACCCCAATTTTTTTTTACCCTATTATATTATGCCTTTCAATGAATATATTAACCTATCAAATAAAAATGATTTAAACCCATTAATTTCTCATACAAATTGACTACCACATGTCACATTCTTACTAGTTCATGTTTTCCATGTCACCTTGTTGACCAAGTTTGACCATAACTTTGATCGGCCAAAACTTTTGCATACAGACTCTGTTTCACAAACCATAAATTATTCCAAAAATCTCTCAAGATGATTTACATGGTGGAACTATTCTCAAATCATTCCATAATGGTCATTTTCTATAGTTTGACCAACTTTTACCACTTATTGATTAGCTTTGACTAGAACTTTAAACAACTGCACAAGGAGCGTATGAGCTCTATTTTCAAAGTTCTAGATATCATTGAAGAGGTCTTAATGGGATCTATACAATGGTCTAGGTTTTGATTTTCTTTAGATATTTTTTTAATTGACCTCCAAATCAATCCTCCTCATTTAGAAGGATTTTTATCCTAAAAAAGATGGTACTGTACTTAGTACTCTATGTGAGGATATTTTCATGGCTCTAGCTCTCAGATCTAGATTGGATGATCTCCTAAATGTCAATTGGTTTTTGAGGTATTCTGATGGGTCTTCAAATATGAGACTATGAAAATATCACCTGGTGTTATAATAATTAACATTTTACAATTGCCCTTTTAGGATCTTGCATAGAAACACAATTTTATAAACATTGCCCTTCTTGGGTATTTACAAACACTGTAACTATACATAATGATTACAAACATTTTCCAAACTTGGGTCTTATGCATTTATAAACAATGCCTATATAAATCAAATATACTACCTATCTTTTGATTGTTCCTGACGCTTTTCATGATGGCATCTTTTTGTTACCCTATAGTGTTCCTATTTACCACATACATAAAATAAAATTGAAGGCATCATTTACCTATAATGATTACTAACGATGTGATCACACAAGATATTCTATCTTGTCTTTTATAATGCTATACTAATTTTCCTTCTTGGATTAAGTTTCATTTTTTTGAGACAAGTATGGTTCACCTAGGATAATGCCACTAAATTGAAGTGGAACCACATCTAATTCAACTTCATCTAAAAAGTTGGAAGTAATTACAAACCCTAATTTACATGTTTAACTTACATGTACATCATTACCATCATTTATTCTTTCTAGAGAATAGGTTTGGAAATGTGGCTTAGTTTTTAAACCTAGGGTTTCTACCAAATCTTCAGATATCAGAATCCTTTGATAATTTTTATCAAAAATAGAATCTATCTTAGAATGCTTAGTAATTATTGTTTTAAAGAAGTGTTGTTTACCTTTCTAGGGGGATAATTTCTAAACTATCATCTTTTCATTAACTACCATCTCCTTTACTGATGTTACCTTAGTTTTAGACTAACAACATTCTATTTGAAGAGACTCTATATTTTGTTTGATTAAAGATGTAATTAAAACCTTTGTTTGACGTTGTGGATGATTCTGCTTATCTTCCTTAAACATTTTCCCTTAGCATTGAAGTAAAATCCTAACTTCATTTCTTCCTTAGGTAATTCTATTTTGTTAGTTTTATTCTTGAATTTTCTCTTAAACATATTTCTAGGGCTTTCTAAGGCATAATTATAAGATACATTCGAGTATTTATTCTTTTCATACATTGATAAGTTGTCTGAAGATGTTTTGTTAGATTTAACTACTTCATCTTCTGAGAATGCTTCCTTCAAATATTTAGGGTGTTCTATCTTACTGCTTGAGTCACTTTTCAACTTAGCTTCTTGGGATATTTGTCCTTCACTTCCATATCCTAATCCTTCATGGAGTGGTCTCTTTGCCACTTGGATAGGTTGGACAATTCCTTGACCATTAATGTCAAGGCCTTTTCCTTCGAATCCCATTTTAACCAAGAGCTTAGAACATATTCCCTTTGTGTGCTTCTCAAATGTATCAACACATGAAATTGATGAATGTTTAGGGTTAGTACATTTAGTTTCCCTAACATTATCAATATATCCAGAAGAGTTGATTTCATTATTTTCATCTTCAATATGTACGTCAAAAGATACATTGATAATCGAAGCATTATTTGCTTCTAGACTTTCAACATCATTCTCATTAATATGATAACATGAATAATAAAAGAATCACTACTATAACCATAATGTACCTTTATTGTCTAGCTTGGCAACATCTCTTGGATAATTCCTTTATCTACTACTTGATGCTTAAGATAACTAATATTTACAAATTTTTTGATAGGTGTCTTCCCCTTTGCTTTGCATCTCTGCTCATTCTGCTTCTTGAACCATAATGGAGCTTGATTGGGATGTAAGATCCAACATTTCTCAGTAATATGACCTCATCAGGCACAATGTTCACAAGTCTTTGAATCTCCATGCATTCTCTTCTTTTATCAAATTTCCTATTGTAGTTCTACTCATAGTGCATCAATGTTCTGTTGGAGTATCTCAAATTGCTTCTCTTGTCATTGCTCTACCACTTGATAACTTTGCTCTTGAGATTGTAGGAATTACATTATCATAGTGATAATGGAATTTATTAATAATTGAATTTGAGCTAACATTGGATCCATGTTTCTACAATAACTAATTTTGGTTAAAATAACAAAATCACAAATTTACATGTAAATTTAGTTCTGATATCAAACTTGATGTTTTAGAATAATGTTTACATAGAGGTTAGCCCAACACACTAACCACTCTGATACCAAACTGATCCATAAATTAGCACTGATTTTTATGCAAATTTTTTAATTTGGATTCTTTGTAGGAAATTAATTAAATACCAAAAATTATTTCATAAAACAATTAACTTAAAGAAAAGCAATGCAAGAAATTACACACCACACTGCACAAGAGTTGATTACAAAGTTCGGCAATGCCTACGTCTTCAATTTTGATAACTAGCTAAACCAATTCATTATAATATGTCTGTAAGTAAATGGCAACCCTTATAGATCAATAATAAATCCAAGTGTACTAGACCTTTGAATAATCTCAAAATCCATGGACAGATTCTTCACCTTCTTGAAACACACCTCTGTATGTCTTCTACTCAAAATTATAACTTTTGAGCATAAAAAATGGAAAAAAGGCCTCAAATATAGACACTCAACATATAGCTAGAACCATCTCAGAAACTAAAATATTTCACTAGTTTGACTCAAAGTCTAAACATGACTCTAGATGCCTCAAATTGGAGGAAGAATAGAAGTAGGTGTTTATGCTTTAGCACAACAAACTACGTTTGAGGCTTTACAATTTATTCAAAAGTCCTAAAAATTGAAAATGATAAACTAAAAAGTTGTTCCTTGGAGAAAAATAATATCAGTCCCTTTTCAGACTTTTCCCCAATTTTGCTCTGAGCTCCTTTTGCAACTCGAAATAGCTTTTTAGCTCTTAACCTTTTCAATGGCTGTTAGCTTTTGAAAGCTATTTAAATAAAATTTATTAGATTTATATAGTTGTTCCACCTCATAACCCAAATGGTTGGGCCTTATCCCTTTTACATGGGAAGTTCACGGTTCGATACACACCCTCATTGTTTTCGGTGGGCGAGTATATCTTTAGTCCCACATTTGGTAAGTGGGGGAGCATTGGATGTTTATTATCCATGAAATTTATGGTTTACCATGCCAAGTGTTTGGCATTATTATGCATCTCATGGGGTTTGTGGTGGTATGTGGATGTTTGTACATGGCATGTGGGTATCACGTGGGATGTTGAGGCATGCATGTGGAAACTAAGGCATGAAATGTGGTGACATGGATGGGTCACATGGAAATGGTAAGTTATATATGATTTGTTTGGAACATTCAGGGAATAAAAAAATTGGAACTTGGTAAATAGTTTGTGGTAAGCCATGTGGAGGCTTGAGGACCCACCACATGGTCCAATCTCCATTTTTCACTTGTCCTCTACTCACCATGCCACTTGTTGACGTTGAACTAGATGTTCTATTCAAAACCCAATTTTTTTTACCTTATTATATTATGCCTATCAATGACTATATTATCTTGTCAAAGACAAATGATTAAAACCCACTATTTTCTCATATGAACTGATTGCCATGTGTCATGTTCTTATTGGTTCATGTTTTTCCACATCACCCTATTGACCAAGTTTGACCATAACTTTTATCGACCATAACTTTGGCATACAGGCTCTATTTCACAAACCATAAATTGTGCCAAAAATATCTAAAGATGATTTATGTAGTGGAACTATTCTAGAATCATTACATAATGGTCATTTTCTATATTTTGACTAGATTTGACCACCTATTGATTGGCTTTGATTGGAACTTTGACCAACTACACAAGGAGCATATGAGCTCCATTTTTGAAGTTTTGCATATCATTGAAAAGGTATCAATGGGCTCTATGCAATGGTGTAAGTTTTTATTTGCTTCAAGACCTTTATGAATATGCCTCTAGATCAATCCTCTCCATTGAGAAGGCTTTTTGCACTAAAAAAATTGGTACTAGACCTAGTACTCCATATGAGGATTTTTTCATAGATTTGGCTCTTGGCTCTAGCTTAAATGATCTTCTAAGTGTTAGTTGATTCTGGAGGTATTTTGATGAGTCTTCAGATCTGAGACTATGAAAATATCACCTGGTGTTATAATAATCATCATTTTACAATTGCCCTCATAGGATCT
This sequence comes from Torreya grandis, assembly GCA_037957365.1. Taxonomy (NCBI): domain Eukaryota; kingdom Viridiplantae; phylum Streptophyta; class Pinopsida; order Cupressales; family Taxaceae; genus Torreya; species Torreya grandis. The sequence continues at coordinate 1,424,260 of JARHVA010001912.1, forward strand.
TACACAACAACATAGTTTTACAAATGTTGCCCTTATTGGGTCTTTACAAACACTGTAACTATACATAATTATTAAAAAAATTACCCATACTTAGGTCTTATGAATTTATAAACTATGCCTATATAAATCAAATATACAACTTATCTTCCAGCTATTCTTGATGCTTCTCATGATGGCATCTTTCTATTACCCTACAATGTTCCTATTTACCACATACATAAAATAACACTAAAGGCACCGTTTACCTATAATGGTTACTATCGATGTGCCTTCATGAGATATTCCATCCCATCTTTTACAATGCTATACTGATTATCCTTTCTGGAGTAAGTTGCCTTTTTTAAAGACAAGTATGGTTTACCCAAGATAATGCCACTAAACTAAAGTGGAACCAAATCTAACTCAACTTCATCTAAAAATTTGGTGGTAATTGTAAACCCTAATTTATATGTTTTACTTACATGTACATTAACATCATTTATTCTTTCTAGAGAATAGGGTTGGAAATGTGGCTTAGTTTTTAAACCTAGGGTTTCTATAACATCTTCAGATATTAGATTCCTTTGATAATTTTGATCAAAAATAACATATATCTTATAATGCTTAGAAATTATTATTTTAAAGAAGTGTTGCTTACCTTTTTAGGGGGACAATTTATAAACTATCAACTTTTCATTAACTACCATATCCTTCACTAATGTTACCTTAGGTTCAGACTGACAAGATTCTATCTAAGGAGACTCTATATTTTGCTTGACTGAAGATGCAATTACAACCTTTTCTTGAGGTTGTGGATGATTCTGCTTATCTTCCTTTAACATTTTCCCCTTAGCATTGAATTAAAATCCTAACTTTATTTATTCCTTAGATAATTCAATTTTGTTAGTCTTATTCTTGACTTTTCTCTTAAACATCTTTCTAGGGCTTTTTTAGGCATACTTAGAAGATACATTTGAGTATTTATTATTTTCATACATCGATAAGTCATCTGAAGATGTTTTGTCATATTTAACTACTTCATCTTCTAAGAATGATTCCTTCAAATCTTTAGGGTGTTCTATCTTGATGCTTGAGTCACTTTTCAACTCAGCTTCTTGGCATATTTGTCTTTCACCTCCATATCTTAATCTTGTATGGAGTGGTCTCTTTGCCACTTCGATAGGTTGGACAATTCCTTGACCATTAATGTCAAGGCCTTTTCCTTTGAATCCTATTTTAACCAAGAGCTTAGAACCTATTCCCTTTATGTGCTTCTCAAATGTATCAACACATGAACTTGATGAATGTGTAGGGTTAATATATTTAGTTTCCCTAACATTATCAATATAACCAAAAGAGTTGATTTCATTATTTTTATATTCAATATGTACATCAAAAGATACATTGATAATCAGAGCATTATTTGCTTCCAAAATTTCAACATCATTCTCATTAATAAGACTAGCAAGAATAATAGAAGAACCACTGCTATAACCAGAATGTACCTTTATTGTCTAGTTTAACAACATCTCTTGGATAATTCCTTTATCTAATACTTGATGCTTTTGAGAACTAGGATTTGCATATTTTATGATAGGTGTCTTCCCCTTTTATTTACATCTTTGCTCATTCTACTTCTTGAACCACAATGGAGATTGACTGGGATGTAGGATCCAACATTGCTCAGCAATATGACCTCATCGGGCACAATGTTCACAAATCTTTGAATCTCCATGTATCTTCTTCTTTTATGAAAGTTATTATTGACATTATACTCATAGTGCATCAATGCTCTATTATAGTCTCTCAAATTGCTTCTCCTATCATTTCTTTGTCACTTGCTGACTTTGCTCTTGAGATTGTAGGAATTGCATTATCATAGTGATAATGGAATTCAGTAACAATTGAATTTGGGCTAGCATTGGATCCATCATTCTACAATAACTAATTTTTGTTAAAACAATAAAATCAAAAATTTACTCAAAAATTTAGTTCTGATATCAAACTTGATGTTTTAGAATAATGCTTACACAGAGGTTAGCTCAACACACTAACCACTATGATACCAAATTGATCCATAAATTGGCATTGATTTTTTTGCAAAAAGTTTACTTTGGATTCTTTATAGGCAATTAATTAAATAAAAAAAATTATTCTATAAAAAAATCAACTTAAGGAAAATCAATCTAAGAAAATACACACCACATTACACAAGAGTTGATTATGAAGTTCAAAAATGCCTACATCTCCAGGTTCGCTAACTAGCTAAACTAATTCATTATAATATGTCTAGAAGTAAATGGCAACCCTTATATATCAATAATGAATCCAAGTGTTATGGACCTTCAAAGAATCTCATAATCCATGGATAAATTATTCACCTTCCTGAAACACACCTCTGTATGTATTCCACTCAAAATTATTATTTTTGAGCATAAAAAATGGCAACAAAAGGCCTCAAATCTAGATACTCAACATATAGTTGGAACCATCCCAAAAACTAGAATATTTCACTAGTTTACCTCGAAGTCTAGAAATGACTGTAGATGGCTCAAATTGGAGGAAGAGTAGAAGTAAATCCTTATGCCTTCACATAATGGACTAATTTTGAGGCTTTAAAATTTATTTAGAAGTCCTCAAAATGAAAAATAATCAACTGCAAATTATTCCTTGGAGAAAAATAATATCAGTCCCTTTTCAAACTTTTCCCCAATTCTACTATGAACTCTTTCTGCAACTCAAAATAGCTTTCTAGATCTTAGCCTTTTCAATGGCTACTAGATTTTGAGTGCTATTTAAATAAAATTTCTTAGATTTATATAGTCATTATACCCTAGATCCCAAATGGTTGGGCCTTATCCCTTTTACATGGGAAGTTCACAGTTCGATCCACATCTTCATTATTTTCAGTGGGTGAGTATATCTTTAGTCCCACATTTGGTAAGTGGGGGAACATTAGATTTTTATTATCCATGAACTTTATGGTTTACCATGCAGAGTGTTTAACATTATTATGCATCTCATGGGGTTTGTGGTGGTATGTGGATGTTTGGACATGGCATGTGGATATCACATGGGATGTTGAAGCATGTACGTGGAAACTAAGGCATGAAATGTGGTGACATGGATGGGTCATGTGGAAATGCTAAGTTATATATGGTTTGTTTGGAACATTCAGGAAATTAAAAAATTATGCCTTGGTAAATAGTTTGTGGCAAGCCACATGGTGGCTTAAGGACCCACCACATGGTCCAATCTCTATTCATCACTTGTCATCCACTCGCCATGCCACTTGTCAATGTCCAACCGGATGTTCCATTCAAACCCCAATTTTTTCTGCCCTATTATATTATGTCTATCAATGACTATCTTTTCCTATCAAAGACAAATGACTGAAACCCATTATTTTTTCATATGAACTAACATCCATGTGTCACATTCTTACTAGTTCACATTTTACCACATCACCCTATTGACTAAGTTTGACCATAACATTGACTGGCCATAACTTTTGCATATGGAATCTATTTCATGAACCATAAATTGTGCCATAAATATATCAAGATGATTTATGAAATATAACTATTCTTGAATCATTCCATAATGGCCATTTTCTATAGTTTGACTAGATTTGACCACCTATTGACTAGAACTTTGACTAACTACACAAGGAGTGTACAAGATTTATTTTTGAAGTTATGAATACCATTAGAAAGGTCTCAATGGGTTCTATGCAATGCTGTAGGTTTTGATATACTTTAGGAACTTTTTTGAATTGATCGTTGGATCAAAAATTATATGGATAGGGTGCAAAACAAGGTATTTTGACCATTTTATGTGTTTTGTAGGTTTTAGAAGAGGTATAAAGATGTAATAAAGTTTTGGAAGAAAATATGGAATTAATATAACTCTTTATGGTCATATTATTCTTTATAAAAACTTCTAAGCATTCAAATAATAGCTCTCATCTCAACTAATCAAAACTGGCATAGTGAACACAAGGGTGAGAAGTGAGAAAACCTCAAGTGGGTATCCTTTTAAGGTGTAATTGATAAGTCTAAGGCCATTTAGGATCTTTCCAAGTTTCATCCACTCCCTTCCATGGATTTTCATGGAGAAATAATGCTAATTATGAGGCCAAGTGTGAGGGGTGACATAAAAGAGGAGTTTTTAGATTGTAAGTAGTGATGACTTACTTCCAAGAGATTTTATATGAGTATGAATAAAACCAATGAATATAGAGTAATGTATAAAATCATTCCCTCTCATTCCAATCATTAGACCTATCCATAGTTAGTTTTGGGATGTTTAAATAGGTCTAAATCATGAAGGTAGTTTTTTGGGCCAAGATAAGGAGTTTCATGACTTGTATGGACATTTGGGCCTCCTAAAATTGCATGGTTAATTTAAAACCTATTTCTCATGCATATGTAACCTTTTTATTGAATTTAAAAGTGTCAAAGTAACCTTTGGACTTCCCTTGTCTTTCCCCTCTTCCAAAATCTATAAATATTACCCCTTTTGGCTCTTTTCAGTAGTCTCATTTGGTTGATGGTGTAACCCTGACCAATTTTGTACTTTAATGTATCTTGAAGAAATAAAATAAGTGAATTTTCCTACTTACATGATGTAAAATTGAGTGTTTTTATAATCTTGTTGGTCTTGTCTAGTAGAAGATGATATTTTCTAACATGTTATCCTTGATTGTTTACCAAGTATGTAAAAGAGTAATTGTTACAAGTATTTGTTAGTGTTATATTTTAAGTTTATAATTGGTTAATGACTATATTATCCTAAGTAATCATTAATTACCCTCATAAGTATCAAAATACCTTTTGAACCTAACATATGAAACATTGATGTAACAATCTATCTTGTGTTGTGCGTTTTATGTGAAGAAACCTTTGTTTTTATCCTAGTAGTATAATTTTAGTCAATAGGAGGAAATTAAATATTGGTGCATCACCTTTTATTTTCTTAGTTTATCTTATCAACCCTTTTAATGCAAATTTGATAGATAAGAAAGTGTTTCAAGGAGTGCATCAAGGGAGCTAGCCCTTCTAGAGATTCATCTTATAAAATTGTTTACCCACATCAAGTGAGATGTTTCCATTGTGCCCTTTTAATGAGTATATATAGGAATCTCTTCAAGGGGTGAAAATCTAAGTGAAAAAACAATTAAGCAAGCTAATCTACTAAATAAACATCCAATCTAATCTAGTAAATAAATATACAAGCTAATCTAGTGTTCACTAAATCTTGTGGTATAAATGGGGAAGAAAATAAAAAATAAAAGATAATTCTATTCAAGACAATATATAAGTAATTTAAATAAGGAGATATAAAATTCAATCCATTAGTTGTTATAACATCTACTTGTCAAAATATGAAGGGATAGGAGTATGCTTACCTTGTTGAAGTGAACCCATGATGCATCAATCTCTCCCTTGGCTAATGGTGCTTTTAAAGAGCTTGTTATGGCTTATAAGTATTACAAGGGTAAATTATTTATAGGCTACAAGACTTTTCTTATTTATATAATACCTCCAAAATATAAGTGATACTACTCCAAGGTAAAAACCTAAGAAATGAAACCTCTATTTGGTAGTATAATTAGAATTATGAGTTGTAATGATGTGTAATTGAATGATACTCTATTTAGAAATAAATTTGAGGGGTTATTTATATCCAAGGATTGACCCTATACCCTCTTAGGAATTTAGCCGTTAAGGTCAGTTGGGTCGACCTTGTTTGGTGAGAAATAGAGCTGTTAGGTCTCAAACTAGGTTAGCTAGTCTGATGTAATTCTATAATATGTGATAAGTACCAACAAGGTTGACCTAGATGATGTATTAGGAAGATGAATAAAATGGTTTGTTACTTAGGTATGGGTTATTTTGGGTGGTGAATTTCCTAGGGGAGTGTATAAGAAAGTTTTTATTGATGAGGGAATTGGATAAGAGTAGATTTGAGTGGTTTTATGTAATGATATAGGATTTAAAAATCCTAAAAAGTTAAAAAGGTATAACAACCAATTTCATGGTGCAACATTTAAGTCATGCACTTAGAGAGATTGAGATTTGATGGATTCTTGCAAGAGAGAAAACATCAATAATTGATAAAGTTTTCAAAAAAATTGTGCATATAGTTTTACTTGATGAATATAATCATTTGAGACATATATTCAAGGTAAATTTCATCCTTTACCATTTGTAATAATAAAGGATTAAGTTTAGTGGGACAAGGAGTCCCATAGTTGGTATTTCTAGTAGTAACATGAATATTTTTAATATCTGAATTATCTATTGCATGATATGGTAAATGTGTTTTAGAGATTTTATGAAGATTAATAAATCTCATCATGTTAGTTTCATTTTTCCATGTAGCTTTGTCAAATAAATGTTGCATAATGAAAATTTGTTTCAAAAACTTACTATGGGAATGAGGATTTAAAATCTGAAAATAAATGAGATTGAGCTGGTTGATCTAGTTAGACAGATAAGATGACAATTTTTTTTAGAATTGGATGAGGTTGAGTTGGTCAAACTAGTTGGGTAGGAATGATAAAACAATAAAATATGTGAAAGATTAGGTCAATCTAGTTGACCTAGTTGGATAGATTGTGAAATAGAAACAATGAAATTAAACTAAGTCAAGTTGGTCAACTTCATTAGGAAAGTATAAAAATAGAATAGTCTGTAGCTAGACTAGGTCAAGCTGGTTGAACTAGTTAGAAAAACATGAAACATAACAATTTTTAATAGACAAGGTCAATCTGGTTAACCTAATTCTATAATCTAGAATAATTAAATGGTATGATATTTAATGATTTAGTTCTAAATATAGAGAAATAAATCTAAACACATAGGAAACTAGGTCAAATTGATCGATCTAGTTGAACACACAACACAAAACTTATATCAATGCTGGATAATACAATCTATAATATAACATAGAATAATAAACAATAATCATCAAGAATGTAATTTAGATGTTGAGTAAATATTAAAAAATAAGAACATGAAGTTGTATTAAATATTGTGATTGAAATTATAGGCTTCCAAAGATACTTGCTTGTCTATTGGATAGTGTCAGCTAAATATTTCAGAGTGATAACTATGGAGGAAGTGCCATTCCCATATCCCACTAAACCAAATTTTAAGGGTAAACTAGAAGTAACTTCTTGATGCTAAATGATAATTGATGCACCACATATTTAAATGAATGGATAAAGATACGTGGAAACTAAAGTTTGTGTTTATCTCTGTACTATGGCTATGAGTATTGGGGTAAGCCCCTCATTGCATGATATATGTAAATAGATAAATACTATAAAAATAATATCTCATAACCCTTCATGATAGTAGATAAGTAGTTTTAAAATTGTCAATACATAGTTTCTAGAGAAAGTCAAACAAAGTGAAAAAATGAAAGAAAAAATCAATATTTTGAAAGCTAAGTTGTAGTTTTTTAGGAAAAAAATAAACATGCAATCAACTTAAAAGTAAAGTGATTTTAATTACTATCAAATGTAGTTTAATTTCCTTTGCTATAAAGTGAAACAAATAGAACAAGATCAAACATGTTGATCAAGTTGGGAAAATAGAATAGAACAATGTCAAGCTGATCAACTTAGTCTATTGTAAAAACATGATAGAAAAAAACATAGTCAAATAGGTTGACTTAGTTTTCTAAGTAGAAAATAGACATAGAACTAGATCGATTTGATCAATCTAGTAACTATGTAGGTACAATTTTACATAACTAAAAAATTGGTAAAAATAGTACTGAATTTAAATTATAAATAAAAGGAAGGAAAAATAAATTTGCTTTAAAATTTATAAAGTTAAATTACTAAGTTGGTTAGAGTGAACCTGTTAGATAAGATGAAGTCGATCAGGTTGATACAATAGTTTTTCTTGAAGATACCAATTACTATTTTAACTGGGTCATCCAAGTGAGTGTTTAAACTTGAAAAGATAAAAAACAATATTATTTGAATAGAATTGAGCTAATTGATCAAGTATAAATAAAAATGATAAATAATATATCTATGTCAATAAGATTGATATAGTTATCTAGAAATAAAATGTAGAAATGGACATAATCAAACATGATGGTTTAGTTAAATACATAAAATTAAAGAAAAGACTGGATCGATCAGTCTGATCTAGTTAGTTAAGACTAAAAACCCTATATGTAGAAGGTGAAACTATGCCATTAGGCTGGATGAATTTGAAAAATCTACACATAGAATGATAACTATGTTGATATACTTGATTAAGTTGAAAAAACATACACATAAAGAACAAACCTACTAGGTTGACAGGCTTGACTAAGTTTTAAAACATGTACATAGAGCATTAAACTAGGTCAACAGGCTTGATCTAGTTGATTGTAAATGAAAATAAAAAATCTAAAAAAGTTATATTCATGTTGGGTTCACCAAAATATATGCAAGAAAAATAAGATATATCTAAAACTTATCCTATTCAGTAATATCCAAGATCAGAGAATATAATCAACTTAGTATATACTTTGTTATATCAGGGTCATGACCAATTATGGATCCACTAAACCTAACTAAAGGATCTCTAATTACATACTAACAAAGGAGAGGTTTCCAAATCCTCTAGTTAAATTCCACCATGTAACAACTCAAGATAGGTCTTCTAATGTGATAAATGAAAATTAACTAATCTACTAAACAAACATAAAAACTAATTTGGTGTTGATGATTCTAAATGAACCATAGGTGTCATTTAGTGTTTAAATAATACTTCTCATTTTAGAATCCAAAGATTCAAGGCATGAGTTACATGTTTTTGGTGATTAAGATGCTTGTGGTGAAATAACAATAAAGCAACATGAACTATTCCACAATATTTATAAATTTTGATGGTAGGGGGTCATCTTGGTACCTTTCTTGAAAAGTTTGGACAAATTGACCTAGATCCAAACCAATGAGTAAAATTGAAATGATATGAACAATGTACTTAAGCTAATGTGATTTGTTCAAAAATAAGCAAAAGGGAAGGTAGGGTAAGAAAGAAACAGTGATTGCTAATCTATATTATGAACATATTGATAAGACTTCAATTTTTTTTTAGAATGATCTTAACTAGAATGCAGTGTAATGTAGCCTAAGCTCACGTTTCACCACAAACTAGGCCTAATTCAAAAGGATGAATGAAAATACAAGTAAAATTTAATTTAATTTAAGGTTTTACACTACACTTAGATAGATAAAGCACATCTCTGTTGTAGAGTAAATGAAATGAAGTAAATTCAATTCTTTCAACTAACCTAGCATACACAAGTTAGCAACATTGTAATTAATAATCCTGCTTAGTATTTCTCGATATCATTCATATTCAAAACATAAAAAAACAATTGAGAGACTTAGAAATTCAAACATGCTAAACCAGATAATTCTTGTAAAATTCTTTGATATCTTGTATTAATTACTCAAATTATGAAAATATATTGAAGTCTCCCCATTTTATAATTGGTAATACATGCTATTTTATAGGAAGTCATGCAATATACCAGTCAATTTTACAACTAGAAGTGTATAAAAAATAGTTATTTTTCACATAACTATAATACAAGTATCTTTTACAATCCTACTGACCTAGAGGCAATCATGCTAACAAACTAGCTTGTGCTTTTACAAAATGAATGTGTTGCCCTACTGGTTCCACTTATTGAGGCTCAAATGACTATCCTTCAGTAGGTGGATCTTGATGAGCAATCCTAAATGGACCTAATAATAAGTGATAATGTAAAGGGTTTAGTTTCCATCTTTCTCCTAAGGGCTTGTTATCCTTGACCAACTTGTGCTCCAATTGGATGTTGTGACCTCTGATTCTATAAAGTACTTAAAAATTCTTAGCTCTAATGTAGATGTCATAACCTACACCTAGCTAATGTCCATATTAAATATTTGGGACCTTTCTATCTTAGATGTGGTTGATTACCTTGTTCTTATGGTACCACATTTTGAGATCATCTAACTAAACCTCCAACTACTTCCAATCTCTGATTATGACTTTGGCAATGTCTAATGGGAAGGGATAGACTTGAGCTTTCTTCTTTTCTTTACATGTCTTATCCACACCTTAAATAATCTGAGAGCCAATCTCCTATTCTATAAGCTTGTTGGGGACATGAATTGGTAATCTATAGGGCTAAGTCAGGATCCCCTCTATCCTTATCACAGTGTAATATGATTAGTAACACACATCGCCCATGGTTTTCATTTGTTTTTTGATGAGAGGAGGTAGTCTTGGCATAGGGATTATTGTGATCACCTCATAAATGGTTGGGGAAACACCATCACAAATAAATTGCATGTGGTTCCTATACTTGAATAAATGAAATTTAGAGTAATGGTGGGAGATTATGGTCCCACCATTAGGGGACCAATTTTTTATGCCAGGGAAGGTTACAGAGGCTAGGAGGGAATCTAAGAGATAAGACATCATATAAAATTTATTATAGGTCCTTTTAATGGCCATGAATTGATTGGATAGGAAAAAGATTATCAGGGCTCCCACAAGAGGGGTCAATTTCTCTCCTAGCATAAAGTGGACATAATATACCTAGAATTTGTTCACATTAGTAGTGGAAGGGGCACTAAGGGCTCTATTTCGTAAGGTTATGGATATCCTAATGCCCTCCTTAAATTAGACAATAGGATTTTTCACATCAGGGGACCTAAAAACATGGGATCCTTGGATTAACCATGGTGCGAGGATTAAATCGAGGTCCTAGGTTTTAGTCCAATCTCTCATGGATGGGAGCTCAAGATGAGGCAAGGGAAGTTTGTAATAGGTCTCAAAGGCCATGTGGGAAATACATGAAACCCTTTGGGTGCTTCCCTCTCAAATAATCCACTCCTAATATATTCTATAATCTATAAAAATAAGAGTAAGGACATTGATACAATGCATTAACTCTACTTTTGCTATTGCATGGTGTAGGCCTACCATCTAAATTATAACTATGTCATTGTATCTCTAATGTGTAGTGGCATTTATGTTCTCCTGAGAGATGGGATGCAATTCCTTCATAAGGAAGAAGAATTTTGACTAGTTCCTGACTCCATGGACATTTGGGGCCACCAAGTCTAGCTTTGTGTCCTTGTAAACCTTCCCTTCATTGTCATAGGTTCGATAGATCTCAACCTCCATCTTCAATTATTGTCTACCTACTGCCATTGATGATATTGAATTATCCCTATAGGATTTCCAAGTATTTCACTAAGGTATTTGATCTTAGAGGCACAATTACGCTATCTTGACTGAACTATAACCAATTGAGTCAATTTGGGTCCTCTTTATAAAAGGCTTAGGGTTTTAAGCTTTAATGGTAGAAATATCTAGGTCTTAATTTCATACATGCATTAGATTTGATGGGACCCTTTTCTTCATGCCCTTTGTGTTTTTGAGCTCAAAAGATATTTAATTTTGAGCTTCTATGCTTACATGGAGTCCATGTGGCATCATTTTGAGATTTTCATCAAAATTTTCATAATTACCATTTAGATACTAGCTGTTGGCTTTTAAAAGCCTCCTTTATTTTGCTATATCAGATCAAGATCTTGGGTTTAATGTGATCTATTAATTTTAATATGAGTTCCTACATTCCCATTGGTCCATTAATATTTAGGCTCATGGTCATGACACTTGGTACCTTCACAGATCTTTCCCATGATACATATCTTTATCAGTTTCCATATTGGTTACACACTAGCCACGTGTTGAGCTTGTGGAGCCTTGAAAAGTCATCAGGGTCTTTACACCATTGGATCAAATCTAGTGAGTGAATGATAACCATTAATCTTTATGGGGAAATTTTGTTGAGTAGAGGCCCACTAATCTTCATGGTGAACTTAGTTATTAATTGAACACTTTTATTAAGTGGGTCCCTTTGATTTTCTTCTTTTGATTAACAAGCTGTCATGCATCTGCCTCTCAGGGCTTTAAGTAATTTTTTAATTTTCTTCTTATGATTCATGATGTTGGATTAAATATAATGAATGAGTGGTTATTTTTTGATATTTTATGATGAACGTTACTTAAGTGAGAGTTTTTTGACTAATACACTCCATTAGATCAAGATTTTGTGATCGAACGATCATCATTAGATCTTGCAAAAGGCATGAAGAATAAATATTAGGCCCAGGGACACAAATACTTAGGATAGATTATTAATACTAAGGTAGAGATTAAATATTAGGGCCTCAGTATTAATAACTTAGTCTAAGTTAGGTAACTTAAAAAGGACCTTATAATGCATGTTAATCTAGACCCAAGGTAAAAGAAAAGGGAAATGAATGAACAAAGGCTCAGGTCATGTTTAAAATATGATGTAAAACCTTTTATTAACAAATTTATTCAATTTTACCCATAAAATTGGGTCCCACCAATATTTGAATTTAAACTTAAGGAATACCTAGGGTTTGTGAACACCAAACCCTAGACCTTCCAATGAACCTACAAAAAAAGGACTTAAACAACTTCACTAGCTAGGTTAGTTCAGAATAAGAGGTTACAAAATTCACAAATGTGTTCCATTCATAAGTGGATGATCTTCAAATTTTTCAATAGGGACCTCAATTTTTAGATATTTCAAACTTGGATACACAGGTATCTCAAGGGTCCCCAATTTTAAAATGAGTGGGGTATGTTGGTTCCAATAAATGGAGACTTTCAAGGGAAACATAGTAATATGTGAAAACTTCTAGACTCTAAATTCAGATAAATGTTGAGGTCACCATTCCATTTGACCTAAGAAACTACCATCTAGTTCTACTAGTGGTTGAAACAAACCTTGCACTAGCAAATTTAAGGTTAAACATCAAGATATACCTGAGCCATTTGTGTGCTTTGATTACACTTACTATTTTCCATAGGGCTCAAGAAATATTCCTTATATTTCTTCCTTAAATCATTTATGTTGACCTAGGTATACTAAATATCATGGTTTGGCTTAGGGAAGGCTTGGGCATTGCTCTGCTACTAGTTAGATGTCCATATCCCTGATAGAGATACCTTTGGTTCCACTCATGGAATTTCTCCACTACTAGCCAAGTGTTCATATTTCTAATGGAGGTTGCCTAAATGACCTTCTTATAAAAGCTTCAATTTTTCCTTGTATTTTTATCATATTTTTTTGTATTTTTAGATCTTTATACTTTTATTAAGGTTGGGGACCAAGATAGCTAGGTTTAGGATCTAGTCAAATATTTGATCTTGGGAGGATCACATAGGGATACAACTCTCATCCTATGAATGGATATTGGTTAAGTTATATCTACTAGCATGCCCTTGATAGTTTAGGTCTCAAATCCTAAGTACAAATCTTCTTACAACTAGTGTGGATCTAGGGTCATGACTTAAATCTTATGGAATGACTTCCCCTCTATTTGTCTGTACTCAGCTCCTCAAAGTTGTATCATAATGTTAATTTCTTGAACTAGGGTTGGATTTGTGTGGGGATTAAACCTTTTATTTAGGATTGGGGCCATTTTGAGTATATTTCATAATTTCTAAGCTTTAGGGATGACTCCAAAATACTCTAAGATCAAGGGAAAACAACAAGACAAGCAACACAACAAAAATCAAGAGCAATAAAAATAAAAGAACTAAACAAATATGAACAAACTTATGTATAAACTAGGGATAAGAAAGAAAATATGCATACAACAAACTAATTATCCTACCCACTCTAATATAATCCCCTTACACCTTACTGCATAAAGACCCTAGGAGGGGTGGCAGAGAAGTAATGTTTGATGTATTTCCCATTAGTAGGCAATGTAAACTCTACCCCTTGTAAGTCTTTGAGCTTGAAGGTGTTGTTCCCAAATGTTTAACTAATTTGATATGGGACAATCCACAAGGGTTTGAATTTTCCATGCTTTCCTTTGGGTTCAGATGCTTTGTCCCAAAGTAGGACTAAATCTCCCTACCTAAACACCTTAATCTTAGACCTTTTGTTAAACCATATTTTTATTATTGCCTGGTGTCTGCTAAAATTAGTAAAAGTAGTTTCCTTGTCATCTTCCATTTAGATGAGGTCTAGTACCCTAGAAGTGGCATATTCTTGACCCTCTTCCATGTATTCTTGCATGAGCCTATATGTAGGAAATTTAAGGGTGATGGGGAAGATGGGTTATATCCCATACACCAACATGAATGGTGAAGATTTTAAGGCTTGCTTGATTCTTATTCTATCAACCCAAAGTGAAAACTTGAGAAACTTGTGCCAAGTTCTAGGCTTGTCTTCAACAAACTTCTTGATTGCCTTCATCAAGTTCTTACCTGTATATTCTAAAACACCATTTCCTTGAGGATAGTGATTGGAAGCAAACTTAAGGGTGATCCTATTATCATAGGCTCATTAAGTCATCTCAATAAAAATGAATTCAAATCCATTATCGCATATTAGAGAGATTGGGGTCCCAAATCTAGTACATATACTTTCTTCTAAGAAGCCAATCACCTCTTCCATTTTGCATTGCTTTGTAGCTACTACTCCTATCCACATGGTGAAATAATCTATATTAGTTAAGACATAATTTTGGCCCTCAGATGAGTTAGGGTTTATCCTCTAATGAATTCTAGACCCCACTATGTGAATGGTTTGTCAATTATGACTAGTTATAGAGCCATGGCTGCTTTTGGCTCTTTGGTGCTAAAAATTTGGTAAGAGTGACATTATATTACATGCTTGTGGGCATCTTTAAAGATAATGGGCTAATAATAACCAACCATTAAGATCTTGTGGGTAGTATTCCTTCTAGAGGGATGTCCACTACTTAGCTTTTCATCTAAGGTGGCTACAATTTGGGTAGCTTCTTCTTGTGAGACACCTTAGGTAGATTATTTCAAAGTTTATTTTATATAATACCCCATCCTTGATCAGGTAGTGAGCTACCTTAAGTATTTAGGCTATTTTTTTATCCCTGGATAGGCTTGTAGGACAAATGCCATTAATTAGAAGGTGTATGATTAAATCATACCATTCATTATTTTTAAAAATTTGTTATACTAATTGCATGATATTTAGCCTAGGGCTAGTATTGGCAATCATTTGGATCAATCCTTGACATCTTACCAGCTTTGCTACCTTCATTTCTAAGTCAAATTCCTATAAAACTAACATCCATTTACCTTTGCATTCTCTCAGCTCATTTGAACTCAACATAAATTTAGTAGTAGGGTTAGGTAGGATGCCATGCACCTTATTTCTAAGGATGTAGTGTCTAAACTTTTTTATTGCCTTTGATGGCGCATATGCTTGCTTATCAATCATATAATAGTTTAACTCAACATTCTTGAATTTGGTACTCATGAAATATATTGGGTGATCTCACTCATCAAATTTTTGAGTTAATATAACAACCATAATATGATCAGATGCAAAAGAGTAAAGATAGAAATCCTTTGAGAAATTAGGACTTATAAGCATTGGGGATTGGCCAATGACTTCCTTGATGTCATTAAATTCCTTCTTGGATTATTCCTTCTAAATCACCTTGGCATATTTCTTGAGCATGTCATTCAGTGGCTTGATAATTTTTGTAAAACCACAAATAAATTTTCTTACAAAATTTATTTTGCCAAAGAATGACTTTAGTTCCTATTTTTTGGGAGCTCAATTCTAGATATGGCCTCCACTCTTTTAGGGTCTATGGAGATGCCATATTTAGTTATAACATGCCCTAATAGTTTTCATTTAGTTACACAAAATATTCTTTTCTTAGGGTTCAAGGAAATAACATACCTTATAGATCTTTTGAAAACTTGTTACAGGTACATGAAGTGTTCTTCCCTATTTTTATAAAAAATTGTTAGATCATCCATGTAAATGATGATGCACTTACTAATCAGGCATTGGAAGGAATGATCCATAACTATTTATAAGGTTTCTCCTATGTTAATCATTCCAAAAGGAATAATTTTATAAATAAATGTCCCCCACTTTGTTGTGAATGATGTCTTCATCCTATCTTCTCTATCAACCAGTACTTGGTTATAGCCTAAAAAGCCATCAAGGAAGGACATCATAACTAAACTTGAAATAGTTTGAATTACTTGATCAAGGGAAAGGAGAGGATAATTTTCCTTCTTTTATGCTTTTATCAAAATTTTGAAGTCAATACATAGCCTAATCTCACCATTATTCTTCCTGAATGGTGCTAGATTGGCCACCCAAGTTGAGTGTCTGATGGGAATAACTATCCTTGCATCCAATAACCTTTTTACTTCTTTGGATATCATAGGTTCCAACATAGGGTTTATTGGTCTTTTTTTTCTATCTGAAAGGTTTACAACTTTCTTTGAGGGGTATGGTATGGGTACTGACCCTTGGATCAAAGATCTTTAGGTCATCATAGGACCATGTTGTAACATCTTTATACTTGGTAAAGAGTTATTTGGATTTCTTATTTTTAAAAGTTGTACAAATATTTCCAATGTTCACTAATTGGGGTTGCCCCTAAATACTAAGATCCATAGTATTGAAATCCTTTCCACTTACCTTAGGAAATTTGGAAACCTCAACTAGTTTGTCTTGATCAAACAGTCTTTCTAGAGCAATCATTCCTTTAGGGATTTTATTGTCATTTAGTTGAATGACATTGATATCAAGATTGTTCCCTCTAGCTGTATTTTCATCAGCTTCATCTATGATATGGGATTCAAATGCCCCATAATTGGTTAATAAATCCAATATCTATTGGTCATCTTTAAATACTTGGAAATGGTTAACATTATCAGGCACTGATGGACATGGGACCAATTCAATACCAAAATTAGGGGAGTCTAGATTAGGCATGAGATTCATTGTAGCTAATGCTAGTTCATTTACAACTTGGTTTTCTTCTTAGGGAATGGAAGTGATGCTAAAATCATCAAAAGACTCAATTAGGTCATAGAATCTAAACTTATACTTCTTGAGGTATGAGAGTTTACCTTGATACCTACTCCTGACTTGGTTGAATACTAGTTCTAAATCTCCAAAAGTTAATAGTTCTTTATCTTTATTCTTGATAGAAAATTACAAACCAAGGATTATAACTTCATACTCAATAAGGTTATAGGTGAAGGGGAATTGGAGTTTTTAAGAGGCATGGTACATTTTATCAGTTGGATCAGTTAAGACAATGCTAACACCTGATCCAAACTTACACCTAACACCGTCAAAGTGTAATTTCCATAGCCCAGGAGGAGTCTCCATGTCCTTAGGATTATCCAATGTATTAGATTTTAGTGTGAAAACTCCTAAGTTTGAGTTGAGTATATTGAATCTCTCATCAATAACATTATACTTTGTTATCATATGTTTCATCCTTGGTTCCCTCTCAACTCTTATTTGATTTGGGACTCATTTCCAAGGTAACCATAAGTGGGAAAAATTAGTAGACATATACCCATTTAATGCTTTAGTCCATTTTCTACTCAATAGGATCTCATAGGCTTTTGGCATGTCTACTAATTGAATGTCAATGAATTGTTGTACCCTGGGCTCAGAGGTTATCTACATGTGGATGTTTAAAAGTTCTCTAACTACTTTAACCCTTGATTTGTCCAACTGGGTGATGATCCTATCAAACTTGATGGGGGTTAAGCCAAGTTGTCTATATATGCTAGAAGGCATGATGTTCATGGAATCACCTGATTCTAACAAGTAATTATGCAAGTTTTTGCCAAATATTCTAATTATGAGAAAAAAGGGGGAGATTCAAATTTGGCCTTATACACTATTACATTAGCATGATCTATCTTGGGAGGTTTTCTAAAATTTAAGGAATCTAGCAATAAATCCCTTTGTTATGTGATATGTGTTAACTCATTCAAGGTGATATTAGCCTTTATCTTCTTCATGTCCTCAAATATGTTGTAACTAGTTTTGGCAGGACAAGGGACTTTAAGGTAGTGCTTAGGAATGCTCCCTTAGGGGGGCTCAGGGTTATTACTTGAAGAAGGATATGGAGGAGTTCCAAAGTTATTTGGGGGGGTTGAGGTAGTTAAGGACTACATATATTCTTTATTCCTTAATGGGTAAGTCTTTTTTAGGAACTGTTGAAATGCATGGATTTATTCAGGGATCTCATTTGGCTCATTTTCTTCTCGAAAGGGGAAATCAAAGGTTTATACCATGAAAGCTTGGTTAGAAGGATTTGGGCTAAATGTATGTGCACTATTGTCCTTATTGGGAACTACCTCAAACGTGTCCAACTCCTCTTGGAATGATTCAAATGCCTTGTAGAATTTGATGCAATCAATCTCCCCATGCTTAGCTATGTAATGCACCCTATAATAGTCAGGCAATGCAATATCTATGAGGTTGATATCCATGGTTTTCTTCTTTGAGGAGGGGTCATGGTTTTTATTATTATAGAAACTATCATTTTGGAACCTATTACCTAGCCTGTTATATCTTTGAAATGAGAAATTCCTTCCTAAACTTTTAGTAGTATTCCCCAGTTATTTTTATATTTAGAGGAAATCAATACTTAGCTTTTGGACCATTTTTAGGATAGATTCATTTTCACTTTTAGGGGTCTCAAAATTGTGTACTTGATTATTGCTAACATTAGTAGTTGGTACTAATTCCATCTGATATCCTATTCTAAAGCCATTATTGGTGGGTCAGCTCATGAATCCTAAGTTTTGATTAGGGGCAATATGATTCAATGGAAATTGAGTGAGGTTTGGAAGTTAGTTCATAGAAAGCATGCTTTGATTATTGTTAGGAAATAAGTTCATCACTAACATGTGGGGGTTAACATTTGGCACCAAATAAGCCATTTGTCTTTGGGGTTGCATTTGATCATTAATAGTTACTGCTTCTAAATAAGCCCTTTCCAATGAGGTTATGGCTGGTATGAATCTCTTTAAGAACACTGAGGTCATAGGATCCACTGCATCCTCATAGATCTCTAAAGCTAGAATCTCATCTGGTTTATATAGATCTATGGTTCTATTAAAAATATTCTAAAACCTAACATTAAAGGACTTGATAGCTTTATTGACATCTCTTCTAATAATTTTAAATTGATGATAAATGATACAATGACTGATGATTTTTCCAAATTGATCTATGAACACATTATTAAAATATTCCCAACTAGTAATATAGTTATTAGGCAAGTTTAAAAACCATTCATAGGCAACATCCTTAAAAGTGAAAGGAAACAACCTACATGCTATATATTTATGCACAACATTAAGTAATTTTAAGGTGGCCTTAAAAGACTTTATATGCTCTTCAATAGTTACTATGCCCATGGGACTAAATGTGGGAAACTATTTCTCTAAATTACGTGGGAGATCATGGACCACTCTAGGCACGTTAATGGAAGAATCATATAACTAAGCCATTCTCATATAAGGATTAAAATAAAGTGTACCTTGAATAGGTGATATGGGGAGGGTTTTGGATTTCCTACATCTACCTTTGTCCCACTTGGATTTCATGTGTTCTTGAAGGTCAAGAAAAGGCTCTCAAGTTTTTGAGTGTGATCTTGTCCTGATCCTAGTCAAATCTAGTGTGAGATTTGATGATACTATTTAAGATATGATATACCACATTAAATTTCCATGAGAAAGGGATTTAAGATTGGATGTGGGATAATCTTTGCAAAGAACACAAATATTTGGTTAGATCCTGCCAAAGACATACTTAATTTCATGAATATGTCCTATCTTAATGCATGCCTACTTAAAGAACATCAATTCCCAGCCTATAGTAGCATCAAATGCTTTATATAAGGCTAAGACATATGACCTTTCCAATTTTGAGTAAAATTTACCATATATCAAGAATATAGATCAGGCCCTCCTTCTAGCACAAGCAGAGCTTTCTCCTGTTGATGCTTCTAAATGAACCACAAGTGATCTCTAGTGTTTAAATAAAACTTCTCATTTTAGAATCCAAATATTCAAGGCATGAGTTTTAGGAATTTGGTGATTAAGATGTATGTGGTGAAATAATAATAGAGCAACATGAACCATTCCAAAATATTTATAAATTTTGATGGTAAGGGGCCATCTTGGTACCTTTCTTGAAAATTTTAGACAAATTGACCTAGTTCTAGACCTCTGACTAAACATGAAATGATTATAAACAATGTAGTTAAACTAATGTGATTTGTTTAAAAATAATCAAAATGGAAGGTAGGGTAAGAAATAAATAGTGACTACTGATCTATATTATGAACATATTGACAAGACTTCAATCTTTTTTGAGCATGATCTTAACTAGAATGTAGTGTAATATAGATTAAGCTCATGTTTCACCACAAACTAGGCTTTATTCAAAAGGAGGAATGATAATACATGTAAAATTTAATTTGCTTTAAGGTTTTACACTACACTTAGATAGCTAAAGCACATCTCTATTATAGAGTAAATGAAATGAAGTAAATTCAATTCTTTTAACTGACCTAGCATACACAAGTTAGTAATCTTGTAATTAATAATATTGCTTAATATTTCCTGATATCATTCATATTTAAAACATAGAAAACAATTGAGAGACTTAGCAATTCAAACATGCTAAACTAGATAATTCTTGCAAAATTCTTTGATCTCTTATATTAATTACTCAAATGGTATAAATATATTGAAGTCTCCCCATTTTACAATTGGTAATACATGCTCTTTTATAGGAAGTCATGTAGTATAATAGTCAGTTTTACAAATACAAGTGTAAAAAAATAGTCATTTTTGTTATAACTATAATACAAGTATATTTTACAATCCTACTAACCTAGAGGTAATCATGCTAACAAACTAGCATGTGCATTTACAAAATGAATGGGTTGCCTTACTAGTTCCACTTGTTGAGGTACAGATGACTATCTTTCAATAGTTGGCTCTTGATGATCAATCCTAGATGGACCTAACAACAAGTGATAATGTAAGAGGTGCAATTACCATCTTTCTCCTAAGGGCTTGTTATCCCTGACCAACCTATGCTCCAATTAGATGTTATGACCTCTAATTTTAGAAAGTACTTCTTCAAAATTCTTGGCTTTGATGTAGATGTCATAACCTACACCTAGCTGATGTCCATATTCAATATTTGGGACCTTTCTATCCTAGATGTGGTTGATTACCTTATTCTTAGGGTCCCACATTTTGAGGTCATCTAACTAAAAATCAAAAGAATTCCTATGTACCACCATGACCTCCAACTACTTCCAATCTCTGATTATGACTTTACCAATATCTAATGGGAAGGGATGGACTTGATCTTTCTTCTTTTCTTTACACATCTTATCCATACCTTGAATAATCTAAGAGGTAATCTCCTATTATGCAAGCTTGTTGGGGACATGAATTGATAATCTATAAGGCTATGCCAGGATCCCCTCTATCCTTATCATGGTGTAATCTAGGTAGTACCACAAATATCCCATGGTTTGTTGATTACCTTATTCTTAGGGTCCCACATTTTGAGGTCATCTAACTAAAAATCAAAAGAATTCCTATGTACCACCATGACCTCCAACTACTTCCAATCTCTGATTATGACTTTGCCAATATCTAATGGGAAGGGATGGACTTGATCTTTCTTCTTTTATTTACACATCTTATCCATACCTTGAATAATCTAAGAGGTAATCTCCTATTATGCAAGCTTGTTGGGGACATGAATTGATAATCTATAAGGCTGTGTCAGGATCCCCTCTATCCTTATCATGGTGTAATCTAGGTAGTACCACACATCTCCCATGGTTTGTTGATTACCTTATTCTTAGGGTCCCACATTTTGAGGTCATTTAACTAAAAATCAAAATAATTCCTATGTACCACCATGACCTCCAACTACTTCCAATCTCTGATTATGACTTTGCCAATATCTAATGGGAAGGGATGGACTTGATCTTTCTTCTTTTCTTTACACATCTTATCCATACCTTGAATAATCTAAGAGGTAATCTCCTATTATGCAAGCTTATTGGGGACATGAATTGATAATCTATAAGGCTATGTCAAGATCCCCTCTATCCTTATCATGGTGTAATCTAGGTAGTACCACACATCTCCCATGGTTTCCATTTTTTCTTGATGAGAGGATGTAGTCTTGGCATAGGGATGCATGTGATCACCTCATAAATGGCTGGGAAAACACCATCACAAATAAATTTCATGTGGTTCTTGTACTTGAATATATGTAATTTAGATTAATGGTGAGAGATTATGGTCCTACCATTAGGGGACATGTTTCTTATGCTAGGGAAGGTTACAGAGGTGAGGAAGGAATCCAAGAAAATTTTCTTGGAGGTCCTTTTAATGGCCATGAATTGCTTAGCTGAGAGAAAGCTTATCAAGTCTCCCACAAGAGGGGTTAATTTCTCTCCTAGCATAAAGTGGACATAAGATACCCAGACTTTGTTTAGATAAGTAGCAGAAGGGTCACTAAGGGCTCTATTTAGAAGGGTTATGGCTATCCTAATGCCCTCCCTAAATTAGACAATAATAATTTTTCCAACAGGGGACCTAAAAACATGGGATCCTTAGATTAAGTAGGGTGTGAGGACTAAATCGAGGTCCCAGGTGTTAATCCAATCTCTCATGGATGGGAGCTCAAGCTGAGGTAAGGGAATTTTGTAATAGGTCTTAAAGGCCATGGGGTGATACACATAACCCTTTTGGTGCTTCCATCTCAAATAATCCACTCCCCATCTATTCTACAATCCACAAAAATAGGATTAAGGACATCGATATAATGTATTACCTATGGTTTTCTATTGTGTGGTGTAGGTCTACCATCTAAATTATAACTATCATTATATCTCTAATGTGTAGTAGAATTTCTCTTCTCCTCCTAAGATATGGGCTATAATTATTCCATAAGGAAGAATAATTTTGACCAATTCCTGACTCCATGGACATTTAGGGCCGTCAAATATAGCTCTATATCCTTGAAAACCCTCCCTTCATTATTAGAGGTTAGATAGAGCTCAACCTCCATCTTCAATTATTATATTCATGTCACCATGCATCTACCTCTTGGGGATTATGTAACTTTTAACTTTTCTTCCTATGCTTCATGCTATTGGATCAAATCCAGTGAGTGGGCGGTTGTCATTTGATATTTTATGATGCATGATACTTTAGTAGGAGTTTTTTGGCTAATATGATCTATCAAATCAAGATCTGGTGAGTGAGTAATCATCATTGGATCCTATAAAGTGCACAAGGAATAACTATTAGGCTCAAAAAAAGAAATACTTAAGATAGATTATTAATACTAAGGTTAAGATGAAATATTAAGGCCTTAGTATTAATAACCTAGTCTAAGTTAGGTAACTTAAAAAGGACCTTATAAAGCATAATAATCTAGACCCAAGGTAAAATAAAAGGGAAAGGAATGAACAAAGGCTCTAGTCATGTTTAAAATATGACATAAACACTTTTGTTAACAAATTTATTCAATCATCCCTGCCAACTTGGCTCCTACCAATATTTGAATTTAAACTTGAGGAATACCTAGGGTTTGTGAACACCAAACCCTAGACCTTCCAAGGAACCTACAAAAAAAAAGACTTAAGTAACTTCACTAGCTAGGTTAGTTCAAGATAAGATGTTATAAAATTCACAAACGTGTTCCATTATAATTGGATGATCTTCAAATTTTTCTATAGGGACCTCAACATTTAGATATTTCAAACTTGGATACACAGGTCTCTCAAGGGTCCCCAGTTTTAAAATAAGTGGGGTATGTTGGTCCCAACATCTAGTAAATAAACATACAAGTTAATCTAGTGCTCACCAAAGCTTGTGGCACAAATGGGGAATATAATAAATAAGCAAAGATATTTATATTCAAGATAATATATAAGTAATCTAATAAAGGAGAGATACAATTCAATCCATTAGTTATAAAACATATAATTAGTAAAATATGAAGGGTTAGAAGTATACTTACCTTGTTGAAGTAAATCCATTGTGTCTCAATCTCTCCCTTGGCTAATGGTGATTTATAAGAGGTTGTTGTGGCTTGTAAGGATCACAAGGATAGATCAAATCTAAGCTACAAGATTTATCCTATGCATTCAATACCTCTACAAGATAAGTGCTACTATTCCAAGGCAAAAACTTAAGCAATAAAACCTTGAAATGATAGTATAAGTAGATTTGTGAGCTATAATGATGCATAATTGAATGATCATCTATTTATAAATGAATTTAAAGGAGTATTTATAGCCAATGATTGACCCTAAACACTCTCAATAATTTAGATGATAGAGTTAGTTGGGTCTACCTTGTTTAGTGAGAAATGAAGTCTTTAGGACTTGAACTAGGTCAGATGGGTTGACATAGTTTCATAATATGCACTAAGTCCCAAAAAGGTTGATGGGGATGACATAGTAGGAAATGAATATAAAGGGGTGTTACTTAGGTAGGGGTTATTTTTAATGGTGAATTACTTAGGGAAATGTATAAATGTGTTTTTATTTTTTAGAGAATTAGATAAAGGTAGCTTGTAGTGGTTATAAGTAGTGATCTAGGGGCCAAAAATATTATAAAGAATCAAAGGTCTACCAACCCCTTTATCAATTCACCCTATAAGGCATGCATTTAGAGAGATTAAAAATTGACACATTATTACAAGAGAGAAAGCATGAGTAAATGATAAAGGTAAAAATATTGTGTGTATAGATAGAATACTTGACATAGTCCAAATGAAAGATACATGAATTGAAACACTGCATAGATTCGACAAACACTAAGTCATCATCAAAAGGTGGTTTGATAAAATATCTAAAATCAAGGCTTTAGGTATTTTAGATCTAGTGTTTTCATATGATAAGAAACATGAGAAGAAAGGACAACATGATAAGTTCACTCCTTTATGGATTGGCCCATATCAAATATCTAAAATCCTAAGTAATAACATATTTCATTCAAAGTACCTCCAATGTAATGACATCACTTTTTATGTCAATGGATAATTTTTGAAGCATTATTTCATGGTTACTCTAATTGGAGATGCCTCTAAATGAAAATGGGCACACAAGTAAATGTAGGAGTAGATTAGGTTTCCTACTTTCTAGAATAGATTCCTAAATTTTTTAGATTAATCTTTTCTATTTCTTAGACTAGTTTCCTTTTTGCACGTGCTTTCATAATTAGTGTTGTTGATATCTAGGTTAGTTTTATTAAAACTGTATAACAATCCAATCAACTTATTAAATTAGAGTTATGAAATACCTACCAAAATTAAGGGGATGAATGAATAAGAACATAATTAGTACCCACTAGGGTTTTTATGGTAGTATTTAGGGTCTTGGGGTCAAGGTATGCATTATGACTAAAATTAGGTTCTAACTATATTGAATGATTTAACCAAGCCTTTAAAATTTACTCTGATATACTCATTTAAATTTTATAAATACTTTTTACTTTCAAAGTTAAACTACACCATTACATGTTAAAAGTTGAATGAAAGATAATAAACAATAAATGGATGCACACTGGTAGGGACATATTGATTAAAAAATAATTTTTCTTATACATATATATAGCCATTAGTGATTACCAACCCTTCTTCCATCCATGTCAAAAAAATAAAATCACCATACAAACTTATAGAGGAAGGGTGATTCAAATAATCTCTACTAGGGCTATGGATGCCTATATGACAGTAGAGTAAGGCTTAAAATGTGATCAAAGGTACATCTATTGAAGCTACAAATACCTGAGTAGTAGTAGATCAATGCCCAACCTTCCTCTATTATTGTTGAAAGACAATCAAAAACTAGAATGAGACCTATAGTGTATGTCCATGTCTCTATCAAAACTCTCATAAAAATGGGTTAAACAAATATACAAAATCACACACAAATCCTAGGAATGAAAAGGTTTCATATGTTGCATGAGGAAGGAGGAGTCATTTGTGGCTGATTGGTCCAATTATTGTTTTCTTATTGGGATTAAAGTCCTTCATGATGCATTAACTGAGGTTCTAGGTTCTCAAATGCTCTAGATAATTTCCCCACTGAGTTACCATTTGTTGTGACTAGACACACCCAATTGTTTAAAATCAAATAGGGACCCATTATTGTGAAGACATATTTATTCTTGGTCCATATTTCCTTAAGATATATGATGTTGACTAAGTGAGCACATGCCTAAGATTGATTTCAAAGTCTAATTTTATTGCAAAAGGTCAAAAATCAAAGCTTAAACATAATTCATGAATTATCTATCACTTATGATTCTCTTCTATGATTTTAAAATGGGTATCCGATATCATGCTTTTGATTTTATGGACTAGTGGGACTAATGATGCAATGTTCTAATTTATTTTTGTTTGGTTTTTATCCTATGTAGGCTAATCTATGCTTTGATTTGTTCCATATTAGCTTCTTGGTATTTATATACTTCCAAATATTATGCAAAATGGCACCCTCATAATCACCCATAAAATTTGGAAAATGAATAAGCATTCATTATAATTAGGTCACTAAAATCATGGAAGGTGGAATTATTCTACCCTTTCATAGTTATATTGTACTTATGTAACTTCTAAAATATCTTTGATTCTCCAAAATAGTGAGAACCATCCACATGTCGCCATTACATGAACTCAGAGCTCGAGCAGAAAAGTATAAGTTATGGAATAATTTGGGTAAGTGGAGCAGTGAAAACAATCCATGTGTCATCATCCCATGAAGCTAGATCCCAAGAATAGAAGTACAATTTATGGAATCATTTGGGCAAGTGGATCATTGAGAACCATTCATGTGTCATCATTCCTTAAACCTAAATACCAAAAAAAAATTACAAGTTATATAATCATCTAAGAAAGATCAAGCCCAAAAAATGTTAAAAGGGGATATTTTTCATA
The DNA here is from genome assembly GCA_037957365.1 of Torreya grandis. Lineage (NCBI taxonomy): Eukaryota > Viridiplantae > Streptophyta > Pinopsida > Cupressales > Taxaceae > Torreya > Torreya grandis. The sequence continues at coordinate 1,451,119 of JARHVA010001912.1, forward strand.
CTAAGATGACAAGACACCTGAAAGTAGTGAAAAATAACCACATGGAAATAAGACTTGCTAAAGTTGGCATTACAAAATCAAAATTTAAATAAGAAAAGTAGGTGGGGAATGGAGTGAAATAAATTATTGAAATTAATTCACATGAATTGGAACCTTAATGAATTCAATCCATAGAGTAGATGAATCTAAAGTAATATATTCGATGGCAAAGTGAGATTGAATCACATTGAATTATAGAAAACTTGTGCACAACATGAATTCAAGTTTTACATTGACTCAGAGACTTCCATATTATATAGACTACATAACCCCTAAAAAATTTCAATGGCTTCCTCATATCACATCCCCCCTCATCCTTCAACTTATTTAATTATAGGGATAACCAAATACATAAACATAGTGTTTGATTTAATAACATTACAACATAAGTTAAAACATTATTCAGCTATTTGGGATGAAGTGGAATCTACAAAATGATATAGGGTAGAAGACCAATTGTCTCTATTCAGATAGAGATACAAATATGAACTCCTAGAAATAAAATTAGTAGGCCTACATAATGCAGTGGAAAACTAAAAGTAATGCCCTGCTTTGACTTGCTCTTTTATTTTTATGCAAATAGATAAATTACTAAAAACATCCTACCCCATAGGCTTAATACCACCCCCATGGATTACATTAGTGGAAATGCCTCTGATAAGTACTATAGGCATCATAACAATGAGATCACTTATGTCTAATCCATGGTTAATTCATGGATGCTTACAAGTTTAATCCTTAATAAATTAAAATAGTGGGCTGAGAACCCAAACCAATTCATAATAAGAGGCCTAGTTTCCTTCATCCCTATAGCATCCTTTAGGCCATGCATAATAATTCCCATGGAAATACTAAACCAAATGTATGATTTTCCCAGTATATATTACATTCAGGATGTATAGGTCCCACTACTAGACATTATTTTGAGCTTAAGCAAAATCATTACCTCGGGTGAGATCATTAGTTTCAAACTGATTTATCACATTAATAACCCAAGAAAGCTACCTGATGATAATTTTTACATGATGTTGTATGTTATGTATGCCATAACTACCATAATCCATTCATCTTTCATATAACCATTGGAGCCTTTTTAAAAATACCCAAATAATAGAATCTATGATGAATTTAATATCCTTCATGTCTATAGGTTTAGAAGGCAAATTAAGAGGTTAACAAAGATGTTCTACCCTACGGTACACCAAAACATCTAGGGTCAAAATATGCCTAGGTTTTTAGATCATATAAATCTAACTCTCAAGAAAATAGGTGAATATTATTTCTATCTAAAGTGCACTATAATTAAGATAGAGGGCACCACAACACAACCTCTATATCTATCATGACTCATCCTAGACAAAGTGGTAAATCTAGAAACTATTGCATAATTGGTAAAGAGTATACACATTCAATTACAAAAATCCAAACAAGGAGCCCTACATTGAAATCTCCTCAACTTTATCCATATTCAATACATGATATGGTAGCACCTCATTTCCATAAATTTAGGATGAAATATGACCTGTAGATGGAACCTTTCAGGCATTGGGACCCTAGAAATAGAGTTAGGGAACCCTTGAAAAAATATGATAAAAATGTCAAAATATCTTATGGGTATGAAGCATATAGCCATGATTTTATATTCATGAATGTTTAGGATGAGATTAAAGTTGTGATTAAAATACATAGTGTAATCATGTCAATGATAGTAGCTTATAAGATCTAGTATGATCCCATAATCATGCAGAAAGATGCCAAGAGGATAGACATAGTTCAGTTTTCTCTACACAAATCCATGTGTCTCCTTCCTAGATATAAGAAAAAAAGGAAAATGATCAAGATAAAGAGGAAAGTACACTTAGGGAATCATGTCCTAAAGGTAAATTTTGTTCTACCCAAGCTTACCCCATGCCTTCACTCACTTTTATACATCCTCCACTTGAAACTAGTATATAAAGGTCAACAAACCCTATCATGTCTACATGATTATTCTCTTTCACACCCTTGACTCCACTTGCCACACTACAAAAATTAAGTCTCCCTTATTTATTGTATTATGTTATTGTTCCCCCTTTGTCACCAAATCCTACAACATCAAAACCTAATCCCTCACCCATGACTACATTCATTTCCACCTTACTTTCACCTTTTACTCTTATAGACCCTTCATCCTCCACTGCACCAACTTTAGGACCATCTTTTCCTCCTTCTCAGCCTCTAAAAACCTATCAAAGGAAACCAAGGACCCTTCCTATGTCTCCTAAGGTCACAAAAGAAGAAAAGAGGCCTTATAAAAGATTATTTGTTAAAAGAGAACCTCTATATGAGGAGTCTAAAGGAGATACTAAGGAGCAAATGGGAATTGAAAAAGGAGAGGATAGGGTGCACAAAAGGGTACCACCCATTAAAATTGAAGATGATAATGAAGAAGAGTGGGTATCTAAATAAGAGACAAATCTTGAGAGGATTAAACTTGTTGAGGATACAAATGAATATGAGGAAGAAGAGACTACATTTGAAGAAATAGAGACATATAGAAATTTTGAAGGGATTAAGCAGGAAAAAGTGGACTCAATGGTAACTAAGCCATTATTAGTTAAATAATGAGATGAAAAAATCAATATGGAAATTGGAAAATAAATCCCAACTCAGGTATCATTATCAACTACACCACATACCTCCCCATTTCAAGCTACTTCAACAACAATTGCTATAGTAAATTTTCCCCCACTTCTCCTCAAATTGTAAGTACTCAAGTCTTAAATTATTTGGTTACTTCTTCCATTTACACCACTAAAAAATATAATGACCATTAATTACATTATTTGAGCTCATTGAATAAGACACAAGCATCTATAAGGCTAATTTTATTGGCCACAACCCAAGGTATTATAATATGGGCTTTCCCCTATCTATAAAACTATTATGAACTCCCCTACCACTACTCCTACTATTGGGGTTACTTATACATCAATTAAAAGCTACATGAAAAAATTTCTTGGTACACCAATAACTTACTCATTTTCTATCTAGACTAACCCAAAGTCCATAGAGCCAAATAAACAAGTACATTTTGAAAATCTAGTGGATACTTCCATTTTTCCTTCACTTTCTACACCTCCTAGATTATATAAATAATTAGGTATGCCAATTGAACAAATAACCTTAAAATATTCAACCATAGTTTTATTACATAGATAATATGGAAATACAAAGTAAATTATTGATATGCAAGTTCAAAAGAGGGTCATTGGCTAGAGGAAAGCCATTCCTTCATTCCTAGAACTACCTACACCATCCCCTATAACCCAGCCTACTAGAGTGTTGATGCATCCCCCAGGGAAATGTCTTTCTTCCCCTATATTTATATAGTAAGCAAAATAACAATATGTGGTGTATTTACCCTCATGGATACAAAGGTTATAATTAGAAGAAGTAGGTAGGCATGATTTTATAGTCAATGAGTAGTCAATAGTGGTCTTCCATTTTGATAAAAAATACATTGAGAAGAGTGAAGAGCAAAAATATGATAGCAGAAAGCCAAAGTGTTTAACTAAATTAGAGATAAGATATATTATCTCTAACACAAAGGATAAAGGTAAGCCCCTTAGACCTAGATAAATATAGGGATGATCCCTATAGTTTTCTATATGCAACATAGGGAGTGATAAAATAGACATTCAAGAGTTATGACTAATCAAGGTAGATGTTACAAGAAATAAATACCATTCAATCTCCAAAATAAATTTATTATAATATACAAGGTGCATCTAAAAAGTTATATGATATTATTCAATTAATAATGTCTACAAAGGCTAGATCTTGGCCCAAGTAGGGGGATATATCTCAATTATCTAATTGAATGAAGGATATGGAAAACAAGCTCAAATTCCTAATCCAATCAATAAGAAACATTGCCCATTTGAACCTAACAACAACACTAGAAGATTCATGGGACCAAAATCAAGTGGACACTAAGAGATATTTTACTTGACTAGCATTAGGAGATGTGAGATTTAGTGTAGCAATTTATTAGGTCATGAGAGAGAAAAAATATCCATTTTGAAGGATATGAGAGTTACCAAGTTGAGCACTCCTCTTGGAAAATTAGTTCTTAAACCCATTTTTGAAGATATTCTCTTAATTATATATGATAGTTCTTGAGGTAAAATCGAGGGTATGGTTCACATAACAAATGAAAAAAAATGCAACTAGTGAATTTTGATAGAATTAAGATAATGAGAATAAATAATCTTTATGTGGAGGTTAGAGCTACATTATTCATGCACCAAAAGTTGATGGGAAATATTCCACAATAGTTTAAAATGTATTTTCTTAATTTTTAAACCATTAAAATTGATTTTCCATATATCCATGCCTTATATTTTCAAATAGAGGAAGTAAAATAGTAAACTTCAGTATTATGGGCACCATAAAACCTCCACAAGGAACTAAACCTCAAGCCCAAAAATATACACTAGTACAAACCCAAATTGGACCCACCTATGTGCCACTTCTCACTTTCAGTACTAGAATTACATCTATGACAACTCTAATTTTAACTATAACTAATATAGATACTACAAACATGTAGGCTCCACCTCAAAATACTACCACATATTATATATATTTTGGTATAATTTCATTTTCCAATTGTAACTTGAGTTTATCTTTGGGTGGGTTATTTTTTCACTTAATACTTCTTTTGGTGAAAAGCATTATTTATGATCACCTTGTAAATACTCATACTATTCATGAGTTTAGCCATGTAGTCTATTATTAGACAATGTAAATTTAGATTTCACTTGAGAGATGAGGTGTCCCAATCCCAAGATATATATACTTGCATCCACTTGATTCCAAAGGGAGGATAATTTTGGCTATTAAGATAAATAAACAATTTTGAGATTTGTTTTCTAACTTGTCTTGATGTGCAAATCTTATTATTCTCTAGACCTTATATTTTAATGAAATAGTTCCATCACTTTAGTAATTTAGTCTATGGGCTATGCATGAGAATTTATTTCAATACATTTATTTAAATTATGCTATTTCTAACTTGAATTATTTTATATGTAGTAATCATAATCTCCCTCTGTAGATGTGCAACTAAAATTTTACAAATGTAGCAACCTTTGGTTATGTGCATTAAATTTCAATATATTTTACTTCCCTTGATTCCTAACTATGTATGAGTGTTTATGTGATTATATAAACATATAATAGACATTATTTATCATTCACTTATCTGACCTATATTTTAGATTCCATTTTAGAAAGATTTCATCTTTCTTTGACTTGTAAAACTTCCTTTTTGCTCAACCCTTGTATCTTTTTGAGTTTTATTTTGATCATACCCACCTTATATTAGATTCATCATCAATCCACACATATAGAGTAAATGTAGGCTCATATCATATCTAAATCATTCAACGTAAGAATATATTCCACTCACTGTTATTCCACCACTAGGTTGTTTACAAAACCTAATACCCTACAACTCATGCCTTGGAGTGAATATTCTATTCACCGATCCTAAAAATTTAGAGGATACCTAATAATATTCCCTCATGTGCATAAAACCCACATGAAAAAATTAGTTTCTTTCTACCTAAGTTTATAAATAAATGAAAATGGGATTATGTTGACAACTATCCTAATGTCAACCATTACTCATTTACATTATTGTTATAGATCCATACTTATAGATACAAGGCTAGATATCCCCTTTTGGACATTTATTCATCTATGGGTAGGTTCCATAAGTTGAATAATAAATAGCCAACATCTCTCAAATTTTATCTATGTGGGAACATATCCAAATCAATATGATTTATTTGAGCTTATGGTGGAGGCATGACACTAGATAAATAGCCCAATCCTAAGGAATTGAGTAACACCAAACGATGAGCATGAGAATTATTGAACAATTCTAGGAAAGAGATGTGGGAAAATGTCTTTGTGAAATCAAACTTAAATAATAGTTCCCCACAAGTTTGAGGTTGATGTTAGTATCCAATTAATTTTTCATGTAAGGGGTTGTGGGTTGATACTCTCTTGTATGAGTAACAATGTTCACATTTTCCTCAATTTAAATGTCCAAAACTCCTATCATGATGTTTTTTCCTTATGGTTCTAATTATGGAGCCACATTAGGGTTAAATGTACCATAGGTAGAGGCCTCAATATCATTAAAGAATTCCAGTGGGGGTTGGTTAGTTTGGATATCCCATGGTTAGCTATGGATGGTGTATTATTGGTGGTATAGAGAGGGGTTTTGAAAAGTTCCCAAGTTATTATTATAAGGTGATATGGGACTGGTTGATTGAGATTGATGCTTTGTATTGGAATTCCCTAGGAACATGTCAATAAAAGTTTATCATTGGTTCTCAGTGAGTATTTTAATGAAATTATATTCCTTGTAGGCATGAGTTTTATGTCTAATGACTATAAAAAATGTGGTAAACATTAGGATCATAATCATGAGGCCTTTGATGTTGGACTTGCTAAATGAACCCTTGTTAGTTGTTTTTATAATATAAGTGTTGATTCAAATTAGGTTAAGTGTTTTGTAGCTGATTTTTAAACTAGCCTTGGTTTTGATTTCAGTTTGACATTAAGTGTTATGAGGAGGGAAATTTAATTCAATCATGTGAACAACATGTGGAAGATTTTGGTTCCTCATTACATTACTCTTATTTTTGATATTGAGGTCAATTACTGTTAACTAAATTCACCATATGTTTTGCTCCATCATGCCATTTGTGGTGGCATTATGGTTTATGTTTATAACCTTAGGACCTTACGTGTTATAATTATTATGGTTAGAGTTTTGATAACCTCCATTGTTTTGGTTTAAGATTAATATATTACCATTTTTACCATAGGTTCTATGGCCACTATCAATGGCCACTTGGTTGATTCTGAGAGCATTTTTAAGTGCTTCTTTGTATGAACAATAGTGGATTTATTGCACATATTATCTCATATCTTTATTTAGGGAGTGTAAGAAGAGATCACAAAGTCCCCTTTGTTCATGTCTAACCCTAAATTAGATTATGGAATGCTTATTTTGGAAGATAAAGTTAAGGATATAAAAATGATAGGGCATAAAGATAAATATTGGATCTATAATAGGATAATTAATGTGCTAAACTTAGATGTACCATATGATGAATTTATAAAACTAAGATAGGTTATTAATTGAAAGTAAAACCATGATAGATATATAAATGACATAAAAGAGCTATTTAGTTGGTTATAATGCTAACACATATCTAGATCTAGTACAGGTATAAAGTAGGTAGGAAGATATTCTAGATCAATCATCAAATTCTAGATTTGGTGTCTTTGGTTCTCTAGATAGTAACATTAACTTGGGATAGTTACATTGATTCTAGCATATGATTTCAATACTAGTGTATTGTATGGAATAACTAGTCAAATAGGATGTGACCACCTGGATGCTTCTAGGTTTGGCTTTGCCTTCACTCTAGTGCATTCAGATATGGGTCATGGACTATCACTCCTAGTGAAATGGTAAACCCATAAATTTCCATTTTAATGTGACCTTGAGAAAAAATGAGTTAGTGGGAGCACAATTTCAAGCTAACCCATAATGATATTGATGTTAAAGGGCACTACCTACATATCCAATATTCTAGAAGAGGGTCACAGACTCATGTAGTTTTCCCCTACATGTTGGCTTGTGTGTGAATTATATAATGTGTGTAAAGCAAGTAAAATAATGACCTAGCTTGTAACTTAGAAAATATGAACTTATGAATTCTCCTCTAGTACTTCACACCTATATTTGGGTTGTTCCTTTGACTAATATTAGAATAGGTCATAATAGGAAATCTTTTGGTAACTTGAGTTCTTCTTGAATTCTCTATTGATCTGATTACTAGGTGAGGAATGAATGAAGGTTGATATTGTATTTATACCAATCCTATCAGGATATAACTCACATTAAATCATTTAGGATGACCATTATGATATGTTTTATTTTTAAATTGTATGACTTGAGGGTATTTGACACTTGTGTTAGGGTGGGATAGTAACATCAATGCTACTGTCTATCCTAGATGTTAGTATCCAAGGAGTAGGAGAGTAGGCACATGATCAAAACTTATATAGGTGTAAGATAATTATATTTTAAGCATTCTAGGTAAGATGGGATGTATGTGTCATCAATATAAGGTTGGTTAGACTAAGAGACAAGCTAAGGGAACAAGATAGAGTAGATGTAAGGCTTGTAGAAATAAGGTATGTGTAGAACTAAGAGGAACAAAAAAGGTCTAAGTTTTCCAAGTGTACAAGATTGAGGTTCTACATAATAACAAACTATCATCTACATTCCCCCTTTTAATCTAGAAATTAAATTTCTAATTTAAAGGAAAGGAATAAGTACATGGGTGTATATACACACTTTGTATTTGCTTGAGTTGAATTTGAGTGCTTTGTTGGAGTTGAATTTTAGTGCTTTGATAGTAACTAACTTGAAACAAAGATCATGTTATAGTGTAAAATCACTACATATAATCTAGGTCAAAATTACTTAAAATAGATTGAAATTGAAAGAACAAGGTTTATAAGAACAACTATGTGTCGATGTAACTATTTTTCTTATTGGAAAGTTATTTTTATAAAAGATGTCTCATTATAAGGCTCTAAAATTGAGATTAGGATAAATATAGATAAATATTTAAAGTGCATATATCCAAGAAGATAAATAGAGAGAGATATTAGAAGGCACATGCCCCAACTTTAGAGCAAAAGTAATTTTCTATCTAGCAGTTGAGATTAGGTCAACCATATAACCTAATGATAGTTATAAATTGATGAGTTTAGATGATCAAGTCTAAATTAAAAACTTGGCAATATTGAGTGATTTAATCACCTCAACCATACTAAAAGGTGAGCCAACTACTATAATAGATTGGCTCATTAAAGTCTAGAAAAGTCTATGTAGTATCAATACATGGAATGGTTTTATAATCTAAGATTTGATTTGGATTTTTGTAATATTAGGCACATGTTGCATAACATATGCACCTTAGATATGTCTCACACTAAAATTGTGTATACAAATAGTACCATGTATATAATTATGCCATAAATGTGAATTTTAATCATATAATTATGTGCTTTGGCCATATCATAAAACTATGTTCATGTGGAGGACATAATTCTAAAGCATGATCCCACTATATATGGAGAAATATGAAACTGATATAAGTACCAATGTGGAGGACATGTTTCTAAAACATTCCCCCACTATAAATTGGAGATGGTGAATATTGATTAGGTGTGGAAAACATGATTCCAAAGCACGCCCCCACTGAATCTATGAAATGATATAAGTACCATACTAAATGAATGTGGAGAACATGATTCTAAATCATGCCTCCATCGAGTTTAAAAATAATTAATTTGTGGAAACTATTTCCATATGACATGCCCCCACTGAATCTATAAACTAGTGTAAGTGTCAAGTACTTAATAAATGTGGGGAGCATGATTCTAAAGCATGCCTCCATGGTAATATGGAAACTATAAATGTGTGGAATCCATGTTCATATGACATGTACCCATTAATATTTTATATCTACAAAAAGTGTGGAGAACATGCTTTCCAATAATGCCCCCACTAATATGCACCCCCTTTGAGGTGAGGGAAAAATAATACCTAGAAGTTAACTCATCTCAAAAGGGTAAGATAACTATAAAATATATGAATGTAACCATGTAAGAATAAGATGCATGATAAAGATCATGGTAAAATATAAATAGCAATAATACAAGATAAACAAGAAAACAAACACACACAAGAACATTCAAAATCAAGTCAACAAGAAATGGTCCAAGGAGACTACAAACAAGGGTCATGTTCAAATGCCACAAAATTGAATGTTCACGACTTTGTAAAATGTCAAAAAAAGCAAAGAATGACATATTGAAATGACCATACAATAATCAATGACATTTAAATGTTGAAAAAAACAAAAATATGACATATGCAAATGTCAATGAAATAATTCATAGGCACATGGGCTGCTTATAATGGAGCATATTCAAATGCTCAAAAAATCAAGATAATAATAAGGTAAAACACTCAAAGAAGTGTATAAAGGAAAAACATAAGAAACCATCATAAACATGTCATAGTGTGCCATGGATTGAATATGCTAGCAAAAAGTGTCAAGCACATAAAATATGAAATACCCTATGTAATGTATAATAATGGATAATAAGCATGTGCAAGTACATATCTAAGGTCAAACATGATAGTGTATAGTGATCATTAAATCATATAACTTGTCTATATTAAGATCATAGAATATGGATGCCCCCAATGTCCTAGTGATGTGAGTAGAGGGAAAACCTAACACCCATAATTATGTATCATGTATCTATGTGTGTGTGTGTGTGTGTGTGTGTTTGTGTAGGAGTAAATGACATGATATCCCTTGAAATGGAATTAAAGAATAGATGACAAGGATCCAATAACACATGTAATGCTCAAAATGTTTTTGGATTTTTGAATGTATATAATTTTTTTGGGTATTTTTGAAGAGTTTTTGGAAAATGAAAAACCATCCATTTTTCCAAGTTTAACATAAAGAGATAACCATTTACCCAATAGGAATTCAAAGGATTATTTGATAGTTCAATTTTTTTACTCATATGGCAACATGTTTTATGACTTATCAAGGCACATGCTGTGATGAATTTTGGTAAACATATTCCATCTGCTATTATCACATATCTATCACCGTACCCATCAAATGGCACACATATTTTGGTATCTTGAATTTTAAATGTAAGACACATATTTTTCATATCAAGCTTTGCTTCCATATCTACCAACCAAGACTGACCTAGATGCAAAGTGAAATTTGATTCTAGTTTTGTTACCCATATCATAGAATATACAATCTTTTGTCCACATGATATAGGTAGAAATATGTATCCAAGGGAGTATAGATTTAATGGAGATTTATTATTTCATCCATATGATGTCCCATTTGTTCAAAAGATATAATACTATAAAGTGAGTCCCATTTTATGTTAATCAGAATATGGGTATAATATAACCCATCGATATTTGTAAAAAATGTCATAAGTCCATTTATAGGTGGATTTGAAGGTTGGTATTTTTCAAAAAGGTATAAAATATTGGAATTGATTTATTGTGGGTATTTTTTTATATTTGTCCTAAACTTTTATATTCTTGAATTTTGGCATTCAAAGCCCCACTTTGAATTCCTTTATGTCCTATGATCTGATGGTAGTTATAATATATTAATCCTTATTGAGAAAGAAGGTGATTTCCTGATTTATGTTGAGTAGAAGGTAAGGATATCATGTAGTACATATATAACATGGAAAAAGTGGTATCAGTGTTATCTTTTTGTGTTATGATTTTTAAAATTTATTATGAATCCCTTTGAGAATAATATACATAATGGATATGACATATAATTTATCCAATGTGTTTAATGAAGAGAAAGGTATATAAGGATACATCAATTTTGATTATCATACTTTTTCCTTGATTTGATTTTTTATCCAAATTGGTCATTTTATGAGGATGAATAATCAAAGGGAACTCAATTATTTTCTTCTCTTGGAATTTTTTAAGATTGGTTCCCGTTGTGATGATTCCTAATTTTTATGTGAATCTATGTGCACCTCAATGTTTAATTTGTTAATAGGGTGTTGGTTATCCATGATTAATTTTGAATACTCCAAGCCTTACTAATTTTGATTACACTTGAGAGTTATAGGATGGGTGATACCTTGCTCATGTTTTCCAAATACTTATCCTTGATACCCATATTTTATAAAATATCAATGGCCAAAATTATGAAATATTTTACTTGAAGATTTTTAAGAATATGAAGAACATGATGCATCCACCATTGTCATATTAGAAAGTTTTGGCACTTTATGTTTGTAATTATCTATAGGTGTAGAATGATTCCTTTTTATTGATGGATTAATAGGACTTGGTAAGGATGCCATAATTTATTGGTTAACCTTGTTTTTCCCAAAATAAGCTACGCTCATTTTTGGAATAACCCCTAAGAAACTTGTCTATTTCGTGTTTTTCACTCTAAGTTCATCTTTTCGAGGCAAGATTTTCTTGTTCTCGTGTTTGCTCAACTAGAATCATTCAAAGTTTGTGATGTTCCCTTGTTACATTTTCTTAAAAATGTGAAAATCGTTATGATATTGATACAACCAAATGACAAATTTTCCCTCTTTTCAAGTTAGGTGTTTTCTTATGTTTGCATGCAAGGGCAACAATTTTTGTTGCCACTGCATGTGTTTTTTAGTTTCTCATGCAAAGGTGGTGATTTTCACTTCCCTTGCATCCTTCATGCAGGAGTGGTGAAATTAACTACCCTTGCATCTTTTCTTTCACTTCATGTAGGAGCAAATTTTTTTCTGCCCCTGCATCTCTTTTCTCACCTCACATGCAAAGGCAGCAAAAATTGTCGCCCCTGCATGGTCTCAATTTTCACATGTGGCATTTATGGCCACACGCATTGAGTGGTTATGGGAATTTTTTGCCCCATTTAACCCATTTTCACCTCATTTTTATCCATTCCTCTTTGCATCTCCTCCTCCCTATATCTTGACAATCACGCAAGCAAGTGTGGTTGAGTTTTCCTCAGATTTGAGCATCATTTCATGATTTTATCAGGTAGGGTTTTGGTTTTTGTTTTATTTTCATTTTCTCTTTTTCATTGTTGTTTTCCCTCTCTTCCTTCTTGGTATTGGTTTTATTTTGTTTTGTCTTCCCATTTCCTCCATTCTTTCTCACTGATGAGGCAATCTAACCACAGAATTACCCTCTTCCTCATTTTTCACCCATCAGCCTTCTACCCTATGTAATGGCAGGAAATTTTGCTGCCCTTACATATCGCCATCCAACCAGTGTAAAGGTGCCAAACTTCATCACCCTTATAGACCCATTGCCAACTCATGCAAGGGCATCAATTTTCACTACCCTTACATGAAAATGTCTAACCGTGTGTATCGGTGGTGAAAATTGCTGCCGATGCAATTGATAGTTCAACCTTGTGCATAGACAACAATTTTTGTTGCCAATGCACCTCTAACTTCTGACTAAGTGCATTGGCAGAAATTTTTTCCACCTATGCACAACCCAATGCCTTTCCACATGCATGGGTGGCAAAAATTGCTACTGATGCATCCTTCATTCCCATTATGCATTGGCAGCAATTTTTTCCACCTATGTATGATGACATTCCTCTACATGTAAGGGTTGAAATTTTTTCCACCCATGCATGCTTTCTCTCCAAAAATCTAACTCAATTTTTTTTTATTTTTCTCAATTTTCTTCTAAGTTCGCTCCCCTTTCACTTTCTGACCTGCTCATGCCTTAGCTCTTTCAAGTGCATTTCCTTGGTCATGATCATCCAACGTGCAATTTTCCCAAATTGCCAGTATTTTCCCTAATTGTGCGATCATGATTCTTATCATAGTTTCTCCTCAAGATCCTTCTTCATCAACGTACTTTTGACAAAGGCTCATCCCAATGACTTAGGTTTCTCCAAAGAAGTTGAAGATGATGAAGTACCAGTATCAAGGTGTTTTTTTAATCACCTCAGTTACTTCTAATATTAACAACATTAGGGATACAAAGATCGGGCACGTAGATATGGCTGAGTTTATAGAGAGAACCAAGACAAACAATTTGAGCTCCAAAATGAAGAGGATAATGGAGATCAATATTCATCTAGTCTCCTTTTTTCTTATGGTAGCTCATCACATAGAGTTCATTCTCCAATGTGCCCAGTTCTATAACAAAGATACCAGGGTTGTGGTAGATGCTAGTGGCAATATAGTAATTTGACTAGACCCTAAGTTCATTGATAAAGTGTTCATGTGCCCTCTTGCTACTAAAGTGTTGAAGATCAACTTCATTGAAGCACAAAAGGAATATGATAAAGATCCCAAGAAGGCAAAGAAGGTGATCAACAATAGATGGCTCAAAACTCCTAGAGCAAACTTGTCTAGATGGCCATGAAACTTCCTAAGGAGTGATTTTATTAAAGAGGTTGGCAACTTTATTACTCTTCTCAGCAGAGTATAAGGTTTATCTTCTTCCTTTTAGTTTCATGAATGGATGTACCCATTTATTAAGATAATCCTCCAAGGCAAACAAGTCATCTTCTGGGGGGAGCAAATTAGCAATGCTTTGTATGAGCAATTGACAAAGGTGTCTACTACCTCGAAGTTCTACATGACTTCATACTTGGTATATATTGTAGCTTCAATGAGAATATTTCCAGGTTTGACATCAGAGGGAGATGAGAAAATGACCCCGATATATCAATATTATCCTTAGATAACATTAAAGGGTTCAATCCATCACTTTAGTAGGGTAAATGATGCTTTTTTTGCAGTATTTTTATGTCTCTTTGACCCCCAATTAGAATAGAAAAGAGTGTCAGATGAAGCTTGGACCATTGTGAATGACTTCAGCTGTATGTTCTTATAGTTCCCTTCTTTTTGTTATTTGTCAGTTATATTTTTCCAAGGTTATCCCTATATGCTCCCAATATTTCCCTCAAATAAATTGGTCCTGATAGAGCTATGTAGGTAGATTATTGTCATACACAATAAATAGATGGAACTTAAGAAACCCAATTTTAGGTTCCCCATTAAATTTGGTAGGTACTCAGTGTTGACCTCTGCTAAAGCTAGGGCAATGGAGATTGAAATGCAACTTGTGACCATGAAGCATTTCAAAAGGAGGCCCAATTTTGACTACAGAGGTGTGAAAGACATGATTAAGAGGAAGACCTAGTTCCATGAACCCATGATCAAAGACGTCTAGATCGATTTGAGGACAGTGGAAGATATCAGGAAGATGGACTACATTAGACTATCTCTAGAACAAATAGAATATCTGGGGCTCACAGATTTCCTTACAAATCTAGTAGATGATGGGGACATGATTAATAATAGATATCATTCTGAACAAGTCACCGTTACTACTCTTCCCTCGATCCAATGGTCTCAAAAAGAGTTGATCTCCTTGAGGATGAGATTCAAACCAATATTGGAAAACACTAATGATTGGTTGAAAAATAAGGGAATCACCTTAAAAGAGTTCATCATGGGATCAGAGGCTAAATTTTAAGAAGAGACAAGGAGGAGAGTAGAAAATAGGATGAAGAATAAAGGTGATGTTCCTTCTCTTTCTAGGCCCCATAAGCCTAGGATCATTTTTGTATCAAAGAAATCAAAATTTGTAGAGAACGAGCTAAAAATGATGGATATGGAGGTTGAGAAGCAAAGTGCTAAAGAACAAGCACTAGGGCAGATAGAAATAGATGATAGGCCTACAAGTTAATAAGGAACAAAAACTCTATCTCCATGAGAGGGTGCATAACTAGTCATAGGAAATTCTTCTTCTCTGCCCCACTCACCTTGTGCAAATCCTTCACCTATTTCTCCAATTAATATTACCTCTTCTAGAGCTGCGTCTCCTTCTAAAATTATTTTTGGTGATCCTCAAAGTGCTTCTGGAGATGTTCACCATTCATCAGGATCCATCCTTAATTTGTCATCTCCATATTTTAACATCAGAGATAGTTCTACCTTCGATCATTCAGTAGTAGGTGTAGTTTTGATTGATACTACACCCATTATTTCCACCAGTAGTGCAGGTGCCACCCCAGTGATGCTGACTATAGGGATTATTGCTAATATAAGTTCTTCTTCTCTCTTGCCTTGGCTATCAACTTTTACACCCAAAAGGAAAAAATAATCCATCTCTCCAGATAAGTTTGACTTCAGTAAAATGGTGTCGGTAAAAACAAAGACCCCCAAGAAGCCAAAGATCCTTTCAAAGATGATTGGAGATAAGAGGAATTTTTTTTTGGAGATAGCCAAACATCTATAGGATGCGACTCTTGAAAATATTGATATGAGCAGCTATTCTATCTCTCGAGTTGAGTTAGGGAAGATAACTCATGAGGGTGCTAAGAGTGATTTACAATCCATGATGGATACTATGGTTTAGAAATTTTACAGGGAAAGAGAAATTAAGGATCACTATAAGGCGATGGTGGAAAAATTGATCGCAGTGATAAGGAGATTCAATTTTGCTCCAAAACTGGTGACTCTAGAGGCTTTCTCCATAGACGATCCCATAATTCAGAAAGCCAAAAAGACTTATCTAAAGGGGAAGGTACTTGAAGACTACCTAGATAAGATGCATGCACAGGGGATTTCCTTGTTCACAGAGTTGTCTGAGAAGATGGGTAAAATGAGGAAAGTAAGAATAGAATTAGATGACCTTATCAATACCATTTATTAGGAGGTTGAAAGCACAGATAGATATCTTAGCAAATAGATATAGATGAAGGAGCTAAAAATACGTACCCTAGTATCAATTAGTGTCATTGCTGATAGAGATTCTTATATTAAAACTAAAGAATCACTGATATATAGGATCTGGGTACTTAAGGAATTGATCAGTGACCTTGAATCTTCCAAAGACACCAATGAATAAAGTGATATCAGTCTACTACACAAATTGGAAGAGTTGCCTTGAAAACTTACCTCTCAAGACAACTAATTCATTCCAACAGAAGAAATGATTCATGAGTTTGAAGGTATGATCCAAAAGGAATTTGAGGAGAAAGCATTCTGAATGGATTTTATGGACAATATCTTAGATAATCAGTTGACCTAGACAATCTAAGAACCAGGTTAACCAGTCATGCCAAGTCAATCACAACAATGAGAGATGCTATGGTCAGAGCTAAGGTGATTTTCAAAAATACTATTGCACCAGATAGTATCAAGATTCAGGTGGCTATCGCTATGTATGATGCTCATCTAAAGAAGGCTGGTGACAAAAATTGAACTGTTCTTCTATGCTTTCTTCTCCATTCTTCTCATGCACTTTGTAATTGACTTGAGACATTTGCACATGTACTTTTGTTATGTGTAATTACATGTAAAAATATGAAAAAGTCCCAAAGTCAACGGAGACTCATCTTTTACTAGGTTTTAATATTTAAGTCTTTTCTCAAATTTGAAGGCTTTTTCCTATATATATAGAGGGAGCCTCTTTTGTAAATATATTTTGATAATCGAGAGCACTCTGCTAAAATTGAGATGCTTCCTAAGACTTTGATCTCAGATTGTAAATCATATTTTCTTGAATAAATGAGAAATAAGTTACTTTTAGACTTCGTGTTAGAATAACTTGTGTTACTTAGGAGATCATTTTTATGTTCTTTTTCTTAATAATCTCTCATCTATTTGATTAAATAAGTAAAGTGTGTGTTTTCCATGTTTTAATAGAACGAATATTAGCAAGGCTTTAAACTAATTTTATCCTTTGTGATATTACACTCATTTGTATTTTTAGGTGAAGACTTTGATCTACACTTCACTCTATTGTCACGTCTATTTCAAATTGGTAAGGGGAGCAATGAAAAACTTTGTGCTTTCATGGGTTTCTTGTAGATCTAGTCACTATCTGAGAATATTTTTTGTCATTTATGGAACATCATTTTTGAAAGAAGAGGAATGCTTTTAGTAATAAACTAGGATTTCTCTTTTGCCTTGTAAACATCATCTCTGAAGAAAGAGAGGTGGATGGTGTAATCTCACCCTTGAGTCTATTTTTAGTTCATATTAATATATAAGTAGTTTATAGGGAACCTCCCCTTGATGAGAAGAGATATTTATCTCATTATGATGTGGTAAACCCAAACTTTTTGCTGTATAAATCTCTTTGTACTGTGGTTGATATACCCATTTTTTTGTTGGTTGCTTGACGACAAAATATTCACTCAACTTTTGGTGACTCCACTGGGGATGTTAGGTGCATTCTAAAGCCTCAAGCTTTAGGTTGAAGTAGTTCCTATCCTTATCCATTTCCATTTTATATCCATTTCCATTATATAGTCTTATTCATACTCTGGCAGCACCACACTCTACCTTGACATGAATGCACACTTTGAAGCCCCAAGCTTCAAATTAAAGCATTCTTAGTACTTGTTTAGTTTTACACTCTTGCAGATCCACTATAGACGTGAAGCCAGAGAGCACAAGGTATTGTTGATCTTGTATTCAAGTTAGTGTGGTGAAATAATTTTGAGATCTCTCCTTTGCCATCTCATATTTAGTGTGTTAGGAGTTTTCCTCCTACCAACATCATATCTCCAATACCAAATGAAGTTCTAGTCTTAGTTCTAGTAGAGTTTTGTCCGTACTTACCCCACTAAGATTTTTTATCCCTCCCTTTAATTGTCATGTCATAATGGCCCAAGGTACTTGGGGAAACTCCTTTGGTCCTCTCAATCTAGCCCCACTTTTACATGAACTACCTCGTAGTTCAAGAAAGAATTTCCACAAATTCTATGGTGATGGGAAGGTTCATCCTGATGAGCATATTGCTGCTTCTCCATAGCATGTGGTGTGATAGGCATGTAATATGAAGATATAGCAATGAGATTGTTTGTAGAAACTTTGTAAGGCACTGCTACTGACTAGTTTTATCACCTTCAAACTCAAATTATAACTAACTAGAATATGCTCAAGGCCAAGTTTGAGGCTAGGTTCAAACTCGCTGAAGATGCACATGCCTTGTTGGCTCAACTTATGCAAATGAAGAAAGAAACTCATGAGCCTACAAGGAATTTCATAGCAAAATTCAATAATCTGAAGAATTAAATTCGTATGATTGCTCAGCCTACACCGGAGAACCTCAAGTGCTTTTTCATCAACTCTTAACTTCCTGAAGTAAGTTTTCTTTTGAGGCAGGTTGGTCCTATGGATCTCACTGTAGCTCAAAATTTGGCTACTGAGATTGAGGATGATCTTATCCTAGCAGGTAAGATTAGGAAAGATTCTAATAAAAATAATTTTTTTCATCTGCTGAAAGTTCTTCCATGAGCACTACAGATCCTATGGTGCAAAAGTTGACAAATGAACTGCTAGCCTTGAAAAGACAAATGGTCCAAGGTATGTCTACTCCTCCTTATCAAGATATGCCAAGGAAGACATTTCAAAACTAGTCATATCAAGGCAATGCTACCAGAAATCAATGGCAACCAAATCATCTGCCTCCTCCACAAGGGAAACTTGCCATTGAAGTAGCACTGGCTAACTTAATAGTTGGTTACCTTAAATCTAAACATGACTCCTCACTCCAACCTAAGTTGGACCAAGAAGATGACACTAATCTCTTTTTAGAACAAGAAGAAGAATTAGCTGGAGACTTCAATATTAGTTTCCTAGATTATCAGGATGAAGCTAGAAACAAGGGAGAAGTGTTTGATGGATCTTACGCCATTTTTACTAGGTCCCTTAACCAATCAACTCAAAAAATTGATAAAAAAAAGAGCAGGAGAAGAACCTTAGCTAGTAGTTTCTATCGCTAAACAAGGGATTTCACTACCTTTCCAATTAAAGGACCTGATGACTAATAATAAAGTATCTCAAACCATCCTATACCTTCTACTTATATCTCTTAGACCAGTGCCACACCCACTAAAGATCAGGATGATGGGCTTCTTCCCTCTGTCTCTAGCTCATTTCAATTATTTGATATAATTGATCATGCTAAAAAAACTAAGATTCAAATGACTGAGATCGAGTATTTTTGAGCCAACCCTGAATAGTTTGATAGACTGACCGAATATGTAAAATGTAAAATTGCCCCTATAAGACAATATTTTCCAAAGGCAACTCACGATTCCTCCAAGAATAAATCCACCTAGAATAATCTTGTCACTAATCCTCTTATCACCCCTAGAAAAATAGAACCTTTCTATGTTTCCTTGTTGATAAATGGTTATAAACTAAGTAATTGCATAATAGACTCTAGAGCTTCTGATAACATTATGCCTGCCAAGGTAGTAGATTCTCTTGGTCTTAATTTGAATAAGACTTTTGAGAGCTATTTCTCCATGGAAAACAAGCAAGTCCCACTCCTGGGTCAAATAAAAGATGCCTAATTTGAATTTACAACTTTTCCAGAGAAGAGGATCAAAATGACAATCTTAGTAGCTGATATTCCAGCCTCTTATGGCATTCTGCTTGGGCAAAAATTTTGCAAGGATGTACGTAGAGAATTGAATATGGATCTGTCTGAAGCAAGGATACCTGTTAAAGGTGTTATGAAGAAATTGCTTCCTGAGAAAGAGTCAAAATATATAGTCACTCAAACATCTGATCCTGAAGCCCAAATTTTATTTGAATCATCGAGAATAGGTAATTATTTCTTAACTACTAAAGATGTTTTCATCCCATCAGATCAAAGTCCTTTTAGTGACAATTCAAGAAATTCAGATGCAAAGTCAGAAGAATTGTCAAAGCAAAATTTAGACAACCTAGAATCTTCCCTGCATAACAAAGATGAATTTTTGAAAATATCTAATTCTGATAATGTTTGGATTTTAGAATTTGATGGCAGTTGCTCTTCTACTAGTTCTAAAGCCAAATTGTTTTGATCTCCCCTCAAGGAGAAGTTTTTTCCTATTCATATAAGTTGCAGTTCAATAACACCAATAACACTTCTGAGTATGAGTCCTTGTTGCTTGAATTGAAAGCTACTCATGCTAAAGGTATTAAGGTTCTTCATGCCCTTAGAGATGATGAATTGGTAGTTTATTAGGTAAGGAATCTATAACAAACAAAAAATAAAAGATTGTGACATTATCACAATCTTGTATGGGATTGTATTGAAAGTTTTGATGCTTTCAATATTTTTACTGTGCTGAGAGAGTGCAATGACCATGAAGATTTGTTGGCTATCTCTGTGACTCTCATGATTCCCCATAAAGACTTCAAAGGAGACAAGTACACTATTGAGCTGGTCTTTTGACCAAGCATACTCGATAATTCCAACCATTGGCAAGTGTTCAATGGTGACAGTCAAATCATTGCTTTTTTGAAAAAGATGGACAACTTTGAAGATATTTATTTTAAAGGAAGCGAATCCCCACCATGGGAATCAATTCCCAAAGTAAATTCTAAAACTAGTAAAGAGTTCCTTCAACTCAAGGGAAATAAAATCCCCAAAGGTTTGGTTTCTCTTGAGAAATTATTTGAAAAGCAGGAGATATGTCAAGTAGTGACAAGTGGATTCAAGTTCCTCCAAGGAGTTCGATCAGATAAATTTGAGTATGAAAGAAAATCCCAAAATGGTCAACATTGGAAATTATTGCGTTTTTGATGAAAAGCTCAAATTTGCTACTCTTCTTCATCAATACATTGATGTTTTGGCATATTCTTATGATGATTTGAAATCTCTCATACCTGAGAAAATTTGGCATTAAATTCCTCTTAAAGTTGGGTCATTACCTTACAAGCAAAAACAAAGGCAATACAATCCCAAAATATTAGGTACTATCTTTTCTGAGATCTAGAAAATGTTGAATGCAAGAATTATTTTTCCAATCCATCATTCCACCTGGATTGCTAACATAGTCCTGATAAGAAAAAAGAATGGGGAAATTCATATTTGTGTCGATTTCAGAAACCTCTTTGAAAGATAACTACCCTCTGCCCATCATGGACCAAGTTTTGCAAACAGTGACTAGTTCATAAATGTTATCAATGTTAGATGGTTTTGTTGGGTACAATCAAATAGAATTCAGTGAAGCAGATCAACATAAGACTACTTTCACCATGCCTTGGGGCACTTTTACATATCATAGAATGCCTTTCAATTTGATCAATGATGGTGCTACCTTCTAAAGAGCAATAGATCTTATTTTTAGAGATGAAATGGGAAATTTTATTATGGTATATCTTGATGATTTGACCATTTTTTCCAAACATCATCCTGATCATCTGCATCATCTACAATAAGTGTTAGAATATTGTCAACAAAATGGTATTTATGTTAATCCCAAGAAGTCAGTTTTTGGGGTTACAAAAGGTAAACTTCTCAGTCACACTGTATCCCAAGAAGGTATAAAAATTGACTCAGAAAGATTCAAATCTATCCAAAGTCTTGCTCTTCCTTCTAGTAAGACTGCAATTCAATCTTTCTTCAGAAAGGTGAATTTTCTATGAAGATTCATTTCAGCATTTACAGAGAAGACTCGCCACATTGTGGACATGATGAAGGGTAAAGTCACTTTCCAATAGAATGCAGAAGGCAAGTCATCATTTGAAGACATCAAAAAAGTGATTGCCCATGCACCAATTTTGGTTTATCCAGAGTATACCAAAGACTTCATAATATACAGCTATGCTTCTAAGCATACACTTTTGGCTATTTTATTTCAGCAAAACAAAGAAGGTGTGGAATATCTCATATCATTTATGAGTTATCCTCTCAAAATTCATGAATTAAAATATTCAAATATGGAGAAACATGCTTATGCTATCGTTAAGGCGGTGAAGCATTTCAAATTTTATATCCTGAATTCACACACTATGGTTTTAGTGCCTGACATGATGGTGAAGTCCATTCTAACTCAATAGGAGTTTGGTACTAAAAGGGGAAATTGGATTGCTAAGATTTAGGAGTTTTATCTTGATATCAAACCTACCAAGATTATGTAGGAAAAAGGAATCTACCAGTTGATTGCTGATAATATCCCCAAAGAAATAGGAAATGAAAAAATAAAGGTTGAAGACGTGCCTATGGTTCTCTTCATCACCATTACTGATGAGTGGTATTCTAATATCACTCACTTTCTTACCTATGGTAAGTGTCCCACTCATCTATCCTACAAAGAAAAAAGGAATGTTAAGCTAAAGGCTGCTAGCTATGTCTTTGGGATAATGGTTTGTATAAGAGAAGCTTTGATGGGGGTATTTCTTCGCTACGTCGATAAGGTGAAACAAGGTAAACTTTTGGAGTCCTTCCATAATTTGGATTGTGAAGGACATTTTTCTACACTAGTGATAGCCCATAAGATTCTATGAGTGATATACTATTGGCCTACTCTGTTTCAAGACGCTTACAATTGGGTGCGTAGGTGCGAATTATGTCAGAAGTTCATTGGGAAACTTAACTTGGTTGCATTACCCCTCAAGCCAGTGGTAATCGAAGAACCTTTTCAACAATGGGGTATTGATTTCATCAACACAATCAACCCATCTTCAAGTGTTGGGAATGATTATGTCCTCACTGTGATTGATTAATTTACCAAATAGGTGGAAGCCATCCCAACCAAGTGTGCTACTTTAGAAGTGGTGTGTAATTTTCTTAAAGAAAATATTATTTTCTAGTTTGGGGTTCTAACTAAGATTGTAACAGATAATGTAGCCTAATTATTTTCTCCTGAGATTACCTAGTTCTACTTTTATTATGGAATTAACTTCTCCCACACTTTTGATTGTTTTCCACAAGGAAATGGCCAAGCGAAATCGAGCAACAAGAATTTGGTTACTATTATCAAGAAACTGGTAGATGATAATCAGAGGACTTGGCATAAAGCATTGTTTGATGCTTTGTGGGTAGATAGGATTACACCCAAGAGGGTAATAGGCATACCACCATTCCAAATTTTGTATGGTTTGAATGTAGAAATACCAATCACTTTGGAACTACCAGTGCTTAGGTTGGCAAGGGCAATCGAAGATTCAACCTTCAAAAATTATATTGATAAAAGGATCATGTGCCTAACTGAATTAGATGAGCAATGAACCATGATGGTGGACTAGATTACTGCACACCAAAATTAGGTGAATAATTTTTTTGAAAAGAGGGCAAGGATGCATGATTTTCAGATTGGAGATCAAGTCTTGTTGTGGGACAAGAGGAGAGAACCAAAAGGAATGCATGGAAAATTTGATTATTTATGGAGAGGTCCATTTACCATTCATCAGGTCTATGGTGAAAATAGATTCTTTTTAGAATATCAAGATGGAATGCCATTCTCACTACCTCACAATGGGCAACATATAAAGTGCTTCAATCTTTGAAATATTAGATGAGTTCACTTGTACATTTATATAGTTTTTGTGTTTATTTATTTTCTTTTAGTTTTTCATGTCTTTTTCCTTTCTTAGCTTGATTCCATATCCCAATGGCTTGGATGAAGGCACTTAGAGACTAGTTTCTACTCCCATCAATCTATTCAATCAATGGAAGTTCCCCAATAGGAGCCAGTTGTTGTTCTCAAAATTAGCTACACTCATTTTTGGAATAACCCCTATGAAACTTGTCTATTTTGTGTTTTTCACTCTAAGTTCATCTTTTCGAGGCAAGTTTTTCTTGTTCGCATGTTTGCTCAACTGGCATCATTCAAAGTTCATGACATTTCCTTGTTACGTTTTCTTGAAAATGTGAAAATTGTTATGATCTTGATATGGTCAGATGACAAATTTTCCCTCTTTTCAAGTTAAGTGTTTTCTTATGTTTGCATGCAGGGGCAATAATTTTTGCCGCCACTGCATATGGTTTTTAGTTTCTCATGCAGAGGTGGTGATTTTCACTACCCTTGCATCCTTCATGTAAGAGTAGTGAAATTCTCCACCCTTGCATCTTTTCTTTCACTTCATGTAGGAGTGGTGAATTTTTCCACCCTTGCATCTCTTTTCTCACCTCACATGCAGAGGCAGCAAAATTTGCTGCCCCTGCATGGTCTCAGTTTTTGCATGTAGCATTTATGGCCATATGCATCGAGTGATTGGGGGTGATTTTTTCCCCATTTAACCCCTTTTACACCTCATTTTTATCCATTCTTCTTTGCATCTCCTCCTCCTTGCATCTGGATGATCACGCAAGCAAGTGTGGTCAAGTTTTCCTTAGATTCGAGCCTCGTTTCACAATTTTATTAGGTAGGGTTTTATTTTTTGTTTTATTTTTGTTTTCTCTTTTTTTTTGTTATTTTACCTCTCTTCCTTCTTGGTCTTGGTTTTATTTTGTTTTGTCTTCCCCTTTCTTTCATTCTTTCCCATTGATGAGGTAATATAACAGTGAAATTACCCTCTTCCTCATTTTTCACCTATCGGCCTTCTACCCTATGTAATGGCGGTGAATTTTGCCACCCTTAAATATGGCCATCCAACTAGTGTAAAGGTAGTGAAATTTACCACCCTTATGGACCCCTTGCCAACTCGTGTAAGGGCAAAAAATTTTTCCGCCCTTACATGAAAATGTCTAATCACATGTATCGATGGCAAAAATTGCTACCGATGCAATTGATCATTCAACCTTGTGCGTAGGTAGTGATTTCTGCTACCGATGCACCTCTAACTTTTGACTAAGTGCATTGGCAGCAATTTTTACCACCTATGCACAACCTGATGTCTTTCCACATGCATGGGCAATAAAAATTGCCATCGATGCATCCTTCATTCCCACTATGCATTGTCATAAATTTTTATTGTCTATGCACGATGACATTCCTCCACATGTAAGGGCAAACTTTTTTGCCGCCCATGCATGCTTTCTCTCCAAAAATCTAACTCTGAGAAAAATTTCATTTTTCTCATTTTTATTTCGAGCCTGCTCCCCTTTCACTTTCTGACCTGCTCATGCCTTAGCTCTTTCAAGTGCATTTTCCTAGTCATGATCATCCAACGTGCAATTTTCCTATATTGCTAGTATTTCCCCTAATTGTGTGATCATGATTCTTATCGTAGTTTCTCCTCAAGATATTTCTTTGTCAATGTACTTTTGATAAAGGCTCATCCCAATGACTAAAGTTTCTCCAAAGAAGTTGAAAATGATGAAGTACCAGTATCAAGGTGGTTTTTTAATCACCTCAATTACTTCTAATATCGATGACATTAGGGATACTGAGATCAGGCATGTAGATATGGCTGAGTTCATAGAGAGAACCAAGGCAAATAATCTGAGCTCTAAAATGAAGAGGATAATTGAGAGCAATATTCATCTAGTCTCCTCTTTTCCTATGGTGGCTCATCACATAGAGTTTGTTATCCAATGTGCCCAGTTCTATAACAAAGATACCAAGGCTGTGGTAAATGCTAGTGGAAATATAGTAATTCGACTAGACCTCGAGTTCATTGATAAAGTGTTCATGTGCCCTCCTTCTAATGAAGTGTTGAAGATTGACTTCATTGAAGTGAAAAAGGAATATGATAAAGATCCCAAGAAGTCAAAGAAGGTGATCAACAATAGATGGCTCAAAACTCCTAGAGTAAACTTGTCTAGATGGCCACAAAACTTCCTAAGGAGTGATTTTATTGAAGAGGTTGGTGACTTGATTACTCTTCTTAGTAGAGTACGAGGTTTATCTTCTTCCTTTTAGTTTCATGAATGGATGTACCCCTTTATTAAGATAATCCTCTAGGGCAAACAAGTCATCTTCTGGGGGGAACAAATCAACAATGCTCTACATGAGCAATTGGCAAAGGTGTCTACTACCTCAAAGTTCTACATGACTTCATACCTGGTATACATTACAGCTTCAATGAGAATCTTTTTAGGTTTGACATCAGAGGGAGATAGGAAAATGACCTCGGTATATCAATATTATCCTCAGCTAACATTGAAGGGTTTAATCCATCACTTTAGGAGGGTAAATGATGCTTTTTTGGTAGTATTTTTATGTCTCTTTGACCCCTAATTAGAATAGAAAAGAGTGTTTTTAAGCATGAAATATATTGAGAGGGGGGGTGAATCAGTATATCATATATATTATAAAACTTTATCTTAATCAAATTCCTCTTAATCAAACATTCAAGATATGTAATAAAACTAAAACAATAAACACCACACAAGAGAGACACACTAGATATAATGTGGAAACCCAATGTGGGAAAAAACACGGAGAACAATCTCAAGTATATGAATGAGCACCAACCCAAACAATATTTGCAAGCACCAAATTACAAGAGCACCAACCCCTTTGCTGAGCACCAACCTAACAACTATTCAGGAGCACCAACCCACAGGAGCACCAACCCCTTTACTGAGAACCAACCCACAAGAGCACCAACCCACAAGAGTACCAACCCATTTACCGAGCACCAACCCAACAACAATTCATGAGCACCAACCCACAGGAGCACCAACCCCTTTGTGTAAACCACACAACTATCTCTCAATGTTGCTATCTCAACAAATGATAGTTCATTACAACATCTCTTTCCTCTCTCTCACCTTTTCTCTTATAAGCTAGATATAACAAATACAAATCATATTCATCTCTCACAAATTCTCTTCTAAGCTAGATAATACAATATCAAATGAACCTCTATCTTCCATATTACAAATGGCTTCTCAAGCCTTTATTTATAGCTTTACAAATGACCTTTGGCCTTCCCCCTTTGTGACCCTTCAATCTTCATGGAAAATGGCACAAACTTGTATGACCCTTCATATTCTTGCCTTTGAAAAGTCACGTGGTGACCCTCCATGACCAAAAATGTCCTTCCCACTTTTGTTCTTATCTTGGTGACTTTTCATATTCCTCAAAGTGTCCCTTCATGAGAAATTATGCCCTTCCTCTTTTGTCTTCACTTGGTGACTCTTGGAATTTCCCAAGATGAATCTTCATGGGAAAATGCATCCCATCCTTCTTTTTTCTTTACCCCATGGCTCTTTGACTTCTCCATGGGCCCTTTTTTTGTCTCATATGCAACCAAAAATATATTCATTAATATTAAATAAATATTAACTCACATTAGCCAAGATAAATCTATTACAAAAAAAATTAAATGCAATGGGGCCTTTATCACCAAAAATGCTAGACCTTTTACATCAATGAAAATATTTCCAGTAATCTCCCCCTTTGTCATTGATGGCAACCTCAATCCTGAAACTACCACATCCTATCACCTACACATACTATCATCTGAAAACATACAGTAACTCCCCCTTATTGTAACAACTTGTACCTATTCCCTATACCTATTTTTTCACCTATACGTATACCTATTATTCTCCCCCTTTGACATCAATGGAAAAGGGCCTACCTAGAGATAACACTTAGCTCCCCCTCAACTGATGCTGAACCTCAATGGCAGGAAGTAAAGGAAATTACTCCCAACTTCTCTCGTGGATACTCAAATGTGTATTTTGGTAGTGCCTTTGTAAAAATATCTACAATCTACTCTATATTACTAATATATTCCATCTTAACTTGTTGATCTGCAACTTGCTCTCTCAAGAAGTGATATCTAATGGGAATATGTTTTGTTCTTGAATGCATTACTGGATTTTTCAAAATATTTATAGCACTTGTGTTATCACAAAAAATTGAAATAGGTTCATCATACTTTACCTTTATATCTTCCAAAGTTTGCTTCATCCAAAGCACTTGAGTACAACACAATACTGCTACAATATATTTTACTTTAGCTGTAGAAAGTGATACTAAGTTTTGCTTCTTGCTTAGCCATGATACTAAGCTATCACCAAAGAAGAAAGCTCCTCCACTTGTACTCTTTCTATCATTTAAGCACCCTACCCAATCTGAATCTATATAAGCAATTAAAGTGAAATATTTACCTGTAGGATACCATAATCCATAATCCAATGTCCCCTTGATATATTTGAATATTCTTTTCACCAACTGAACATGACTATCTCTTGGAGATGACTGATATCTTGGAACCATACCTACTACATCCATGATGTCTGGTCTTGATGCTGTCAAATATAAAAGACTAACAATCATAGATATATACAAAGATTGATCTGTAATAGGTGAATCTTCATCCTTACTCACTTTATTTCCTATACACATAGGTGTGCCAACTGGTGCACAATCTTCAAAACCAAACTTCTTCAACATTTCCTTGGCATATTTACTTTGAGATATGAAAATTCCTTTATTTGATTGGAATATTTGCAACCCTAAGAAAAATGATAATTATCCAAGCATAGACATCTCAAATTCTTTTTGCATTCTATCAAAAAATTCTTTTGTCATCTTTTCAATATTTCCTCCAAAAATGATATCATCAACATATACCACAATAATCAATTGATGCTAACCTTTTGTTTTGATGTAAATATTACTATCAACAAATCCTCTCTTGAATCCTTGATCTTGTAGGTACTTTTCAAGTCTTGCATACCAAACTCTGGGAGCTTGTTTTAATCCATACAACACTTTCTTCAATCTGCATACATGGTTACTAATATTCGAGAGAATAAATCCCTTAGGCTACTCAATGTAGAACTCTTCTTCAAGATTCCCATTTAGGAAGGTAGATTTGATATCCATTTGAAACACTTTGAAAATTTTAAATACTGCATATGCAAGAAACACTCTAATAGCCTCTAACCTTGCCACTACTGCAAAAGTTTCTTCAAAATCTATTCCCTCAATCTGAGCATATCCTTTACATATTAATCTTGCTTTATTTTTGGTCACTTCTCCATTTTCATTCAACTTATTTCTATAAACCCATTTTGTTCCTATCACATTATGATCTTTTGGTCTAGGCACTAATTCCCAAGTATCATTCTTTTCTATTTGATCTAATTCTTCATCCATAGCCTTAACCCAATGCTCATCATGTCTATCTTCTAAAAAAGTTTTAGGCTGAATTTTAGATAACAAAGAGAAATTAACTTGTTAAGATTCACTTACCATCATTCTTCTGGTGTGAATTCCTTCTTTTATATCTCTGATGATGTCACTTTCATTATGATTTTTTTAACGTATTTGGATGGAGTCTTGGTGCCCTTTTTCTCCTTCTCCTTTTCCTCATCTTCATCTAATTCTTCAAAGCCTTCCTCTTCAATGATTTCAGGAATGTCTACTGGATCACTGATTCTTTGTGTTCCATCTTCTTCTATCCTGGCACTTGCACTTTCAACAATTTTATTGGTTCTTTTGTTATAACATTTATAAGCTTTAATTTTGAAAGAATAACCAAGAAATATACCTTCATCTGCTCTGGATTCAAACTTACCAAGTTTTTCATCAGTTCTCTTTATGAAGCATTTGCTATCAAAAACTCTAAAATAATTAACTATTTTTGGTTTGTCTTTTTATAGCTCATAAGGAGTCTTGTCACTGTTGAATCTTAATAAATCTCTATTATGAATATGCACTACTATACCAACCACCTCTCTCCACTATTTATTTACTATCTTAGATTCATTTAGCATTGTCCTCGCCATCTCCTGAACTGTTCTATTTTTTCGTTCAACTACTTCATTTTGTTGTGGAGTTCTAGCTACTGAATACTGTCTCTTTATTCCATGATCTTCACAAAACTCAATAAATTGATATTACATGAATTCTCCTCCTCAATCTGATCTTAGACACTTAATCTTTAGATTAGTTTCATTCTCAACTAATGCTTTGAATTATTTGAACTATTTAAAAGCTTTTGATTTTTTCTTTAAAAACATTATCCAAGTCATACGTGAAAAATTATCAATAAGCAACATGAAATATTTATCACCTTGAGTACTTTGAGTCATCATAGGTCCACATAGATTAGTGTGAACAAGCTCTAGTATTTGAGTGGTCAAGTACTCTTTTATTTTGAACTACCTTCTAGCCTGCTTCCCATGTTGACAAGGTCCACAAAGCATGTTAGATGGCTTTGTGATCTTTGAAAGATTCTTGACTGCTTGCTTTTTGTAGATTTTGACAAGATTGCCAAAATTTATGTGCCCCATTTTCTTGTGCCATAGCCAACTTTCTTCAATTTGACTCAAACAACATTTTTGACCTTTGATGTCTAATAGCATATATAAGTTATTACCTGTTCTCTGAGCATCTACAACCAATATATTTGAATCTTTTCTTCTAATTTCACAACTTTCTAAATAAAACTTTAGTGTGTGACCTTGATCACACATTTGAATTACACTCAAAATATTATACTTAAGACGTTCTACATATAAAACATTTTGTTTTAGTTCTACCATTATCTAAACTTAGTGTACCTTTTTCGGCAATTCTAGCAATAGTGTTGTCCCCAAAGTTCACTATGCCATCATTGATCTTCTTCAAGGTTATGAACTTGATCTTGTCTCTTGTCATGTGCCTCAAACATCCGCTATCAATAAACCATGGATTTTCTTCATTTCTTGCATGCAAAGCTATCTGGACCAACATAGAACCTTCAGGTTGTTTCTTCTACCATGTCTAAACCTTTTTCTTGATGAATGGAGCCCTAAAACTCTAGTCCTTCTTGACTGACTTGAACACACTTCTATAATACCGAGCTATGTGTCTGAAGTTGTTACACTTGTAACAAATTATGGTCTCTTCATCAAAGCTTGATAGAGGAGCAAAAGAGTTATAGCTTCTGCTTGACTCTACATGACCTTCCTTTTCCTTATTTTTGAGATTGTTAGCTCTTTTTCTACATTCTAATTTCTTATGACCATATCCATTACAATAAAAATAGTAAACATAAAAATAGGACCTATTTGTGAATCTCTGACCTGATTGCCTTTTATATCTTTGTTCCTTCTAGCCTTCTTTGTCCTCTGTATTCTTCACTTCTTCCCTTCTTGTTTCCTCATTTGTAAGAGCTTCAACATAGCTCTTCTTGTTTTCAAAACTGATAACTGTCTTATCTGATATTTTTTTTTGGATTTCTAATATCTTATTTAACATATTAATGATATTCTCAAATTTTGAATCATTGACTATTTTATTATTGACTGCTTTCTCAATCTATTCTTTTAAAGAGGCAATTTCAGTAACATACCTTTCACATTCTTTTCTTGCTATTTCCAACTGTGCCATTAGATCTTCTTCATTCTTCTTGGTTTCTTCAAAGTGTGCTTGTAGATCTTCAATTATCTCCTTTGACTCCTTTTCATTTGTCTCGATTTAGCGCTTCAATCTTTAATTTTTATTTTCAACAACTTTCAACTCTTTTAAAGCACACATGAGTTCTCCTTCCATATTTACTTTAGCTTCATCCTCTTCTTCTTCTTGATCAACTATTATTTTTCTTGTAGAGGCACATTTATGTATGGCCATCTTGTGCTTTCCTAATCTACCTTCAAGCTGTAAAACTTTTTCAAAAAGGAACCTGCTTTGATAACAATTGTTAAGCACAAAATATACTGAGAGGAGGGGGTGAATCAGTATATCATATATCTTATAAAACTTTCTCTTAATCAAATTCCACTTAATCAAACATTCAATATATGCAATAAAATGAAAAAAATAAACACCACACAAGAGAGAGACACCAGATATAACATGGAAATCTAATGTGGGAAAAATCATAGAGAATAATACCAAGTATATGAATGAGCACCAACCCAAAAAATATTTACAAGCACCAAATTGCAAGGGCACCAACCCATTTGCTAAGCACCAACCCAACAACTATTCATGAGCACTAACCCCTTTGCTGAGTACCAACCCAACAACAATTCGTGAGCACCAACCCATAAGAGCACCAACCCCTTTGCTGAGCACCAACCCAACAACAATTTGTGAGCACCAACCCATAGGATCACCAACCCCTTTGTGTAAACCACACAACTATCTCTCAATGTTTCTATCTCAACAAATGAAAGTTCATTACAACATCTCTTTCCTCTCTCTCACCTTTGCTCTTCTAAGCTAGATATAACAAATACAAATCATATTCATCTCTCACAAATGCTCTTCTAATCTAGATAATACAATATCAAATCAACCTCTATCTTCCATATTACAAATGGCTTCTCAAGCCTTTATTTATAGCTTTCCATATGACCTTTGGCCTTCCCCCTTTGTGACCCTTCAATCCTTATGGAAAATGGCAGCAAACTTGTATGACCCTTCATATTCTTGCCTTTGAAAAGTCATGTGGTGACCCTTCATGACCAAAAATGTCTTTCCCACTTTTGTCCTTATCTTGGTGAATTTTCATATTCCTCAAAGTGTTCCTTCATGAGAAATTTCACCCTTCCTCTTTTATCTTCACTTGGTGACTGTTAGAATTCCCCAAGATGACTCTTCATGGGAAAATGTGTCCCATCCTTATTTTGTTTTTACCCCATGGCTCTTTGACTTCTCCATGGGCCCTTCTTTTGTCCCATATGCAACCAAAAATATATTCATTAATATTAAATAAATATTAACTCACATTAGCCAAGATAAATCTATTACAACAACATTAAATGCAATGGGGAATTTGTCACCAAAAATGATAGACCTTTGACATCAATGACAATATTTCCAACAAGTGTCAGATGAAGCTTGGACCATTGTGAATAACTTTGACTGTATGTTCTTAAAGTTCCCTTCTTTCTATTATATGTGGGTTAGATTTTTCCAAGGTTATCCCTATATGCTCCCAAGATTTCCCTCAGATAAATTGGTCTTGATGGAGCCGTGTAGGCATATTGTTTTCTTACACATTAAATAGATGGAACTTAAGAAACTCGGTTTCAAGTTACCCATTGAAATTGACAGGTAATCAGTGTTGATTGTTTCTAAAGCTAAGACAATGGAGATCGAAATACAACTTGTGACCATGAAGCATTTCAAAAGGAGGCCTAATTTTGACTACAGAGGTGTGAAAGACATGATGAGGAGGAAGACCCAGTTCCATAAACCCATGATCAAAGATGTCTGGATAGATTTGAGGACAGTAGAAGATATCAAGAAGATGGACTACAATAGACTATCTCTGGAACAAATATAATATCTAGGGATCATAGATATCCCTATAAATCTAGTAGATGATAGGGACCTAATTAATAATAGATATCATGTTGAACAAGTCACAACTACTCCTCTTCCCTCGATCCAATGGTCTCAAAAAGAGTTGATCTCCTTGAGGATGAGATTTGAACCAATATTGGCAAATACCAATGATTGATTGGAAAATAAGGGAATCACCTTAAAAGAGTTCATCATGGGATCAGAGGGCAAATTTTAAGAAGAGACAAGGAGGAGAGAAAAAAATAGGACAAAGAATAAAGGCGATGTTCCTTCTCCTTCTAGGCCCCATAAGCCTAAGATCATTTTTGTATCAAAGAAATCAAAAGTTGTAGAGAAAGAGATAGAAATGATGGATATGGAGGTTGAGAAGTAAAGTGATGAAGAACCAGTACTAGGGTAGATAGAAATAGATGATAGGCCTGTAGGTCGATAGGGAACAAAAACTCTATCTCTAGGAGAGGGTGCGTAGCCAGTCACAGGAATTTCTTCTTCTCCACCCCACTCACTTGGTGTAACTCCTTCACCTATTTCTCTAATCAGTATTCCCTTTTCTGGAGCTACCTTTCCTTCTAAAATTATTTTTGGTGATCCTCAAAGTGCTTCTTGAGATGTTCTCCATTTATCAGGATCCATCCCTAATTTGTCATCTCCATCTTTTAACATTAGAGATAGTTCTACCTTTGACCATTCAATAGCAGGTGCAGTTTTGACTGATACTATGCCCATTGTTTCCACTAGCAGTGCAGGTGCCACCCCAGTGATGCTGACTATAGGAATTATTTCTAATATAAGTGCTTTTACTCTCCCACCTTGGCTATCAACTTTTACACCCAAAAGGAAAAAACAAGCCATCTCTCTAGATGAGTTTGACGTTGGTAAAATGGTGTCGATAAAAATAAAGACCCCCAAGAAGCCAAATATCCTTTCAAAGATGATTGGAGATAAGGGGCACAAATTTTTGGAGATAGCCAAACCTCCACAAGTTGCGACTCTTGAATTTTTTTATATGAGTAGCTATTCTATCTCTTGAGTTGAGTTAGGGAAGATAAATCATGAGGGCACTAACAGTGATTTGAAATCCGTGATGGATATTATGGTTTATAAATTTGATAGGGAAAGAGAAATGAAGGATCACTATAAGGTGATGGTGGAATAATTGACTGCAATGATAAGGAGATTCACTTTTTCTCCAGAAGTGGTGAATCCAGAGGCTTTCTCCATAGATGATCTCGTAATTCAGAAAGCTGAAAAGACCTATCTAAAGGGGAGGGTACTTGAAAAATACCTAGATAAGATGCATGCACAGGGGATTTCCTTGTTCATAGAGTTGTCTGAGAAGATGGGTAAAATGAGGAAAGTAAGAACAAAATTAGATGACCTATAAAATTAGATGACCTTATCAATACCATTTCTTAGGAGGTCAAAATCACAGATAGATATCTTAGCAAATGGATAGAGATGAAGGAAAAAAATATGTATGCTAGTATCAATCATCATCATTGCTGATAGAGATTCTTATATTGAAATTAAAGAATCACTAATATATAGGATCTAGGTACTTAAGGAATTGATTAGCGACCTCGAATCTTCTAAGAACACTAGTGAACAAAGTTATATCAGTCTACTACACAAATTGGAAGATTTGCCTTGCAGACTTACCTCTTAAGACAACCAATTCATTTTAGTAGAAGAAATTATTTAGGAGTTTGAAGGTATGATCTGAAAGGAATTCGAGGAGAAAGCATTCTTAATGGCTTCTGTGGACAATATCTTAGATAATCAGTTAAATCTGGATAATTTGAGAACTAGGTTAACTAGTCATGCCAAGTCAATCATAGTAGTGAGAGATGCTATGGTCAAAGCTAAGGTGATTTTCAAAAATACTATTGCACCAAATAGTATCAGGATTTAGGCAGCTATCGCTATGTACGATGCTCATCTAAAGAAGGCTGGCAACAAAAATTGAACTGTTCTTCTATGCTTTCTTCTTCATTCTTCTCATGTACTTTGTAATTGACTTGGGAAATTTGCACATGTACTTTTGTTATGTGTAATTACATATAAAAATATAGAAAAGTCCCAAAGTCAATAGAGACTCATCTTTGACTAGGTTTTAATATTTAAGTCTTTTCTCAATTTTGAAGGCTTTTTCCTATATATATAGAGGGAACCTCTTTTGTAAATATATTTTGATAATCAAGAGAAAAAACTCTGCTAAAATTGAAATGATTCCTGAGACTTTGATCTCAGATTATAAATCATATTTTCTTGAATAAATGAGAAATAGGTTACTTTCAGACATTGTGTTGGAATAATTTTTGTTACTTAGGAGATCATTCTTATGTTCTTTTTCCTAATAATCTCTCATCTATTTGATTAAATAAGCAAAGTGTGTGTGGAAATTATCTAAAAATGTTTTGAAGTTAATTATAAAGACTTTAAGCTACTATAATTACCTTTAGTTCATGTTTTCCATGTTTTAGTGGAAAGGATATCAGTAAGGCTTTGAACTACTTTTATCCTTTGTGATCTTACACTCTGTTGTAGTTTTAGGTGAAGACTTTGATCTGCACTTAACTCTACTGTCACGTCCATTTCAAATTGGTAAGGGGAGTAATGAAAAAATTTGTGCTTTTGTGGGTTTCTCGTAGATCTAGTCACTATCCAAGAAGATTTTTTTTCATTTACGAAACATCATTTTTGAAAGAAGAGGAATGCTTTTAGTAATCAACCAGGATTTATCTTTTGCCTTGTAAACATCATCTCTAAAAAAAGAGAGGTGGATGGTGTAATCTCACCCTTGAGTCTATTTTTAGTTCATATTAATATATAAGTAGTTTATAGGAAACCTCCCCTTGATGAGAGGAGAGATTTATCTCATTATGATGTGGTAGACCCACACTTTTTTCCATATAAATCTCCTTGTACTGTGTTCGATATACCCATTTTTCTGTTGGTTTCTTGATGACAAAATATTCACCCAAAAAACCTTTTAAAAACATTCAATATAAAATGAATTACAAGAAGAATCATCACCCTTAATAAGGTGAATATTTTTTGGAAATGTAGGAATAGGAGGGGTTTTGATCAATGCAATTTTATAAGGTATTAGAACTTTGTGTTTATAATTATCTATAGATGTACAATGCTTCCTTTTTCTTGATGGATTAATATGACTTGGTAAGGATGTCATAATTTATTTGTTAATGTTTTAAAAAAATTCAATATAAAATGAAGGCCAAGAAGAATAATCACCCTTAATAAGGGGAAAATGTTTTGGAAATGTAGGAATAGGAGGGGTTTTGATCAATTCACTTGAAATAACATCTCCTTTGTTAATGATTTGTAAATTTGAAATGATTGCCTGATAGAGTTGATGTATTTTTTCATGATTAAGTACCTTATCTCCATGTGGAATAAACTTTGGTATAGAAAGAAAGGAAAAATACTTTGGATCATCCTTGGGATGGATCACATCATGTCTTGAAAGGATGCGAGCATGGACTTGGTTAGAGGGATAGTAGCTACCACCATTCAAAGATTTTATATTATTTACCTTAACACATAGAGGAATGCAAGAATAATGGATTTTAATCCCTAATTGGAGATATTATTAAATGGTTTCATAGTCATAATCATAAAATTAATCAATGTCATTTATGATAAAAGAGAAAAAGAACACAAAGATTAGGACAAGGTAGGAAATAAACATCTATAACATAATGCTTATACAATAACGATGCTCAAATGTCTAGTTTACCAAATGTTTAACCCTAAATTTGATTATATAATACTTACTTAGGTAGGTAGGGTTAAGGATATAAAAATTATAGGCATAAGGGTGGCTATTAGATATATAGCAGACTAATTAATGTGTTAAACTCAGATGTACCATATGCTAAATTTATAAAACTAAGATAGGTTATTAATGGAAAGTACAGCTATGATAGATATAGAAATGACATAAAGGAGAGTACTTAGCTAGTTTTTATGCTAATGAAAATGTATAATTTGTACAAGTATAAATTAAGCAAGAAGATAGTTTTATATAAGTTATCAGATTTTGGATCTAGTATCTTTATCTCTCTAGATAGTTACATCTTAGGATAGTTATATTGATGTTAATGTCTGAGTTTAATGCTAGTGTATTATATGGAATATCTACTCAAATAGGATTTGAACACTTGGATGATTCTAGGTTTGGATTCACCTTTACTCTAGTGTATTTAGATCTAGGTCATGGACTATCAAAATTGGTAAAATGGAAAAACCCTAGATTTCTATCTTCAATGAGACTTTGGGAAAAAATGGGTTAGTGGACACACAGTGTCAAACTGACCTAAAATGACCCTAATGTCAAAGGGAACTTCTTACATAGCCAATACTCTATAAGAGGACCTTAGAATCATATATTTCTCCTCTACGTGTTGGTTTGTGTGTGAATCATGCAATGTGTGTAAAGCAAATACAATAGTGACCTAGTTTGTAACTTAGAAAATATGACCTTATGACTACTCATTTAATACTTCAAACATGTAGTTGGGATACTAATTTGATTGATATTAGAATATGGTAGAATAAGAAATATTTTGTTAACTTGAGTACTTCTTGAGTGCTCTTTTGGTATGATTTCTAGGTGAGGAATGAATGAGGGTTGATATTGTATTTATACCAATCTTATCTAGAGATAACTTGCATTAAAAAATTTAGGCCAACCATTGTGATATATTTTATTTGTAAATTAGATGACTTAAGGGAACTGAACACTTATGTTAGGGTAGGATAGTAATATTGATGCTACTATTATCCCTAATGTTAGTGTCTAGGGAATATGAGAGCATGCATAAGATCAAAACTTGCAAAGATGTAAAATAAGTACATTTTAAGCATTTTGGTAAAGATGATATGTCTATGCCATCAATATAGGGTTATTTAGACTAAGAGATGGGAAAATGGTCATAAGATAGAGAAATTTAAGTCTTATAGAAGCAAGACATGTGTAGAACTAAGAGGAATAACCAAGGTTTGAGTTTGCCAAGTATACAAGACTAAGGTGCTACACAATCATAAAATATCATCTATACATCCATGTGTGTAACATAACAAGTGAAAAAAGTGCTTGCTTCTATATTGTAATAAAATGGGCAAATGATTCATTAAGTTATTTCTTTATTTTCAATAGATCTTATATGGTAGTCTTTAGGAGTTTATTCGTATCAAAGGCTTTAATAAACTCAACCATTAGTTGGAAAAAAGAATGAATAAACCCCTTAGGGATACTATAATACCAATTGATGGTGATCACTTTAAGGGTTTTTGGAAAAAAATTAAAACCACCCCATCCTAAGGCAATATTTATCTAACAATAGTAGCATATGCCTTGACATGTGCATTAAGATCTCTCTCTCACACTTGAATTTAGGGAGGTCAAGTAGGAGATATGGTATAACTCCTCATATATTATGATGAAGGGGTTATTTCAAGTACTCAACATATGTCCCCATGTCATTAAAATCAATTAAAGGATTAGTGAAATAACATTAAATGGGTAGATTTGGATATGGGTTATTTATGTAACCACTACGAAGAAAAGAAGGTGCCTAGTAAGGTGGTGTGGAGTAGGCTGGAAAGTAGTTATCTAGTTGAGTAGATTTAAATAACACATGGTAGTAAGGAAGAAGAGTGTTGGATGAATAAGGTATATGTGTTTTTTGGGGAGGAGTATACATGGGTGGGAATGTAAATCAAAGGAGTATAAAGTGGTAGATGGTTGGTTTGAGAAGGTGGAGTATACATGGGTGATATGTAACTCAGAGAGATTTAGGGTGGCAAATTCTTTCCCACTATATTTTTAGGAGGAGTGTAATGTAGACATTTCCCATATGATTATAATAAGAGAGCCTATATGATGGATTAATGTTATAAGTAATGGGATTAGGGATGACATGAGTAAGGATATCCCTCAAATATTGGTTTGAGGCACATGTGATAATAGGTGGGTTAGATGGATATAATGGTGGTTGGTAGGTTACTGTTATGGAATGAATAAGCGTGAAATGATATTGATTAGGGGGATTATTAGCCATCACTTGATTTAGAGAGGCTTTTTTATTCTCTAAATTGAATATGACCTACCAATGTTGAGATGAGTTCACTCAAGTATGAAGGAATGGTGGTTCTTATGACCTCTTTGGTAGTAACTACAAGAGGTAAGATGACCAACAATAGATTAATTCAAGTTAGAGGCCTATATATGAGCCATTGGATGTTACACATGTGAGTTGGTGATGTTTTGGTTATTTGGATAAGGTACAAATGTGCTTGTAGTCTATTTATCATGTATTAAAAATTATGTATTCTATCAATGTATTGGTTATATCTTACTGCATTTTGGGCATCTAGGATTTATAGAATAGCATATGGTTAGGTTACCACATGAGTGTTGGCTCCATTTCCATTGATGAAGTACATGTTATGATATTTAGGGTGATTTTTGGTAGTTTTCAATGGATCTCATATCTTCTGGACCACTACCCCAAATCTACTTTATGAGTTGAAATGGCGGTTTTGGTTTTGGGATTCCACGTCTGGTAGAGGAGTGTTGTTCCAAATCTAAAGGGAGTCTTCATCAATAATGTGAATACTCATATACATTTCAAAGTCTATGGTTATCTCAAATATGTCCTACCTAGACATGTTAAGGGAGTATATAAATAATTTCATAATATGAATGAAAGGAAAAATTGGAGAGAAGAGAGGAAAGAAGAATACATAAAAGGATACGTTTTTCATGTTGAGTTCCCTAAATTTTATACACTTGGAAAGTGACATGCTAACATGTGCATTTAAATTATATAGGTATAACCATGAAAAATGACATAATGGAAGATGATGGGTAGCCTAAATGAAATAGGATGAGGTTAGACCTAAGGATAAAGGAAAGAAAATATGAAAAACTCAAATTTGAAGGTTATTTATTTGGTGGGTAAGAATATGAAGGGGTAATGCCAATGAGACTATGAGAGTAAATTTCTCATCTAGGGATTCAAGTTGACTAAGGATAAGATATAGGATATGGGTGGAGTGAAAAAACTTGAATTCTAAGTTATGAATCAATATCTCTTTGAAGTGAACTTTCTAGAATGGGAACTGACACTATAGAAAATGGACTTGATCTATGGGGATATGGATGCTTAGTAAGTGTCATCCAATGTAAATCAAGATTGGTTGCATACGTATTAAGTGTATATCCTATTTTTAATGTATTCAATGGAAGTTATTTTTGTTTAGAAAGGTGTGATCAAGGATTTTACTTGCACTCATCTTTGTAAGGTTTTGTTTAGAGGTTATTTTGGTACCTGTGCATGTTTTAACAAGGTTTTGTAAATAAAATGAAGTTGTAATGATTGCATGAAACTATTTAAGGAAATATGAAAGTAAATAAAATTAAAGATTATTATTTTTTTAATCTTTTTAATGATATTTTGATTCATACAACTTTGAAACTAAAATTTATACTAAGAGTGCAAATGTTGATTTTTACATTTTTCTAGTTGCAAACTTTTACCTATATGCAAGCTAAATGAAACTATTTTTTTTGTCTTTTAAAATTAATAAGGAATGAAATTATAATTCAATTAATAATTTATAACATGAAAACAAAATAAAATTAGATCCAAACCCTAGGCAGTTCAACCTCAAGTATCTATAAATTTTTAATGCATGCAAGAAAGAAACTAACTTTGGTGTTCTAAATAATTGCTTGTTAAACTAAATAATTTGTAATGAAATGAAAATAAATTTTAAGTTATAATTTTATAATTTATTTATCTTAAACAACATTATTTTATTGTGTAAATGAGTAAAATCTAATCTAAGATGCAACCTTTTCTTATTTAGGTTGTTTAGGTATGTGTGTGAATGCTTGTTTGTGAATGCAAGGATTATTTAAAAATGAAAATTAATTGTTTTGAAAAATTAAGTGATTTATTTTATTCCTATGATTTACCCTAGGTTTTTATGTAAACTACATGCTTTGAAAGATGCTAAGACATAAATGTAAACAATGGAAATCTAATATATATTTTTTATGCAAAAGAAAGAGAAGAGGAGAGTTCATTTCAATTAATTTTACATTTTTTAAATGTAGATCCTAATATAATAAAAAAAATCAAGATAAACTAATTTAATCTAATGAAGCAAAAATGGAAATAAAAACCCCAAACCTAATCAATGACCAAATGAAGGAAAATATTTGTTTTAGTAAATAAGCTATCCTTAGGTAACTATCTCCTTGATTGTTGAATCAAAACCCTAAAAAATCTAAGGAAAAATATGAAATGGAAAAAATAAAATGATAAAAATTTGAAAATAAGAGTAGTTGAGTAGTGATTGGACTGGTTTAGAAATAATAAAGAACTAGTTATTGATTCCTATGAATTATTTTCTCCAAAAACTATGTAAAATGATCATGAAGATGATGAAAGATAGAACAAATATTTTCCAAAACTAAAATTACGTGGGACATGGTTATGTAGAGATTGAAATCACCAATCTTCAATGCAAAATTTGGATCTAAAATCAACATAGAATTGGTTTACTTATAGGATAATAATGGACATTGTATGAGGCAATTGAATTTAGTTGGAATGATATTAGAACTTAGAAAAGGATTAAAAATAAGAGTATAAGTGAGTTGGGCTAGCATGGAGGTGAAATCAAGGTGTAAGCATAAAGAAACATGAATAAAAGCATGAAAAACATGTGAAAAATCAAGTTCCAAAAGCTAAAAATAAAACATAGATAATTGGTGATAAAATCACTTCTATTTATAAGGTTAAGACTAGAAAACTTCTCCTATCTATGACAAAACTATCATAGTATATTATGAAACTACCCTATGTTATGATTAAACCACCCTATTGATGATGTTTTTGTCATGGTATTTTAAAAAATCATTATGGTTATTTCATAACTTTGAGGGTGGTTTCATAACAAAAAGGAGCAATTTCATCTCCAAAGGGGGCAGTTTCCTTTTGTTAAGAAGGTTTCCAAAAATCAAGCCTAGAATGGATAAAAGAGGAAAACAAAGAGACTTGAGAGGGTCTAAAAGAATACTAGGGAGAGATTAGGGAGTACAACATTAGAGAGAAACCACTTGAGAGTATTTTTGAGATCACTACATCATCATTGATCTTATTTTAGAAATGTCACACCATGTAATTTTTAGGTGCATACACTGCACTCTAGCATACTAACTACTTCACTCTTAATTCTAAAGAGTAATGGGGTATTTAAAATATTTATAAGACACTTTTGTTTGTAAGAAATTCATGTAATACCATCTAATATACATTAATGTCTCAAGTACATACATTGAAACAAGGTAGTCATAGTTATAGGTGTAGAATATGAGTACCCTATATCGCTATTGGTATCTCCTCTTCTACCCCCACTACAAATATGATTGGTTGATATAACCATAAATGATCAATATATAGATCCAATGGATACACATATGTAATATATTTCTACACACCTAGTTCAGAGGAGATTAGTTTAGTCTAGTAGATAGCTAACTATTCAATGCTCATCACATTTGAGAGTTTTTCAGTGCTTACAAAGGTCATCATCTCCTATAACACTTGATTAGTTAGTACCAAAGATAGTTCAATGTATTAAACATCAAAAAAAGGTACTAAGACATTATCCTAATATGCAATGAAACACAAAGAGTCCTTAACTTTATAGAGTTACCAATCATATATGATAATTCTATGAGCAGTGATCATGATAGTTATAATATATTGTATGATTTATTATTAGATTTTGATACACCTACATTTGTTACCTTTCGCTCACATGTGACCCTGACACTATGTGATAAATTCACTCCCCATCATCCTCCCAATGATGGGATCATTATTCAACACTTTTAAAATTTTAAATATTCCAAAAATACAAAGGAAATCAAATATTTTAAAAATATTAAAACATTTAAAATAGTTATAAAAAAATTGAGACCTAATCATGGCATATGTTATCTATCACATGTTTGTGTATATACCCTAATGTGGTTAAGAAACCACAAGTACTATGTCTTTTATTGATCTTTCACATGAATGTCTTAGTGATGAATATAGCCCTTGTTCACATGGTAATTTTGGGTTTTTTGATATTTCTTATGTCTTATTATCCCTATTTATTACACCTTCAATGGTCCTAAGTCACCTACTCCTAGTCACAAGGTCCCCTAGCAATTTTTCCTAATCTTAACTCTATTTTTAGGCCTCAAGACACAATCAACCCTATATATATATAGTAACACCATATGGTGCTAGTGTCCAATTATGGTTATAGTGTCCAACGATCATTTTATCCATTATTTTGGGTCCTAACCCTACCTTGAGCCTTATCTTATGTTTTTATCCCTCTTTTTATGAATTGTATGCTAGAAAACAAGGTCTTACATTTAAATCAAAGTTTTTTCTATAAAAATATCCTCACAAGAAATTTTACATCTAGAACTTACTATTTTGGCACATAATTACATAAAATTAGTCAATAGTATAGCTCAATACTCTATATATTACTCAACCATCACATCTAGACATTGCATGCTTGATCAAAGTAGGGCCTAATTGAAATTAATCTAGCATACTTTGTATGTTGATAATTCACATTCCCTAAGGGAGAAATAAATGTGATATAAGACCCTTAGAATTATGGTTAATGTAGGTAACAACCAAGATAACAGGGGTTCTACTCTACATGATCATAATATCCTATAACCCAAATTTTCCCTTTATTTTAAATTTGATCCAGTTATTGTTTCATGTGTGAAATTACTCATTAGGGTTTTATAAGACATTAAATCAAAAAGTGACACAAATAAACTTATATAAGACACACAATAAACTACAATTTCCCTAAACTCTCTTCTAGCTTCCCTAAAAGTTTTAGACAACTCCTCCAAGAAGGGCATTAACACCATAATTAGACATTAATGCCACATGGTGTTAATGTCCAAATAAAAGTGAAACTATTTAAATCTTGATTTTAGATATACTCATAGAATTAAAGGTGTTTGACTAGTTCTCAAGCTTGTTTCAACCTCTTGAGTTACAAAAATACATGTTTTGCTCAAGATAAGTACTCTTTCTTTACATCTTTGCTATTTTGGGAAAGGCTTGTCAAATCAATTATTTACTATTATCATTTCAAGTTATTACTATAATCAT
The DNA here is from genome assembly GCA_037957365.1 of Torreya grandis. Taxonomy (NCBI): domain Eukaryota; kingdom Viridiplantae; phylum Streptophyta; class Pinopsida; order Cupressales; family Taxaceae; genus Torreya; species Torreya grandis. The sequence goes on from JARHVA010001912.1 coordinate 1,495,988, forward strand.
ACCTTTAAAAACATATGATTTACATGCACTAAGTACTAAATGGTTAAAACATTTAGTGAACCCATCTTTCTTTGAATATTGCTTAAAACCCTAGATTTGCCTAGGGTTTACTTTCTTCAATTTTTGTGCACTAAATTAGGGTTAAAAACTTTTGTTTTTCCTAATTTTTGGCATAACCTATTTAATTAAAATAAATATTATATTAGGTTTTCATCAATTTAATATAATTTAAATTTTTGAAAAAACAACCCTCATTAAAACCCTAGATCCACATACTAGGTCCCTATACATCCAAATACTAATAATTAGGGTTTCAAGTACAATATTGATTGCTTCTACACATTGGGTTAAATGTATCTCATAGTTGAACATATACCTATGTTAGATTAAATTCTACCTATTGTGTGCTTGTTATTCATTATTTAAATTATCTTCTTTATCAAGTTTTAAATGACAACCAAGAAGCCTCTTATCCCTTTCCTAGTTGATGAATTTTTTAATTTTTTCTTGTAATTATAATAATGAATGGAAAAAATCTCAAGATTACACATTAGCACATGATAATGGTTTAATTTATAATGATGATGATTATTGTTGTAATGATGGATATAAATATTACTATGAGCATGATAATGAAAATGTTAATGAGGATATACTAGATGCATGTTCTTCTCTTTCCTCTCCTTCTCATACACCTCAAAATAAAATTAACAATATAATTCCAAAAGAACCTCTTATTGGTAGTGCTTTGTTCTAATGGGATCCTAGCTTTTCAAATAATTTTTCTAACTCCTTATTCAAATTCAATCAATATAAGTGAAATACATGAAATTTAATTTTGCATGATTCAAGTAAAGTATAAAAGAGAAATGCATATTGTTTACCCTTAGTTAAATTTAAAAAATCCTATACCAATGATATTACACCTTTTACCAATACACAAACTAAAGTAGATGAAATTATTTTATCACCTTCTTTTACATTTAAAGCTCAATGCAATGATTCTTTGAAAAATATTGATAATACAAATGTCTCTAACTCTTATCCTACATGTCATAATATGACAAATGGAAACATGATTGCTACTTATTCCACCCTTGAATCCAAGATTAATAGTAATAATAATTCATTCAATCCACACATAAATAGTAAAGAAATGCATTGCATTATACCCATGCATGATGAAATATTGCATAGTACTAAAAATTTAAAATATTCTCTTACTCTCTCTCTTAGTAATCATGTGAATGATACTTATTCTACTATTACTTATACAAGTGAATTTAACTCTACTTTTTATGAACCTTGGAATAATGATGATTATTATGACTATGGTGAAGAAGACTTTAAGTCTACACCTCCTATTTCTCCCCTAACTTTACCTATTTTTCATGTCCAAACTAATTCTAGTTCAAATGTAAACACACACACACACACACACACACACACACCCACACACACACACACACACACACACACACACACACACACACTTTTATTATTATGTATATATTTTACATAACTTACATTCACATGATAATAAAGTGCTTCTAGTCCATTATCATGTGATACCTTTTTGAAAATTAACAAACTAAAAGATACCAGTGAATCTATTTAAACCCCCTTACTATAGTAGAACCTATTTCTCAACCTAACCTAAATAAGGGTGATAACTCATTTACCTCTTACTAGGTACAAGATATCACTCATCCAAAGGTTAAAAATCCAACCAATCCTCCTTAAAAATGTTCGTAATGCAATACACCAATGGATAAGATAAATAATAAAAATCAAGAGTTAAATGAATCCCTTAATGATGATAATATACCTTCATAAGAGGTAATCTCCTTGATTCATACCATTGGTGATTTTAAATAATAAGTACATCATCTCACATTGGATAGTAAAACATACCACTCTTGGGCTGATTTTAATGCCATCCATGACAATCCTATTTTACATAGAATCTTCATTACAAAGTTACCACCCAGTTTTAGATATCAGTGTTACCTAAATTTCATGGGCATGGAGACCCATAATTACACTTATAGGATTATTGAAAATCCATGGCACATGTCACCAACAAGTTAAATCTACTATAGTTATTTCCAATGTCCCTAAATGGGGAAAAAATAAATTGGTTTCATCATGCACTCCTTAGTGGGTCATTACATACATATGATGAGCTAAAATCAATCTTTCTCAAGCATTACATATAGAATAAGGGACCTCAAGTCACATATGAGAGGTTACATTCATTACAATAGGGTGACATAGAACTAATAACTGAATACATTCTAATATTCAAGTAATGTATGCATCAATTGATTTACTAGCTGATAAATTTAGAGGTATAGTACAACTTTGCCAAGGACTCATTTTTCCCCTTAAGGAGAAATCATTATATCAAACATCCAAATATTTTTTTCATCTATGTAACATAGATATATCATTAGAGATATAATTAGGACTAATTGATACACATTCAAAGGTAGATTTGTATGTAGATTTACTAGAGCCACAATCATCTAACATGGTAAAATAACCTACTCCAATTATGATTAAGAAACAAGTAGAACATTAAAAAAAAATAAAAAATCAGCAAGGGCAAAGAACCACTTCACATAGCACCTTCTATAGTGAGTAGAGCATAAGACACACACAAAGGAGTTATACAATTTTTAGATAGATATAGGTCTCATAATGTCTTGATTACATTATTAGATAAAGAAATGATCACACTTCCTCTTACTCAGAACCATCCAACACACTATCTATATAAGATACAAAATAAGCCATATTATAATTTACATAAGATAAATAAACATGCAATCAACAAATATTATGCACTCCAAGATCACAATATGTTAATAAATGCATTATAACATTCACATAGGGGGCACTAAGATCTTAGTTTCTATAGTCTCCTTGATCACACTCCTATACAATTGAGTTATACCAAGACATTCCCTTTAAGGAGCCATTGGTTACTCATTATATGAGCCATGTGGTTTCTGGGACACCTATTTATGTGAGAGATATCTTACACCATAGATTCAATAGATATGGTATCTAGTTAATAGATATTAGAGCATAGTCTACATTTGCACACCAATTGAGATATTGGGAAATAATCATAGATATTAGAGCACAGTCTCATTTCACCCACCAATTAAGATATTTGGAAATAATCATAAAGATCAGAGCATAGTCTCAGTTTGACCAATGATCAAGATAGTTGCAAGAGATTAAAATAATAAAAACATAGTCCAACAACCAATCAAAATATTATATAGAGATCATAGAGTTCAAAACATTATTTCAATATGATAGCTAATCAAATTCTTTGATATAGAGTCCACACACATAGATACTAGCAGTGTTTGACATGCAATATTAATTTTAGATTTTTCTTCTATACTAACACAACATGAGAAGTATGGTCATTTATTCACCATGCCATCTGGGTTTAAATAAAGCATACCATAGTTACATGATCCACACACATATATCCTATGAGACTCCTGTAACACCTACACTAACAACTAACATTCCTATTCCACTATACATGTATACTTAAACATTTATAAATAGATAAGAAATTTAGTAAAAAAATTATTACCATTACTTAAATACATCCATAATCCAATATCACCATTTAACACAATGAAACCAATCAAACATTTGTAAACATACACAATGTAACCAAATCGAGATACCAATATACATAGTGCCCATATATAAACACATGTATATATAACTCAAAACATAGTTGCAATAAAAATGTTGTAAATCGCTCAATGTTTCAAACATGGCCACTAAGACCAACCCCCTCACTCTTACTCTCATCTATATACATACTAGAACTAGAGGCCCCACTATCCCTTTGATACCTTAATCAAGGCCTCCATTTACTCTCTCTCTCTCTCCTATAGCACACCCAACTAAACCATACACTTCACATGCTTTCATTATAGACATATGTAATCATTCACTATCCAACTACCTACCCCACCTAGAGAATCAGGTGCAAGCATGGTCCATATCCATAACTTCCCATGTGCCTCATCCCTATCAGTAACCACTCCCTATATGCCATAATAGTTATGATAACTCAATCAAATAAATGATAATGAACACATGCAACTTTTGTGGCCCTCTCCACTAACCCATCATCCATGACATCATTAAGAATATGTCATGTTAGTACCTGAATCATTGACTCAATGTTAGTCTTCCAATACTCATCATCACCTAAACCTACACATACTAATGCAATGAATCATATACCTACCTAAGTAAATAACTAACAAAACAAGTAGACTATACAAATATACAATAAAAAACTACCATTGAAAAACCTAAGGGGTTCCACATCCATTATATCCTCTGTGATGATCCCACATCTTAGGAACAGAGGTGCCCATTTATTCTCTCTCCACTAAGCTATATAGGCAATCAATAGATCCTACATTATCTACATCTAGTATATCAATCACCAAATCCTCTTCTATTAATATAATCAAAGATAACTCTACAAATGATGGTCTAAACCTATTACTTGGCCTCACTGGAACCTGAAAACTCCTCAACTACACCAATGATATTGATGGCACATCTTGAGTAACACTAAAATTCCATGTCACCCAATCATATTGGAACCTTTAAAATACATTAACCCATTAGTCATGCATACAATAACTCACTGGCACCCATCTCAACTAAACATCATCCTTAGGCCATCCCATATAGCCCCCGAGGGCCTCTAGATAATGTTTCTAGTTGTCAACCTATCATGCACCTATCAACACTACATCATGCTCCTCTTAGGCATGCAGATCATACGAGTCCACCTCTATTCAAATGTTTGAGGGTGATCCCAATCACCTCATCAAGATAATTCTATCCTACTCATTGTTATATGCTCTATGCCTAACAATACATCAGTGTAGAATATCCAATACCTCTTACACACATTTCATAAATAAAATGGTATAAATCATGATACAAATAGGCTAGAATAGTGAGACCCCATGAGTACACAATGCCATCCTCCTCTATGTCCTACACTATCTCATACAACCTATATGAAACTGATACCCTAAAACCATATATGACCATAAATGAAGCTAATAAAATTACTAAGAACTTTTGCAGCTATAGAACATTCACTATGAAAATTAGTGACAATAATATATCACTATGGATCCCTACATAATGATTTCCCATAGATATCATTAAAAAATACTTAGAAACTTATTTCATAGTTAAATCACTAGTATCCTCATATAACACTACTCTCTTTCCATTAATTGATAACCAATAATCCTATACACATCCTCCAAGGTAACAATCATCTCCCCAATACTAGCCAAAATGTATAAGTATCTACATCCCACCTCTCATACAATGAAATCATCATGTGTTTATCCCAATGCATCAAATGTAAGGATACCACATGAATTAGACCAACTCTCTCTACCATGTCCATATCTATATCTATTAGGGGTAATCCCCACAATGTCTCCATCATCCAGTCACTCTAGAACTCTATCATGTGCACATCAACCTACAAAATATAACCAAAACTAACATTAGCATAAAAAAATATCAAATAAATATATAATAGTTATCAAACACCAGTCAACAATAAAAATCATCACAAATTAGGCTTACTAGACACTAGTACTATATATGAGATAGTGTCTCTAGATAGTAGCACCATACCCAAGACACTAGTGTCATGTCTTGGACACTAGCACCATTATCAAGATAGTAGTACCATATTTCTAAAAATGGCCTTAAGCTACTAGATTTTTAATAAAAATAGTAAAAAATATACTACATGTGACACAAATAGGAAAAATAATAGGCTCATTACCAGGGTAACCTCCTTCCCAACCTAGATAAATGCCTCCACCTCCTCATACCAGGTCAAAGTCACTCCTTGTCTCCTCAACATACTCTCTATCTTGGAGAAAATAATGAATATCAAGTCAAATGATTCAAATGAATTGTCAAACTAATCAATTAACATATTTAAGTCACATTCACAAAAATTCCACCTTAGTAAGGTTGACATTGTGTTTATTTAACCAACTAATACCAACTTCTTTCAAATGTGATATCTAGAGAACTGTAACTCTGATTTGTGATCCATTTCTTGCACACATGACTTTACCTCAATGTACCTCACCCCATATTAGTTACACTAATATCTCAATCACATTCAATTATAAAAAATGACAAAACTTATATTCCCTTAGAAAACTTAATATAGATGAAAGGTTTATCTCATTCTCAATTTCAACAACCTATTCCATCATAATTGACAAAATATGTAAACCTAAAACAATATCGCCCCAACTAACTAACTATCATCATATCAGTCATTAACAATTTTGGTTAGACACCCTTACCTTGGTCTTAACTCTCTTACCAAAAGGGGGTATAAATACACATAGAGTGGTTTAGATATACATATTTAGATACATAGGTCTACCTAGATATAGATATTTAGTCACATATGTCTACTCAAATATAAATATTTAGACATAGTTATACTCATATATAAATATTTAAACATAAAAGTCTACTCAGATATAGATATTTAGACACATAGGTCTAGTCATATATACATATTTAGACACATAAGTCTATAAAGATAAAATATTTAGACACACAAGTCTACTAAGATACAAATATTCAGACACACAAGTATACTCAGTTATAAATATTTAGACACATAGTTATACTCAAATATAAATATTTAAACACATAGGTTTACTCAGGTATACTATTTGATTCATATATATGGTTTGACTCTGATATATGGTTTGACTTAGATGTATAGTTTGTCTTAGATATACAGTGTGAAAACAAACCCAAAAGCATCCAGATGGTCATGTCCTTTTCTAGTATGTATTTCATAGAGGACACCTAAATTAGATTTATATAGTAGTATTGATGTAACCATCCAAGGATAATGCTAGTGTTCACAATTCTAGAGGCACTTAATCTAGAATTTAGTGACTATTTCAGAACCTTCTTCTAGTTTACTTTGTACATATTCTAGATCTAGAAATGTGTTAGCATTAGAACCAACTAATTAAATTATTTATTTATCATTTACATATCTACCATAGCTGTGTAGACACTAATTTTTGCCGCTTTCATGTCTAAACTAGGATTTAAATCAATTTCTAGCAAATGACATAATTTAAGTGTAGAAATCACCTAGATTGCCCAAATTCATCCATGTAATGGATTTAATTACTTAGAAACATGGTGAGGCTTGATTATTTATGGTATTAACCTATATTAACTAATAAAATCACTTGGATTCAACCATAATCAAATTATGACCTAACAAATTGACATTTTTGTCATGTTGATTTATCAATGCAAAACATTTAAAAATAATTCATAAAAGCTAAAATCACTAAGAAAAATTAATTAGAAATCAAATCTCAATTAACTTGTTTAAGTAAACATTCTAAGTTGAAGTAATGGATTACATTTATATTAAAAGTATTTTTTCAAAAAATATGAGGTCAAAGTCAATGGAGTTAATAAAGTGATTTATTAGTTCCTAAAATTCAAGAAAAGGTGAGTCACAACATCATAAATATCTTCTATGAGTTGTCATGGCTCATAAAGATATAAAATGAGTTGTCAAGTCTTCATGATTGCTTTGACCTAATCCAGGGTTAACTTAAATCAACTTAGGTTATTTCAGACTCAACCAAATTTATAACTAAACCTAACCTCCCTAGGGTTAGAGTTAGTTTTGAGACCTATAAATACAAGTGCCCTCACACTACCCAAAGAATATTTTGTGTGTAAGTGTAATCACCATTACCATTCCAAGACCTCATCCTTTTGCTCATGATAGCAACCAAGATTTTTAATGCCATACCATTACCATCCCAAAACCTTATCTTTTGGTTGTGTGAGAAACCAAGCTTCACAATGCCCTATCATTACAATTCTAGGCCCTTCCAAGTATGGTAGCTTGTTATCTCAATATAGTTGTGCAATAATGACTAAATGAATCAAAATTACCATCCTAAGATAGAAACCAACACTTGTTAATCCCATCGTAGATGATCCCATTTACTAAGAGGCCATTATCCAACCATTAACCATTCTTCATCCATTTACAACTTTCCCCCACTTTAGAAAACCCATGCCAATAATTGAGCCACAATAGAGCCAATCATTCCCTCTCTAATAGAGATAATTATTTAAAGATCAAGATGTATTCAAAATTGGTATTTTACAATTGATTATAAACCAAGGCTAAGAAAACCAACCAATATGATATGTTTTTGTTAAAACACCTATTTGTGATGAATCACCTTTTGATACTATACTTGTTGTCAAGGAATCTCACTCTGAAAAGCAAGTCTTAGCTAAGTCACTTCTTAATGATTATAACTACCTTTAATCAAATCATTATCTTGACTATTATCTAGTTTTTAAAGAGCCTCCCTTTGGTAAGCTAGTCTTTAAGGAGTTGTATCTTAACCTTTTACTCAAGGAGTCTCACTTTGACAAACTAGTCTTTGTGGAGCCCATTATACCATCACAAGCTATTACTTGTCCAACATCATACATTCAATAAGACATCATTATAGAAACATCCACACTAGATGAAGAATCAACATTGAAGTTAGGATCTATTATTGAATCAACATCAAATTTAGCATCAAAAATAGAATTAATGTCAGTCTCAACATCAGATTTAGAGTCCTTTAAATCAGACTCAGCTTCAAAATTAGAATATTTTCATAGCTATTATAATATTGGTTATGCATGACTTGTAGATCAATTTGAATATATTTTTGATCCTTCCACAATTTTTGAGGATGATTAATTTAGATTCAACACAAGTTATTCTAGTATATTCTATGAGGATCGTTCTACCTCTTCCCATTCCATTACCATTTCACATGCCATTAACACCACCAAACATAGAAATTATATTGACATTCCACCTCCCACAAGTGTCAATTGGTATTGATATAATCACACCTTGTTGAAATGCATCCATGGTGATATATCAATTGAAGAATATCAGGTAGGCTAAGATCATAGTCATGTAGAAGAAGAATAATCTCCTAGTGAAACATTTTTTGGAGGCACTAGGGGATAATCAAAATACAAACTCAAAATTTTATAGTGAAACCTTTTCAGAAGTGTTAGAAGACAATCAAAGTTAAAAGTTAGTGTTCTTTAGTGAAACCTTCTTATAGGCACTATGGGATAATCATGATGACTTAATTGGTGAAAACCTCTTGGAGGCACCAATAGCTAAGCACAATAGTTCTTCACTACTTAATGAAGATATTATCCAAGATAAAATTAGTAGATTTTCCAATCTATAGTGTAATAAAATGGTATCTATTCTTAGGAATAAACAAAAAAAATATGGTGGTCCTATTAAGAGCATATTCAAAAGTCTTTAGCCCTATAATAACCAAAGTGATGTTGAATCAATAATTAACAACAATGTGTGTGCTTAAAAATATCAAACTTCATTTACTTCCTAACCATTATATATTTCATTATCATCCACCTTTACATTGCCACATCAAACCTATCATCCAATATTTATCTGTATTTACCATCCCTAGTCATACTTTATTTTACAAAGGCTAAAAATACATCTTGTCTCAAAGTTTGGAGGAAATAGAATCAATGACCAACGGAGATCAAAACAACATTATTGGAGTCCAAATCTATAGTAGGTTCTTAATAGAGAAACTATTTATAAGAGGTGTGGGATAACAATTTACATGATTGATTATTCTAGTTGTATCATATGATAATTAATATATGCATCTTGACATCAACAAGAATAATAGAACCATATTTGTACCCTACCATTTACCTTGCCTTTTTCATTTTCTATTCATCTTATCATTGTTTCATACCCTACCATTTACATTACCTTATCACTTGGAGGAAACACTATTACCATTATAACATCACCATTTGTGAATAATTCCATATCGTATACCATCATACCATACCTTCATTATTGACCAAATTTATTTTTAACTACCTTACCTATCCCTTTTTTACTTTGGTTTCCTTGGTTTGTTGAACACCTTTTGCAAGGGGATTCCAATCTAGTTTCATTAATTTTAGAATTTTGTGTTTAAATGGTTGTATATGATAGTAGTAAGATAATGGATCTAGGAATTACATATTTTATTTATGCTTGACTGGTGTTGTTGATTATAATTTCCTATGGAGAAATTAATGCTTCACTTGGTGTTACTAATTATAACTACCTATGGGCAAATTAATATCACTGACCTATGCCATTGTTTCCTAATTATACTTACCTATGGGAAAATTAGGAACAAGACCTTTTATGATTCATTACCACATCACCTTTCCATTATAATTATCATTTGCTTAAATTTGAGAGCTTGCTATTATCAGGTCATATTTCATTAGCTTTTATGTTGGCAGGACTATAATAACTTGAGGTCCTAAAGGGACTATGTAGGTCATGCTCAATTCATGTTTTGGTTAGACTCAATCACCACCTAAGACATTGTTCTCTATATTTTTTTATTGGTTTCCTATTAATCTATAATGAGTTGAGATACCTCAAAATTCCAAAAACATGCAAAATTTTTCAAAATCCAAAAACATTTGTCTTATTTAAACTTAGTTAGTCACCTTTGATCCACCCTATCAGGGAAAACCTTCCATTTTCATATATCCTTTTTTGGGGGCACCACCTATTTCTCATTCCATTGAGCCTTCACACATAAATATTGAATTTGTTGATGATATGATGCTTTTTATTTCTTTTTTATTTCAAGTTTTCTATGTGTTTGTTTGCTTAGTTATTTATTTATTTGTTTGTTTATTTGCCTATTTATTCATTTTATTTCATTATTGTGCATTGACTTAGTATATATGAATTAATTGGGTGATTCTTTATGAATTATTTTTTAATCTATCCATATTCATATGTCAACATTATCATCATGGTTTTTATCATTGGTTCATTATTTTCAATTATTTATTAGATCATGAGTTAGTATTTATGTACATTTTGGATATGTTATCATGGTGATTTATATCATGATGTATATCATCACATGATATATAAATAATAAGCTCAATAAATCTTACAAGAAATAGAGCTACATAAATTTATCTTTGGTAACCTTGGTAAATCCTCCCACCTCCTTGATCAAATAAACCCATTGACCATTCTATTTGTACAAATGCTAATCAAGATGAGCATCTCCACATTGGAAGGTAAAACCAAATAATTCACATTGACCAATTCTTATTATTCTATTTCTCATTCCATTTTATCCTATTTTTGGGTGAACTACATTAGCCTTAGGAATATTTAGATTATATATGGAACACTTGGATACATGACGTATCTCAGGTCAACTCAACCACATTTATTATTCCAATCATATCTTTCATCACTTTGTGCATCTTCATGTACCTAGTTATTTGTGGCTTATTTAGTCCTTAAACCATCGCATCTACATTTTCACCCACCCATATTTAATCTAAATAATAGGTTATATCCTTGAATTATGCTTGCCAATCTTCCCTAATGGGGTATAATCAAATATCATTATTCAATCTAGGTAATTTTAATGATTATAAACACATGTTAGCAAATCATTATTTTGACTCATCCACCCTATTGGGGCATGTGATTATGCCACTGATTATAACCACCTTTGGGAAAATTAGTGTCTCAACCTTTGTTACTGATTATAACTACCTTTGGGAAAATCAATAATTTTTTTTTATCAATACATGCAAACATTATCTCGATTAGATTAATCTCACCCATGGGTTAATTTCATTCTTTTTCTTACTTATTTTTGAGGGACCATCCATTAATAATATGTGTCAGCCACTCCCTCAAGGGGAAATCATTATAGGCTTCTCAAACATTGTTAGGAGTTTCTTCTTCAATCATTATATTCTTTCCTTTTTAATAGCCTATTTCATTCATTGATAATATGTTACTATTCCTATAGCTTACAACATCTTACCAGATAGGGGAAAACTATGGACACCTAAAATTATCCACAACTAGCTTCGACCTAAACTTTAGACCGATTCCTACCAACCATTGAAAATTAATCTTAAGAATTATTAAATTGCCAAATTTGCTTGTGAATCATTCATCAAAGTTTAGAATAATGTTGAGACATACCTAATTTGGGTATTATATCATATACAACAATAACCTCTCATGAATTCATCCCTAATTACCTTGTGGCACCATAACTATCAATTTGGGCTATGGACCTATTAAGTGGGGTACTTTATCAAATATCAAATCTTGAAAGAGCTTAAAGGCCAATTAGAATCAATTAAAAAATTAAACAAGATTAAATTCCTAGTTGAATTATCCATTTATAATTAATGAATTTATAAAAATGGAAATTCCAAAAAACAAAATTACAAATCCTTTGATCATTGCCTTTATGAGTTTTCAAGCTCTTTGAAAATTTCGTAAAATATAAAATTTGAGAGCCATGCCTAGTAATTAAAAATTATAATTACTTGACAACTATTAACTCAATAGGAGATACTTTTAACTCTCCTAAATTTTAGTTTGAACCCATTCCAACCCTAAACTCAACCTTAGCCAACCTTGGGTGAGAGTTAATTCCTAATGCTATAAATACAAGGCCATGCCTATTCATTTTTAATCTCTAATAATTTAAAGGTATAATTATAATTTGGAGAGATACAAGATTTTAAATTAAGGTTACTATGCCAAATTATTAATCCAAGAAATCAAAATCCAAGGTGCTAAGGAGAGGAGCCAAGTAAACTTCATTATCAAAGACTTCTTGATGGACAAGCCAAACAAGCCATTCAAAAAACCATTTGGATCTCCAAGGAAGGTAAAAGAGTTGTCTATTTTATGTTTTTGTTGTGCTTTCATTTGGTTTTGTTACCTAATCTCTCTCTAGTGTCTAGGCTAGAGGTGTTAGGATTTTAGTATTCTTTTTATTTGTTTTATGTGACTAACACAAGACTAACCTCCCCTCTATGTTAAATTCCTAGTTCACAAATTTTATATCAAATATTAGAGTTTTAAATCTTACACATAACCAAAACCTAATTTAATTTTCTTTAGAGTTATATCTTTGGTATTTTTTGTGCTAGACTACATAGTTTTGGAGAATGAAAGCCACTAGATCAACAACTTGTTCTTTTTTTATTAGTGGACCAACCAACCATAATTAATTTATTAATTGTTTGATATTATGTTCCCATTTTTTTATCTCCTTATTCATTCCATTAATTTTCTATTATCCTATGTTAGAGAGTTCCAATGGTCATATTGAGCAAAGGAACTAGCTTACGAGGATAATATACAAGAACAATATTTTTTGCTTCCATCTGGTCTCACCTTAATTAAGTTTGGAGTTTTTTAGTTTTAGTTTTAATTATTATTTATTAGATTATATTATTTTATATTTCATTTATAAAAATGAAAAGGAAAAAAAAATAGTTCTCTCTTTCCTCTTTTGCATCATAAATAAAGTTTAGATCTCTTCTTTTATAAATTGCATTTTAGTTTATTTAAAAGAATGTAGTTTTTGCACCTATTTTAAGGTAAACAAATTAAAAATAATAATGGGTAGAAATATTATAGATTATTTTATTTTAAATTTTAGAAAACCTTTCATTCATAAATAATCTTCAATGAAACATTCACAAAAAACATAGACAAATGAAATAGGCAAGACCTTGCATATCAAAACTAGAATCAATTAATTTTTTTGGAAAGATAAAAATATTTTAGATCACTAATTTAAAAAAATAATGACAATAGATTGGAATTATTTAAATTCACAAATAATTTCAATCTATAGACAAACATTCAATAGCATAAAAAAAATAGTTTTAGCTTACATAAAAAAGTTAATTTATGAATGTACAGTGTTTATACTTGCTAGGGTTTAGGGTTTGATTTTCATATTTTAATGTTATAAAATATCACTTGCGATAAAATATCATATAAAAACAAAAAAAATATTTAAATTAATTTATATTGGATTAAACCAATCATTAAACAAACTAGGCAAAATATAGAAAAAAAAACCCACCACACCTTTTTCCAAACTTCTATTTTTAGCATTGCATGTATCATAAAAGTGATAAAAAAATAAAAAATAATATTTAAATTATTTTATTTCATTTATTTTTTGATTTTTTAATTCATCATTTAAATTTTAGTGAGTAGCTTAATTTGTTTCCTTTCACCAAAACATTTCAAAACCACCAAAAACAGCTAGAAAGCCTTGTCTAGACAAGCACAAGCACTTAAATATTTCTTCCATATTTTTAAATTTTTTGTAAAAAATTTAAACATAACTTATATAAAATATATTATTATTATAAATCAAATTAACTTATCTCTTGGGTGACACTCCCTAAGCGTCTTCTCCTTCATTGAGCATGTCTTTTTCCTAGAGTTACTAGTTGTTGGCAATAATATTTAATCTTATATTAACACCAGACTTATGACATAGGTATTAAATTTTAAAATAATACCACACATAATTTTAACTTACCTAAATTTTCTCAATGAGAAAGAGTGTATTTTTTATCCTCCCATCATCATATTACCCCAAAATTAAGATTACCAATACAATAATATCTAAGCCTAGTCGTCTACCTCCCCTTTCCATTTTCTACTTAAGACTAGACTCGTCATAAATAATTCACTTAATGTATGATATTTATATGTAATATAAAATTTTATAGAGTTTAATAAATCCATATATTCATCCAATCCAATCACCCCCACTTTGTTATCCTTAAAATTCATCAAGAGATTCACCTCCTTAACATCACCAACATAGAGGGGCCTTGGAGTTCTATATCTTCCCAATTATATGCCATCAATGAAAAATGTGACCTATAAAACATATTTTTTTCCATTAATAATCACCCCTTGTTGTTTATCATTCAAAACCCCATCCCACTCTGTAGATCCACCCATCATCAATCCATTGCATTGGTTGTCTTGACCAAACCTCAAGAAATCAAGTGTAGAGGTTAACATGTTTTACATGTGTAAAACATAATATTAGAGTTTTTATAATGATATTAAACCCATTTATATTTTTATGGGTAATTACTTTCCCACTCATATGCACACCATTGAAGGAAATCCTTATTTTATTGTTTTCTCAACTTTTTATTCTTCTCAAAAGTGTTTTAGCTTCTGCACTTTGTACCTACCTTATAAGGGATTTGTAGTCCCATTGACCTACTTTTGTGGTCACTTGTTTGACATTAATATATTTATCTTATCATATCTTATCAACCAAAATCAATCATCCCCTTTCCCATGGCTAAAGACCCCCACAGTGATTTTCCATTTCTTGACACTTATAATAAGGATGAAGATCCCCATGATGATATTAAAATTTTTTTACACTTATATCATGGTCAAATATCCCCATGATGATCTTTAAATTTTTGAAAATTTTAGCATGGATGAAGATCCCCTAATGGTCTTCCCATTTTTTAGACTTATATCATGCCCAAAGATCCCCTAGATGATCCTCCCATTTTAAACACTTATAACATGGATGAAAATCATTGTAACAATTTTTCCTTTACTTACACTTATAACATGGTTGAAAACCAATATATTTATTTTCCCATTTTCAAGGATCTTTATAGCATGGGTGAAGATGATGGTCTTCCCATTGATGACACTCAAAGAATGGTCAAAGATGCTATTGACAATCTTCACATTTTTTAACTCATACCATTTTTTCCACTTATTCATATGATAATCTTCCTAGATTTGATGATTATATTATGCATGAAGACCCTACATATGGTATTCTCATTTTTATGACAAGGACAAAAATCCCAAAAATAATTTTCCCATTTTTAACAACTCTCATCATGACTCAAGAAATGAAGATTATGTTTCCAATATTTTTTCAACCTCCTACTACTCCATGCATTGAAGATCTTAGATGGATGCATCATCAAATCTTAGGTCATGTTCAAACTTACCTTCTTAAATCAACTTTTGTCAAGTCCTTAACTCATGAAGAGTGATTAGTTCACATGCCTAGCATAAAATGCATAATAGGTCATGTTGATTCTTATCCTAAAACTCAATTATAGCCTAAAATTACTCCCAAAAACTATATAACATTTTATATATATCATGTATGACCCATTTTAGTTTCCATCCCCTCTAAATTATCAATTTATAGAAAAAAAATATTTATGACAAAATTGACCATGTAGATATAGTTAATAATTTTTCCAAGATTTAAACTGAATTGGCTATGTTAATATAGTCTTATGATCAACCAACATCTAAAATTGGTTGATATGGTCCATTATATAAAAAAAAACTCTTTTATACTTGACATAATGTGCAAATTTAGTCCAAATTCATCTTCTTATTAAAAATAAATCTATTGGCCATGACCCAAAATGTGTTGATATAGTTCTAAAACATACTCTAGAGAAAAAAATCTTTTGACCATGACATAAAAATGTGTCAATATAGTTCAAATAGTGCATACAATCATAAATACCTCAGCATGACCAATACCATAGCATAAAATTCTAAAGATATATAAATTAACCTAGATGCCAAAATTCATGATATGGGATAGTTTCACACATTATAAATGCAATAGTAATAACTAAGTTAATTTCATTATTGATATTTTATATACTAAAATTTGGTATTAAGTACTTTAAAATGATAAAGTTGACACACTTTTACCACAAATGACTTGCACACACAAATATTTTCCGAACCTACCATTCTCTCACACCTACATGTTAATTTATGAGTTCAAACATATAGGAACCTCACTATCTATTTCAAATATGTAGAATATACTACACAGACATCCAAAAAATTTTATTCAGTCCCACTATGCATGGGTTAATAATGTCAAATTAGGTCAAAATTGTTAGTCAATATTGACCTATTCCTGTTGATACTGACCCTCTACCAGAAATGACTACTTTTTAAAATAAAATAATTCCTTAAGGTTGGCATATGTACCTAGTGTGTTGGTGGCATGAAAAATTACCCAATTATAATTGTATACATACAAATCAAGGCCTCACTTGATAATTAATTTCCACTTATTAGGTACATATCTATACACTATCACACATTGAGCAAAACTATCCTATTCTTCCCAATTTGAAAATCATTCACTAGGAGCAATCACAAGCTAAGTTTGAAGCATACCAAAGCAAAGTAAAATTAAGTATTGTTAATTATAAAATCCAAATCATTAGTTTCACACATATATCTAAGGATCATAATTAAAAAATCACACTAAGTGGGAGAACTACATGTAGCTATATTTGCCTCCTTGGAGTATTAGATACCTAGGCAACAATAAATCATCAACAACATAATTGACACAATTTTCCCATAGATGAATTGTGCACACAAATATTTTCCTAACCTTTTATTCTCTCACACATGATAATTTATGATTTTTAAAAATATAATAACCTCACTATATATTTCAAATATGAAAAATATCCTACACAAACATCCCTAGACCTTTAATTCAATCCCACTATACATGGGTCACTAATGTCAAACTAAGTCAATATTTTTAGTTGATACTAACTTGTGCCTATCAATACTGATCTCCTTATATAAATGAATAATTTTTTAAATAAAATATTTCCTTAAGGTCATCCCATCTTCCTAGTGTGTTATTGGCATGAGGAATTACTCAATTAGATTTATATACATACAAATCAAGGCCTCACTTGATAAGGACTTCACACTTATCTAGTACATATCTATACACTATCACACATTAATAAAAATTATCTTATTCCTCTCAATTTTAAAATTAAGCACTAGGAGCAGTGATAAGGCAAGTCTGAATCATACCAAAAAAAATGCTAAAGTAAGTATTATCAAGTATCAAATCTAAATAATTAATTATACACATATAGTGAAGGAGCACAATTTCACAATCAAACTAAGTGGGAGAAATACATGTAACTATATTTCCCTCATCGAATTATCAAATACCTAGGCAAAAATAATTCATCAATGATGGTGATTGGGGTCAACTCAATGCATAAAAATTTCCTAAAATTTGTTATCTTTTTAGCCCTCACAATCACACCTAGGGTTTCAAGGTTTAAGAGGATAATTTATGGGGTTATGTGCAACATCAAGTTTAAAAATCACACATACAAATATTTTAGAGATATTTCAAGGTGACTATATAATCACAAACCCTCTTTTATGCATAGGTACATATCAATTTCTAGAGGTTAGTATCACTAATTGATATTGACCGAGAGTTGTTATAATTGACCTTGCATATAAAAATCATAACCTTGATTCAATCTATTTATTATAGTATAGTCTATAAGAAAAGATAAATGTGTATCCATTTTTTTATTACTATATTTATCATATTCCACTTGTCAAATTATTACAATCAATTTCAAGCTCTTACATTCAGATTGATGCTTACATTCCATATTTAGTAATCTAAATTCACACACTATTTTCTATCCTATTAGGGTTTATAAAACCAAATCAAGGTAAAACATATTGGTGAACCTGTAATTTGTTTGAACCATTTAAAAACCTAAATATCATTTAGGGTTTCATCCTTCTAGGGTTTCATATTCAAGCCTTAAGGTTTTTATTTTCAAACCTAATTTATTATTGTCCCTGATATACACATTACCCATGGATATAATGAATGAATGTTGTCTTTATTTATTAATATGAGTAATGAAGGTAATTGTTTCATATTGTTTAAATTGGCTATGTTAAATCTTGAAAAATAAGATAATCAAATGGGTCAAATCCAATAACACTAACAAGGCTAAAATAAAAAATGAACAATCCTAAGACTTCATCAAACCATATTGTTGAAACATCCAATTTGAGTTTCCTTTTGTTATCACCATACAAAAAAGGGTATGTATGACCTCCTTTGTTCCTCCTACTCTCTCTACACATTATATATTATATCACACACCCTATTGATGTACTTATCATGAATGTTAAGACTGATAATAATCACAAAACAACTACTACATATCAATTTGATGTCATTGATGGCCAAGAATTCATTAAATATTGTAACTATAATCCACATCAACTTGATTTAATGTTATATATTTCAATAGATATATAAAAAAGGTTCACTCAAGATACTACATCTAGGTGACAATATGACCCATTATATGTTATTAACCAAACCTTTCTAGGTACTAACCCAACCATGTGTTCAAACTTGTACCATCGATACTATCCTTACATATACACCTATAGTATAATATATAACATCCATTAAAGGTGTGGGGAAAACAAACATATTTACATACTTATTCCTACATAAGTAAATTTTACCTATCCTATGATATTTATGCATGTTATATCATCAACCTCACCTATTACACATTTCCTTGAGAAGACTGTTATAACTATGTATGCTAAGGTGTTGTAATTAGAGTAAGGTGCATCTAGAGATAGTCACTTCGTAAATTCACATGCCTTGATTAATAATCCATTATCCCCTATGATAACAAATTATCCTTTACTTACATAGTTTTTAGCTCCTAATCTTCCACTATACAAAGGTAAAGGTGATCCATAACAATACTTTTGATCATTTCACACAACAGATTGGGTTATGCATATAATGACAAATAATTAACCAAGATTTTATTTTGATGATTTAATTACTAGTTAGTATTTGTAAATAGATTATTATGTTGTTATGCCTCTATTATAACATGATAATAAATATAATCAAATGAACATAATAATCAATATAATTATGAGGGCTTAGATATAATTTATCCCAGTAAATTTAATGGGTAGAGCCTAACCAAGTTAAATCCCATTCCAATTTTTTTTAAGGACTCTAACAATATCATAAATACATGGGTAGAATTATCCAATTGATATTGTATTCTAAGGCCACACACCAATATACATTTGATACATTTCAGACATAATAATAATATTATTTAACTATTATCAACCAATTATTTATAGTCAATACTTCCAAATCATGTGTTTAAACTTCTAGTATTGGTGTTATCCCTTTAAATACATATTCAATGACCTATTTGACATCAATAAAACATTTAGGAGAAATATGAGGACTCTGAAATATATCCATAACTATTCCTACACATGAAACATTTATCCCCCCTTCCCCCCTCATGATGATTATGCATGTTCCATTACCAACCTTACCTATTGCATGTTTCATTAAACAAAGTTTTATAGATCCACATGCCAAATTGTGACAACTAGAGTAAGGTGTCAATATTTAATCATTCCATGGACTTGAATGCCTTTCTCCATAACCCATTATCCCTTTATATAGTAGCCTAAACTTTAGAAACAATCTTTGAAGCTCCCAATCTTCCATTATACAAAGGTATAGGTGATCCTGAGTAACACTTTAGATCATTCCATGTATCATGCTTTGAGTATGCATTGTGATGATTCTATGATCTCCCCCTCCAATTTTTAAGAGAATTCAACCCATTGGTAGAGGAATTACTATAAAATTTTTCCATCAACATTGATGAGAAGATATCTTATGCACAAATTTATAAACTAAAGATAGGATATAATGAACCAATCAATAATTATGTTCTTCAGCACAAGACTATGCTGGCCATGATGACCAATGTTATGGCTGATAATGAATTATAATATTATTGAAGAAAAGATTGTTGGCACCACTACAAAATTCAATTATATTTAAATATTTTTATGAAATATGACATATAGTGAGGGACAAAGAAGTCAGGTTAATAGATAATAAAATTAAATATATATCTACTGACATGATTACTTCAACAATTAATTTTCAAATCAAAGTAAGTTATAAGGTCAACCAAATGATAACAAGAATAGGAAAAAATTATAGTCAAGGTAGTGTCCCAACCTACAAACTAGTTATGATTGAAAACTTTACTAAAGATTTAGTTTTAAAGATTACCATCACCTTTTCATGTTTGATAAAGAAGTTTATTGAATGCAACCTTATAAAACTTTTCCTCCACAAGATCTCAATCCAAACATGTCTATACCAAGGAACTATACTAATAATACATATTATATTTATCATCAGATCATGAGACACTCAACAAAAAATATTTTAAACTGATACATAAGATACATAATCTTATATATGACAAAGTTATCTACTTGGTCACCCCTATAGAGGAATATAGACCAAAACATAATGGAAATCAAAATTTGAAGATATTTAATGATCCATTTCCAAAACATGAGACAACCAAACCTAAGGATACTTTAGAAGTACATACTGCATATAACATACATCCCACACCGGTGAGTGTAGATTATTTTTATTGATTATATATCACCTCAGTCTTGTACACTAGGTAAATGTAGACCTTGTATTTTCCTCCCAATTATAAACTTTTTTATCTTTCAAAAATCTCACATCTTCTCTATCTTGTGCCCCTTGTCTATCTCTCAGTCTGACTAGTCTTATGTTGATGACCTAGACCTTATATATTTACCAAAATGCTTAAAATATGCTTATTTTATTCCCCTAAAATTTCTAATCATGTATCTATTTTTTAACTACTAGGACACAAGCATCAGTCCTATACTCTTGTGTTGATGCTAGTGTCTTACCCTAATGCAGGTGTCCAATGCCCTAAAGTCATCTAATTTACAAATTAAATGTATCCTAATGGTCAGCCTAAGTAATTTAATGTGATATATTTATTGATAGTAGTAGTATATATTCACAATCACTCCTAATTTGTTCCTCACCTATAACTTAGTGCATACCAATGCAACTTATCAAAAGCATTCAATCAAGCTCTCAATAAATTAAAGATTTTATATTTGATACTATTCTAATATTAGTCATTGGAAAAAATCATAGATAGGTATGAAAAAGTAACCCAAGATCCCAATTTAATAAGTTACAAGCTAGGTCATTATTCTACTTGCTTTCCACACATTGCATGATTCACACACAAGCCAACATGTAGGGGATAACTACTTCAGTTTAAGGCCCTCTTTAGTGTATTGGATATGTAGGTAGTGCTCATTGATAGAGGGGTATTTGGGGTCATCTTGAAATCATGTTCCCACTAACCTAATTTTTCAAGCTCACTATAAAGATGAATAACTAAGGTTTTGTAATATCATGAAAAATGAAAGTCCATAAACCAGATCTAAATACACCAAAGTCAAGTAAAAGAAAAACCCAAGAGCATCTAGGTGGTTGCATCCTTTTCCAATAGTTATTTCATATAGGACACCTACATTAGGTTTTAAACATTTGTGTTGATGTACCTATCCAAGGTTGATGTTAGTGTCCATATCTCTAATGACACTTAATCTAGAATTTGGTGACTATTCTAGAACCCTCTTCTAGTCTATTTTCTGCATGCTCCATATCTAGAATTGTGTTAGCATTAGAACCAACTAAGTACATAAATATTTATCATTTTCATATCTAGCATAGTTGTACTTACTATTTTTAGCCTATCTTAGTTTAATGAATTCAACATATGTTATATCTAAGTTTAGCATCTAATTGGCTTACTATAGAGATAGTTAATCACCCTTATACCCTAGGCTATCTCTATCCCCTTTAACCCTAGATAACCCTAATATAGATTTTTAGGGTTAAAAATTTGGTGAAACCAATTTATATGAATGCAAACATTTATAATTCTTAATTTTTTAGTCAAATATGGTTTTAAATTGTTTTAATTTTTCATTTCTTATATTATTATGTATACAACATATATGTATCCCTAGTTTTGGAGGTGTGCCTATGTAACACATTGAACTTACAATCCTACCACCTAAGATGTCTCAAAACAATTTGGGACATAATACCAATGTTGAGAATGAAACACATATTGATGAGGTTATCATAGAAGAATATTTTGATAATGAAAAACATGAGTCTAATGAAACCAATGAACATGAGAAAATAGATCATGAGAAAGTGCAAGTAATTGCATTGTTTCATGAGAATATTTGTCAAAACCCTAAAGATATTAATGAAATCCTAACAATAATTTTAGAAACTGAAAGCATAGATGATGAAATAAGTCTATATATTGATTATGATATTAAAACTATGGGTCATCCCCATATATCAACAACCCTCCCCATGAAACATTACAACACAATAATTCTAATGGGGGCACAAGATATGTATTTCAACCTTTGTTTCCTAAAACTACTATTGATACATATACCATAGGGATAAAAAATGTTTCAACTCAAATACTAATTTCTATGCTAATTCAAACCATTATTACACCCCTTTTGGTGAATACCCAAATTTCTAATCTAAATCCCAATGGGTCCATAGTTTAAACACTCCTTAAAGTTATAAATACCTTGAAGGAAAAGGTTACAAACATTAAAAAATATGATTTAAAGTCTCCTCATGACATTGTTACCCAATATATGTTACATAACCCTCTTGCATTTGAGATATCTTTGCAACCTTTACTAACTAGTTTTTGTTTCACTTAAGTTCACATTTTATGATGGCAAGGGTGATCCTAAACATCATCTTCAATCCTTTTATGCAGCATGCCTTGATTATGCCTCTAATTATAAAATATTAACCAAATTATTCCCAATAACCCTAAAAGACAATGATTTGAGGTGGATCTATGATTTATCATTCTGATATATGAAAGCATTCAAACCTCATATAAATCAATTTTGGGCACAATTTTCCATTAATATTTTTGAAAAGGTTTCATTTGCTCAAATTGCCAAAATCAAAAAAGGAACAAATGAACCTATTAATGAATATGTCTTGAGGTACAAGATAATGTTAGCTAAAATGACTAATCCTATGGTAGATAAGGAGTTTCAAGACATATTCAAGCAAAGTTTGCTTGCTCCTTTACATGAGTCCATTATTTTCAAGAAGTTCAAATCTTTTGATGACTTATGCCATGTTGTATAGGACCATGAAATGAAACCTATTTAATTGAGGAAGCTCAAGTGTGTATCAAACACACCATATGCCCCTACATCCACTACAAAGTTTACAATCAAACCAAGTTATAAGATAAAAACTCTTGAGTTTAAAAAGGAAGCAACCACCACAGTTGACATAGTTTTACAATAGCCTAATCATCTTATCTTATCTAATGCACCAAGGAGATAATTTACATTCTTACTCAAGTTTCCCACTTCATTACTCCCACAGCTAGTAGAGTGTCATCTTATATCTCTAACTCATCCTATAGAGGTTTATATGAATAGACATATAACCAAAGGATATGATATGATCCAAGACCTATACCCACAACATAAGATCCAAGACCTCACTAATGACCAAAAGATTAAATTTGATGATCCTCTTAATGAATCTAGTTCACAACCTAGTGATTACCATAAATATAAAATATCTAACAATCCTTTGCAATACCATTCTAAGAAGGATATAAAAGTGTAAATAAAATATAATGCACATCCTCTTCCATCACATTATGGGCACTTGTTAGATAGGATTATTGGTATTTATACACAACGTATAGCTCTTATGGTTTAGAGATATTATATAAATTTTAATGACACCAAGATCAAGGATGATGGCTCTAATTTTCATTCTTTATTCATTTGAGTATTCCTTGATCACCAACATATACAAAATGTTATGATTGTTAATGGTGCAAGTTAGAATGTTTACACCATCACATGAATTACACATCTGGGTTATACTCATCATGATTTTCATCCTTCTACTAGATTAAGTAGAGAATTTTATGGGACCTTATAGAAGGTTGTTGGTGATATTGACCTACCTTACAAGTCAGTCCCACACATGTGGTCATTACCTTTTCATTTATACCTTCCACTAGAATCTTTGATATTTTATTGTGAGTACCATGGGCCCATACTCTTTAAGTGGTACCTTATATAGTATACAAGTGTGCTAAATACATTCATGCCAATCAAGGAATTATAGTTTCTAGAATCCCATATGAGCATTCTCTTGAACAAGAAAAACTTATACCTGGGCAACTAATTATCAAGCCTACTAAGGATAATATACCTATTAGGTATCTAGGTTTCACCCTTGATAAGGTAAATACTATTCACATCCAACTCAAACCTAGATTAATATTGGATTGACCTATAAGCTATGGGTTACCTAATGTCTAGGCCAAACCTATAAATTTTTAGGGGTTATCTCTCTTGATTTATGATTTCAACATTCTCTCTAAGACTTAATCTTATTGGGATGAAAATGGGGGAGGAATTGAATAAATGAAACCTACTCTAAAGTGGTGATGCACTAATATACTCACTTATCCACTCAACTTGAACTCAAATAACATTGATGGACTAAGCATAAAATTTAACCACTATCTCCAATAGTTTCTAGGCATCAATATTTCATGTAGAGGTTAGTATTGATGACTAGGGTCTGAGGGTAATGAGAGAAAGGTCTGGTTTCAGAATCTTACCATCAAATATCCACTGTTAGACTCAACCATCAACCTTCTAACACACTATAAAACCTACAAAGAATACTTGTTAGCATCTAGGTGAAGGAATTGGACCTATAAAAGGGAAATTAGACCAATTAAGCATATAATACAATCATACACACTATAATTTTATCAAAAATAAGCTTGAATAATCTATTAACAATCTAAGAGGTTTCATAGAGTACAAGGTCAAGTAGAGTTTCCTCATACCAGCTCGAGGGATACAATACAAGGCTTAAATCCATTAATAAATAGAAAAAGAGGAGAAAATAGAGGGGAATTTGGTCTGGCGGTGAGATAAAAAGGTAATAAATGATGAATTTCCACTCAATCCTATAGTTACATCAGTTACACAAACTTTCTTTAACGCTTCCATGCATTGGTCTTCCTTAATGGCTCCTTTTGGCATTAGAGTGAGGTGATGGGACTGAGTCAACTTTAGTTATCCTTGTCAAAGGCTTGACCATGATAAAAATAGTCCATAACTTGTTCTAATGGAAGATACATGGTATACATGGGTGTGATTAGGCCTTTCAAGAGGCATTGAGTAGCCCACTCATGCTTGTGCATGTGCCAAGCTTTAAAATTACCTCCACCTTCATAATGGATATTAAAAATTAATTTTACCCCTTCAAAAAATTAATTAATATGAGTTATACCCTATATTAACTTTCTTCATTAGCCTTATACTCCCACCTTCAATCCTCTTATTGACCAAATAGGCCAATTAGGCCTTTTAAGTTGAATTACTTGACTATGTGAGAGTTGGATACCATGAAACCTACAAGAGACCATCAATAACCTATGTATAGATGAGTATTATGCCTAAAATAACATCATAAATCTTGATATAGGCTTATATAGGCATTATGCACTTAAAATTTCACTTCTCCTAGTTAACTAGCCCACCTTCCTTTAGCATTTACAAACTATTTTTTTTGAAATGAGTTATATAGACCTTTAAAAGTGTATCCTTGGACATATAATGAATTTATAAAATGAAACAAGTCTTAAAATTTTCCCTCAGGTGATTGGAATCATTCCAAATAGATTTGCACCCTTATTTCTACTCATTTTCTTGGAAACGTATAACTTTTGAGCAATTCATACTGATCCATACAACTAAAATCCATGAAAAGGTTATTATATAAGTTATATTAACATTATAGGTGTTTTTAAGACCATTTTAGTGTTATAAGATGCTAAGACATCAATATTTCTAAGATTGGGTTTGTTTAGTGTTTTAGGGAAGTTTTGGGTGTCCAATACTCTTAACAATGATTCAAAGTGTACAGACCCCTAAACCAAAAAATATATCCATATATTTTAGGTACATGGACCCCTATTAATTTCCTAACAATTTATATTTCCAATGCAAAGAGTGGGCTAAGATGTGGATGTAGAGAAGTGATCTTGTATTCCTTTGTAGGTAGTTTAGACATGCTCATGGTCTTAGTAATGGTTCAAAAAACTAGACCCCTAAAATAAACTCAATATTTCATGGATATTAAGAAAATATGGGCACTAAAAGCCTATTAAGATAATTTTTCTTAAGTTTACTTGTGGTGAAATAATATAAGCATCTAAAGTGATGGCTCGAACTAACTATATAGGACCGTGAGCTTGAATTAACCTCCAAGGACTAGAATGACCCTTCCCCTATTTATATCTTACTTGAAAAAAATTTTATAGTAATTTTACCTTACCTCATACCTTTTCATTAGGTATAATTTATTAATAATGAATGAGTGTGCCCCTATGGGGATGTGGGTTTACTAGGTCTCAAGATTGGTTTCTAGGCCAAACATGCCTAAATTATGTCTAAAGGTCTAGATGGCCTGTGGGTCACTTGATGGATAAAAATAATAATTATAAATTTAATTACCACCTCTCCAATCTTCTAAAACTTTATTCAATCACCAAACCTTGACTTTGATCTTCTTATGCACTCTCAACTTAGCGTAGGGTTTGTATGCAAGCAAATTGGGGAAACCTTGAGATCTGGGCTCAATGCTTTATACTTCACCTAATGTTTATAACACTATTAAATATCCTATTATTACATCCAAATTTCTCTTAATTTCCCATTAGGTACCTTGATATCTTCAAAACCACTCAACATACATGGATACCATCAACCTGTTAATGCACATGCCTTTCTCTGAGTAGTCCTCAAGGCCCTTAAATTGAAACCTTGAATATTATAGACTTAAAAGGGAATGTGAAGAAAATTAAAATCAAATTTTATTTTATTATAACCTCTTAAGAATTTCACCTCTCTATTTTGGTTTCAAACCTTCAAATGATTGTTTGGTCTCATCATAGACTGTCTAAGTGACTACAGGAGCTCTGAGACAAGACAATGACTATCTATGATAGTTATATAACAATAAGAATAGGATAAATAGTCCCACCTATATACAAATTCCATTTTTACCAAAAATTAAATCCATTTCATGCCTATAGAGGCCTTATCACTCAAATCTTCTAAGGCTAGCCATGTGATTTTGAGTATGTTTCATGACCGTGTGTATAATCTCCTTAGGTTTTTTAAGATTATCACCTCATATTTAGACTTTTATAAATCCATAAATATGTATGTACCTCAAATTAAACTTTAAATCTCATTTACTCATCCTAGTTTCTTATAGTCCTGAGAATGTATTACCTTTTGAGTAGGATGATGGGTGGTTTGTCTTTGAGTATGCACTTGGACGACTATGTTTTATTATGTTTGGGATTCACCCCACTACACTATCAACTTCATCAGTGACTCATGAATTTGGTTTCCATATTAAAAAAGGCTCAGATTCTTGGTTGGGCCTAATATCTTTTCAATAATTCTCCTATTTTTTCCCTTAAGCTTGAGGCTAGAAGGGTTCCTCAAGAAGCATGTAGGTGTTTTTCTCAACTTGAGGGTTAGGTCATGTTTGTATTTATATATTTGAAAGCCCATATTTTGGATTAAAATGGTATCTATATAGTTCATGACCTCATATGGAAATTTAATTGACTTAAAACCCTTCAATCATTGCTCTTCCCACTTCTTGGGCTTATTCATACTCAATTAGGCTTGTTTGTCTTCTTAATCTTATGTTTTATGTTATTTTACCCCTGGAGGTGATGATCACTTATATTTATCTTAATCCTTAGTGTAAAAATTAACTAACATAATTTGAATGTTTCCTCTTACCACAATAATATGTGGTCCTCCACATATATCAACACTATTGTAGGAATGCACTTGCATATGTGGAATGTATACAGGGGTCTGTGAGATGCGATTTTGAGAGAGTAGAGTGATTAGAGCCATTTGAAAAATATTAATGACATTCCTAACATTATACTCTATATTTTATAAGTATTAATTCTCTTTACCACACCATTTGTTATATCCATGATTGACCTGACATAATGTCCTTGGAGATTCTTATACTGTGGATTCAAAATGGCTAGTTATATGTGGTTATTGGCTTATACAACATGGTGTCTGAGATACATGAAACCAATTTTCCATGATCTCATTTTTCTTGGTGATTACAAGGGGATTCTAGGTTCATTGACATAGTTTAGGCTTGGGTGAAGGGTGGATGGGTAGATGAAGTTGATAATGGAGTGACATGCGGGTGGAATGATGGAATAGGGGGTGAAACATATTAAAAAATATAGTGAAAGAAAGATAGAATGGCAAGGGTATGGAATGACACATAATTAAGATATAAACCCACTCAATACAAACTAACATGAACTATAAAGACCTTAAGACATACCTTTGAAATCATGACACTTTTTGAGGTAGAAAAGGACATATATGGTTAGAAAAGGAAAACTAGGAATCTTTGAGGAACCTTAGCCTTTGATAAAATCCTTAATCCTTTCTAAAGTGATGGAGTGAACTTTAAAGGCAAGAAAAGTGGGTTCTAGGCCTACTAAGGCTGCCATGGGGTTGCGAGGTCTATTAAAATGAGTATGATGATGGTCTATCATGACTCTAATACCTTGTTTCATGTTCTTAAACTATATTTGAAGGCTTTACATATGCCATTAAGCAACACACAATCCTAAAAGAGATTAAAATCCAAATGCATATGAAAACATTCTATGAATACACTTGGAGATGAGATTATAGGAGGTTATGGACCTCAAATTGAGTAGGTAGGCATGGTGAAGCTTGGAGCACTTGATCAATATTTTCAAAATTATCAATTCTTGCTAATGAGAGCCATCAACCTCTGATTAGTAATTAAACCTTCTTATAGACTGTAGACTAGACTAAATCTAATGTTTTCTAGTCTCAAAAGTTCACACATGTGAATAAAACACCTAAAATTCCATGAGAATCTTCTTTAAGACTTGAGAAAACAAGATCATTCATTGGTTTAGTTAGACAAGCTAAAAAATCATGAAAACCACTCTATTCTATTTTTCCTATGTAGATGAAGATGATGTATAGATCCCTTAAGTTCTTGAAGAATGTTCATAAAGTTTAAGGGGTAAATCCTAGAATAAATAACCATGGATGGAATATGGCTAAGTGTAATTCCCCTAGTTAAGAGCTTGGATCTCCATTCTCTCTTTGTCATACAGTCTAAGCATAAACCTGAAGAGTTATCTGAGCTTAAAAGTGAAGTAGATGAAGTGAAGAACTAGTTTTGAGTCTATTTGTCATCTTTGCACCATGAAACTTTTTTGATACATTGGATATAATCCCATATTTAAATTCTGATCCTCCTCTATATGGTATAGTTTGTACAGTTTTATACAAGTACATAAAACTCCCCAAAAAGTGTGTTTTCCTACATTTTCTTCAATTTTTAGACTTTGAACCACAATTTTAGGTCCAAAAGAGGGGAAAAACATGTTAACAAACCTTTTAAAATAGGAAAAAATGTAGGGGGAGTGGAAGAACCATAATTTGGCATGTGGGGCCCATTTGACTAATGGAAAGGTGTAAATGGGTCTCAAAATAGATTTTAAGGCTTATGAAACATATAGATCATGGAAATGACATGAATAAGACCATTTTAAAAACCTTTTTAATGAAATTCATCTAAATAATCCCCTTTCTAAGGTTTTACAAAGTAAATAAGCTTGTATGAATTGGCTTAAGGGGTATTTAATGGTTCTAAGGGTGAGTTAAGGTTCTAAATGGGATTAGATGAGTATATCATGGACAAAGGAATTTAACACACTATTGATCTTCATGTTATGGCCCCAAAAAATGTTAAAACATATTTAATAGACTTTTAAGAACCTTAAACTCCTAAAACAAGGTTGAAACCACTCATTTGGACTTTAAGGACCTTTTAACATTCATCTTTCTTATTTCAAGATCAACATGACACCTAAGACATCACATAAAAGACTTCAAGAGACTCATGACATAATATATTAAACATAAAACTATGGCACATAATGACACTTCCCATTAGGGCTTGAAGACTCTCAAAATAGGACCATAAAGGGTATGATGTTATAAGATATCATTATGAACAGGCTAAAATGGTTGTCACTCAAAATTTTTTGACATAAAGGGTTGATATTTGGCATGTGAGGCCAAAATGTCAACATTTATGGTGACTCTGATGGGTGACCAACTTGCTAGTCAAGAGAACCTTTTCACTCCTCATGACTTAAGGATGACATGATGAATCAAATAAGGTAATATAAATTGAGGACCACTTGGACTTTCAAACTAATTTGAATCAAGGACACTTATTGTACTTATAAAAAAACAAGGCATATAAAGACAAGCAATGGAAACAAACCTAACACCTAAGGACAACAAATCAAGAAGCTAAAGTAACAAAAAAAACTATCTACAACTTATGTTAATCACTTATTGGAACATGACAACAACTACTAAAACAACTATCCTAAATTTGGCTTCCTTCTCTAAGATCAAATGGAAACCTTATTTGGTCACTATGGTACCATGATGTGTGGCTTCCATGTGTTGACTTTAGTTTAACTAGGTACTTCTCATTAGATGAAGGTTCCTACTTAAATTTGGGGGTATGTGTATGCTCATGACCTCTCATGGAATCATATGTACTTGATCTATATTTAGGTGTATTATTTGATTGGGTGAGTCAAGAACCTAATAATACTAATTCTAAATTTGTCTTCTTTGCCTGAACAGTCCTAATTTTTCCTCAGTCATGGGTTACACCTAAATCTACCCATTAGACTCAAAGTTGTCAACTACCAAAATATCCTTAATAAGATCCTTCTAAATTTCTTCATGGTGTATAAATGTAGTGTCTAAACTCAAGAAAAAGTCTTCTAAATCTTCCCCAAAAGAAATTTCATCATGGTTAATGGGAAAAACATGGGGTTCATTTCTATTTCTACCATCTGATTGTAAGACATTTTGTTGATCACTCACCTCTAACTCTTTAGCAGGGTCATAAAAAGTTTTTGGATTGCTATATATTGATCATATTCATATTCAATAGATAAAGACATATCCTCAACTAATTAAAGAAAAAATTCTTCTTATCTTATAAATTCTAGAGTTTCATTACTTTATTCACTTGAAACATTAACCTGCTATTCAATTTCACCATTCAAATCTACTATACCAAGTCTTTCAATTTCATTCAAAAACTTATAGTACAAATTCTGCTAATGATCATCCAACTAACTTAAATTATTCTTAGTATCAATAATGAACTTATAAAGGTTATATTATTAACTATATCATATGTAAGGATTTGATTATATCTCATCTACATGAGCTATAACATCTTGGCATTATAGCTTCCCCACATCATCTAAGTTCTCCTCTGGTTTAACTTCTGATCTGTTAGGATGAATAAGGGTTCCAATCACAATTTATTATTCATATAAAATTAAGATGTACTCTTCATGGTGTCCTTGAAACCCTCTTGCATCTACCTCATGGTCAATTTATTGATGGACTTCCCCTTCATTGATCAACCTTGATAGATTATCTCTCATGTTTGGATGTTCACTATCTACAGTCAGTGCATTTGGTTCCTCTTCAAGAGAGGAGGGCGTGGGTGGGAAATGCAAGGATGCTATCCCAACTTAAAATATTTATAGTATCACACTTAGACCACATCCTAATTATTATAATCTTTAGTTGTCTCACCAAATTTAGATACACTTTGGTGTTTATGAGAGACTATAATATAAAGGTTGATGGGGAGTTTGGAGAACATGATACATCTCTTGGACAAGACTTAATACCTTCCCCCTCTTCTTAACTCTCCATTTCAAGGGAAGACATGACATATCTTGTGTCTTTGGCCCATGAAGGTTTTCAAGTTGGGGTCACTACAAATTCTTGAGAAAACATATGATCTTAGAGGGATTAATGAATACATGAATATTGCTTTGGAGAAGGATGGTGAAGGTAATCTTTACTTGATGTGGTTGGGGTGTAGGTCTAAATGTGAAATATAGAGAGTGGCTTAGAGATTATTTTGAATTATATGCCATAACCATGTTTGTAGACCATATGAGATAAGTCATTAGACAAGTACCCCACAACCTTATCCATAAAATCACTAGCCAAACATAAGGCAAATTGAGGTAAGAAGTCTACCAAAATGAGGTTTTGTGCAACTAAAATCTTAAGGTAGGAATGAAGGGTGAGTTAAAGGTTTTTGATAATTCCAAATTTTTTCATAAGAGATCCATTCCAATGCAATTAAAGGTCAAAAATAGGTTGAAACACCAGGTTCAATTTATCTACCACCAACTTAGGGATAATTGAATTAATTGCTTTGTCATCAAGCAAACAACTATGGATTAAGAAGTCTTCAATGATTAGAGAAGCAAGAAAAAGAGATGGAGTAATCACATTGGATGTTTGTTATTGGTTTTTAAGGGTACTTTGATGATGGATAAGGGTTTTAAATTTAATATCCTTTTGATACCTTAGAAATTTCTTAAAATGTCTCTCTCCTCCCTTAACTTTTCAATCTCTAAGTGCAGTTGATCATTGTTTGGTATAATTTTATTGTAAGGAACAATAGGTTGGTAGCATGATTGGTCATGAGGATAAGAATGTTGAAATGGAGGGGAATAAGGTTCATAATAAGGTGGATAGTCTTGTTAATATTGAGGCTAATTTTAATGTTTACAAGGGTATGCATAAGGCTCATAGGGGTTATGGTATGTCTGATAGGGAGGTGAAGGATAAAAACTTGCCCCATAGGCTAACATAACTCCTCATATAACATATGTATCACAACATGAGTATAACCAAGATTCTTCTTACCTCTATAATAATGAAGTTATGATGCCTCTGAGCTTGAAACTA
Source organism: Torreya grandis (assembly GCA_037957365.1). Classification (NCBI taxonomy): domain Eukaryota; kingdom Viridiplantae; phylum Streptophyta; class Pinopsida; order Cupressales; family Taxaceae; genus Torreya; species Torreya grandis. Next base: position 1,529,844 of record JARHVA010001912.1, read on the forward strand.
GCTACAAATCTTTTCCAAAGATGCTTGAGGTTGCTCAAAATGACATCAAGGCTATAAATGAACATCCTTAGCTTCCAAATGTCCTCCAAGGTTATCAAAACATGATTCAAGGCACTTAAAGCTAGTCCCATTAGGTGTGTTAGAACCATTACGTATCTAAGTTTCACCCTTGTTGAGGGAAAGACTATTCACATCCACCTCAAACCTAGACTAACATTAGATTGACCTATAGGTTTTGGGTTCTTGTTGTCTAGGTCAAACCTATAGATTTTTATTTTCCTAGCTCCCTTGATTTGTCATTTCAACATTTTCTCTAAGACTTAATCTTATTGTTATGAAAAGGGGAGAGGTATTTCATAAATGAAACTTAATATAAAGTGGTGATACACTAATATACTCACTTATCCACTCAACTTTGACTCAAACAACACTAATGAACTAAGCATAGAATTGAACCACTATCTCTAATAGTTTCTAGGCATCAATATTTCATGTAGAGGTTAATATTGATGACTAGGGTTTAAGGAAGTGAGAGAAAGGTCTAGTTTTAGAGTCTTACCATCAAATCTCCACTCTTAGACTCAACCATCAACCTTATAACACATTATAAAACCTACAAAGAACACTTGTTAGCAACTAAGTGAAGGAATTGGGCCTATAGAAGGGAATTTAGACCACTTAATCATATCAAAAAATCATACACACTAAAATTTGATCAAAGAGAAGCTATAACAATATATTAATAGTCAAAGAGGTTTCATAGAGTATAAGGTCAGGTAGAGTATCCTCATACTAGCCTGAGTGATACAATATAAGGATTAAATCCATCAATAAATAGTAAAAGAAGAGAGAAAGAGAGGGAAATGTGGTGTGGAAGTGAGAGAAATAGGTCATAAATGACCAAGGTCCACTCAATCCTATAATTACATAAATTACACAAACTTTCTTCAAATCTCCCATGCATTGGTCTTCCTTAATGGATCCTTTTAGAATTAGAGTTAGGTGATGGGGATGAATCATCTTTATTGATAATTTTTAAAGGCTTTACCATGCTCAAAATGGTCTATCACTTCCCCAAATGGAAGTTACATGGCATAGATGGGTATGATTAAGCCTCTCAAGAGGCATTGAGTAGCCCACTAGTCATTGTGCATGCGTCAAAATTTAATACTATGTCCAACTTCATAATGGTTGGTGAAAATGCATTTTCCCCATTCAAACCATTAGTTACTAAGAATTATACCCTGTATTAACTCTCTTCATTAGCCTTCTACACCCACCTTCAACCTTCTTGTTGACTAATTAGGTCTAATTACTTGACTATGTGAGATTTGGATGCCTGGAAACCTATAAGAGACCATAAATAACCTATTTAAGGATGATTATTATGCCTAAAAAAAAATTAAACCGTGATATAGGCTTATATAGGCATTAGGCACTTGAAATTTCACTTCTCCTAGTTGACTGGTCTACCTTCCTCTAGCATTTACAGACTGTTAGTTTTGAAATGAGTTACAAAGACATTTATAAGTGTATCCTTGGAAATATAATGAATTTATAAGATGAAAAAAGTCTTAAAATTTTCACTCCAATGATTAGAATCATTCCAAATAGATCTATACCCTTATTTTTCTCATTTTCTTGGAAAAGTATAATTTTTTGAGCATTCCATATGGATTCCATATAAATAAAACCAATGAACATGTTATCCTTTGAGTTATCTTGACATTTATAATGTTGTCTGGACAATTTAAAGGTTATAGGATTCTAGGACATCAATATTTTTAGTATTGGGTTTGTTTAGGGTTTTAGGGAGGTTTTGGGTGTCCAATACTCTTAGCAATGATTCGTAGAGTTCAGAGCCCTAAACCAAAAGATACTACAATATATTTTAGGTAATTAAACCCCTATAAATTTCATAACAAGCTTGAGTACCCATGAAAAGATTGGGCTAGGATGTGGATGTAGATAAGAGAGCTTGTATTCCTTTGCAGGCAGTTTAGACATGCTCATGGTCTTAGTAATGGTTCATAAAATTAGGCCCCTCAAATAAACTCAGTATTTCATGAATATTAATAACATAGGTAACCTCAAGTCATGGTAAGATATTTTTTACTAATTTCCTTAGGGTGAAATATATAAGCATCTAAAGTGATGGTTCTAAGTAACTATGTAGGACTATGAGCTCAAATTAACCTCCAAGTACTAGACTAACCCTTCCCTTATTTATTTCTTACCTAAAAAAAATTGTTTAGGACCTATAGCATCCATCACACATTTTCATGATGTATAATTACTTAATAATTCTTGAGTATGCCCCTATGATGATGTGGGCTTGTTAGGTCTCAAGATTAGTTTCTAGGCCAAATAGGCCTAAACTATGTTTGAAGGTCTAAATGGCCTATGGGTCACCTGATGGATAAAAATCATCATGATAAATATCCTCAACACCTATCCAATCTTGTGAAACTATCTTAAATCACTAAACCTTGACTTTTCTCTTCTTATGCACTCTCAACTTAGCCTAGGGTTTATATGCAGGTAGATTAGGGAAACCTTGAGATCTTGGTTCAATGCTTTATGCCTCACTTGAGGTTTATAAAACTATGAAATTTCTTATTATTACATCCAAATTTCTCTTAATTTCTCATCAGATACCTTAATATCTTCAAAACCACTCAATATACATGGATTCCATCAACCTCTTAATGCACATGCTTATCTTTCTTTGAGTAGTCCTTAAGGCCCTTGACTTGAAACCTTGAATATTGTAGACTTAAAAGGTCATGTGAATAAAATTAAAATCACATTTGATTGTCTTATAACCTCTTAATAATTTCAACTCTTTCTTTTGATTTCAAACCTTCAAATGACTGCTTAGTCTCATCATAGGTTGTCTAAGTGACTGTAGGTGCTTTAAGATAAGACAATGACTATATCTTCTAGTTTTATAACCATAATAATAGGATTAATAGTACCACCTACCTATAAAGACCATTTTTACCAGAAAATAAAGCTAGATCATGCTTGTAGAGGCCTTAACACTCAACTATTTCAATACTAGCCATGTGATTTTGACAACATTTAATGACTATGTGTAGAGTCTCCTTAGGTCTGTTGAGCTTATCACCTCATATTTAGAATTGTATAAATCCTTAAAATATTATATACCTCAAATTAAATTTCAAATCTCATTTACTCATTCTTCTTTCTTTTAGGCTTGATAATGGATTACCTTCTGAGTAGGACTATGTGTGGTTTGTCCTTGACTATACACTTGGATAACTGTGTTTTCTTGTGTTTGAGATTCACCTCACTACACTATCAACTTCCTTAGTGACTCATGAATTTTGTTTCCATCTTAAAAATTTCTTAGATTCCTAGTTGGACCTAAGATATTTTCAATAATTCTCATGTTCTTTCCCTTAAGCTTGAGTCTACAAGGGTTCCTCAAGAAGCCTGTAGGTGTTGTTCTCAACCTGAGGGTTAGGTCATATTTGTATTTTGAGCTTTGAGACCCAATATTTTAAAATTTAATGGTATATATGTAGTTCATGACCTCATATAGAGATTTACTTGACTTGAAACCCTTCAATCATTGCTCTGCCCACTTCTTAGGCTTGTTCATGCTCAATTAGGCCTATTTGTCTTCTCAAGCATATGTTTTATGTTCTTTTACCCTTCAAGGTGATGATAGCTTATATTTTCATTGATAATTAGTGTAAACATTATCTCACATGATGTGAATGTTTCCTCTTACCACAAGAAGATGTGGTCCTCCACATATATCAACACTATTTTAGGAATGCACTTGTATATGTGGATTGTGTGTAGGGATCTGTGAGATGATATTTTGATAGAGTGCTTAGATCCATTTGAAACCTCTCAATGACCTACCTCACATTGTCATATATATTATAGAAGTATTGATTTTCTTAACCACACCATTTCTTATATCTATGAGTGACTTCACATGATGTCCTTGGAGATTCTTATACTATGGAATCAAAAAGGTTGGGTGTAGGTGGTTGTTGGATTATATAATAGGGTGTATGACCTACATGAACCCAATTTTCCATGATCTCATGTTTTTTCTGAATCTAGGTTCATTCACGTAGTTTAGGCTTGGGTGAAGGCTAGATGGGTAGAAGAAGATGACACTGGAGTGACAAGGGGGTAAAAACATGGAACATGGGGTGAAACATAGTAAAAAAGATATTAAAAGCAAGATGGAATGACAAGAGTATAGAATGAAGCTATAAACCCACTCAAGATAAACTAACATGAACCTTAAATACCTTAAGACATATAGATTTGAAATTATGGCACTTTTAGAGGTAGACAAGGGTATATACAATTAGAAAAGGAAACCTAAGAATCTTCAAGGAACCTAAGTATTTTCTAAAAACCTTAATCCTTGCTAAACTAATGGAGTGAACTTTGAAGGAAATAAAAGTGGTTTCTAGGCCTACTAAGGATATCATGGGGTTGAGAGGTCTATTTAAATGAGTATTATGATGTTCTATCATGACTCTAACACCTTGTTTCATGTTCTTAAACTATATTTGAAGGATCTGTAGATTCCATTAAACAACACATAACCTACAAGATAGTAAACTCTAAATGCATATGAATTCCTTATGTGTAGACACTTGGAGATGAGATGATAAGAGGAAATGGACCTAAACTTGAGTAGGTAGGCATGGTGAAGCTTAGAACACTTGATCAATCTTTTTAACATTGTCAACTTCTACTAATGAGAGCTCTCAACATTTGATTAGTAATCAAAACTTCATGCACATTGTAGACTATACTAGCTCTAATGTTTTTTGGTCTCATGAGATCACACGTGTGATTAAAATATCTAAAATTCCATGAGAGAATCCTTTAATACTTGAGAAAATAATATCATTCATTATTTTAGTTAGATAAGATAAAAACTCATGAAAACCTCTTTGTTTCATTTTATCTATGCCAATGAAGATGATGTATAGATTTTTTAAGTTCTTAATGAATGTTGATAAATCTCAAGGGGTAAACCCTAGAAAAAATGACCAAAGATGGAATGTTACTAAGTGTAATTCCCTTGGTTAAGAGATTAGACCTCTATTCTCTCTCCTCTGTAAGGTCTAAGTATAAACCTAAGGAGCTATTTGAGCTTGCAAGGGAGGTAGATGAAGTGAATAACTAATTTTGAGTCTATTTGGTATCCTTTAACCATGAATTTTTTTTGAGACATTAAATATTAGCCCATCTTCAAACTTTGATCCTCTTTTATATGGTATAGTTTGTATAGTTATGTACAAGTATAAAAACTCCCCAAAAAGTGTGTTTTCTTGCATTTTCTTCAAATTTTCGACTTTGAACCACCATTTTAGGGCCAAAAGAGTGGGAACACGAGTTAAAAAACATTTTAAAATAATAAAAAAATTAGGGGGAAATGGAAGAGCCACAATTTGGCACATGAGGCCCATTTGACTAATGGAAAGGTGTAAATGGGTCTCAAAATGGTTTTTAAGGCTTATAAAATGTATAATTCATGGCAACATCACATGAATAAGACCCTTTTTAAACCCCTTTAATTCAATTCATAAAAACTTCTCCCCTTTCTAAGATTTTACAAGCCAAACATGCTAGTATGAAGTGGCTTGAGGGGTATTTAATAGATCTAAGGGTGAGTTGAGGTGATAAATGGGATTAGATGAGTATATCACTGACAAAATAATTGAACACACTATTTATATTCATGTTATGTCCAAAAAAAATGTTCAAACATATTTAATAGACTTCCAAGACACCTTAAACTCCTCAAATAGGGATAAAACCACTCATTCGGACTTTCAAGGCTTTTCAACATTCATCTTTCTTATTCCAAGATCACTATGACATATAACACATCACCCAAAATACTTGAAGAGAATCATGACACAATGGATTAAGTATGAAACTATGGCACATCATGACACTTACCATTAGGGTTTGAAGTCTCACAAAATAGGACCAATAAGGGCATGATCTTGTAAGATATCATTATGAGAAGTTATAATGGTTATCACTCAAAAGTTTTTGACATCAGGGGTTGACATTTGGCCTATAAGGCCAAAATATAAATAATAACACAAATGGGTAAATAATAGGTAATCCCATTTATTAGGAGACTAGTACTTGAGAGACCATTACATTAGAGACATGAAATGGATTTCATAAAATCCTCGTCTTATATTACACACCTTATTTAGATATCCAAAACACCTAAACATGTTTCTACTATTATTATTCCAAAGAAACCACATAACACTCTGAAATGGGTTATACAAACTCCTACTCCTTATATTTATACTTCATGACCTCAGAGTCATATTATACATATAAAAAGCATCATAAATACTATAGTGATATATATTACACCTATACATTCTCTTTAGTAGTACCTCAAATTACTTACACTAGGTTACAAGTGGGGAGATACCTATGACCATCCTTTGGATGAGATCATAGGATGATATTTCATATTCATACATACACCAAAAAAATAATAATTTAAAAATCCCTAAAACATTTTTGATACCTACATACTCTATTGGCTCTTTGACATCTATGTGTTAGTTTCATGTTGATGGATGGCACATCAATTTCTTCTACATACACATGTCACACTTCTACTTGAGTGTGATACATGAATACATAGATACATGATCTATTCATATTTTAGATGTTGGTCATTCCCTCTACTCATGTCATATGCACATTGAGGGCATCTGATTCTTTGATCGTTATACTCATAAGTTATATCATTCAATGGTCACTTTACACTATCATGTTGTGAACTCATATACATACTTACAAATGCATTTATCCGTGATTATATATTTCATAGGGTACTTGATATTCTATGCACTTGACATTTTTTTGATAACACATTTGATCCATGGGTTATTATGATATGCTTTATATTGGTTACTTATGATTTTCTTTATTCACTTCCTTGAGTGTCTTGCCTTGTTATTGTCTTACTTGTTTGAGCATTTGAATATTCTCATTTATTTACAGCCCCAGTTCCTATGTTTTTTTTTACGTTTGAATATATCATTGTTTATTGTATGGACATTTGAATATGTCATTATTTCTTCTATGGAAATTTGAATAAGTCATGCCCCTTTGATTTTGTGGCATTTGAACATGCTCCTTATTTGTTGTCTCCTAGGACCATTGTATGTTGAATTGATTTGGAGTGATCTTATGTGTGTTCTTGTTTGCTTGTTGAACTTGTACTATTAATATCTAAACATTTCCATGATATTTATCATACAACTTAGGCCTTCATGTGATCACATTGTTCTATACACTTCAATGATACATTTGCTTAAACATATTATTCTATATGTTACATGGTTCCATTCACATATTATACAATTATCTTATCCTTTTAAGGTGAGATGAATACTGGTTTCTATTCTTTTCTCACATCAAAGTGGGGAGGGCATATCAATGGGGGCGTGTCATAGAGGCATGTTCTTCATATTTGGCATAATTTTTAGATTCAATACGGGCATGATTTGGAAGCATGTTATTCATACTTCTTCACATTTGGCATCACTTTTAAATTTAGTGGGGGCATGATTTGGAAGCATGTTCTCTACACTTATTCACATTTAACATAGTTTTTAGATTTGGTGGGGGCATGATTTGGAAGCATGTTCTCCACACTTCTTCACATTTGGCATTTTTTTCAAATTTAGTGGGTGCATGTCATATAGGCATGGTTTCCACACATTCACCATTTTAGATTTAGTGGGGGCATGCCTTCGTAACATGTTCTCCACACTTTTTTAGTATTAAGCACACCTAGATTCAATGGGGGCATGTTTTGGAAACTCTTCCTCCACATTGACACTTGATTCAATTTTAAGATTTTTCCACATATAATGGGGGCATGATTTGGAATCATTTTATCCACACTTACATAGTTTTTAAATTGGACAAATCACATAATTACATGATTTGGATTCATAGTTGTGGTAGAATTTTATACATTGGTACCATTGTTATACATAGTTAAATGTGAGACATATCTAAGGTGTATATGCTATAAAATGTGTGATTAATATTAAAAAATCTAAGTCAATTTCATATTTCAAAACACTCTTCTATGAGTTTTCATCACCCAATAAGATGGACCTTTATGAACTATATTGAGCCAATTTACTATATTAGTTGGTTCGCTTTTGGTATGGTTGAGGTGATTAAATCATTCAATATTTCTAAGTTTTTAGGTTGGAATTGATTATATCATCCAACCTCACCAGTTTGATACTATGATTTGACTTTTTTCACTCATGCTCACCATGTTATAAGTATGATTGGGTTATATGGTTAAGTTAATCTCAACTTCCAGGTGGAAACTAACCTTTCATCCAAGTTTTAGGGCATGTACCTTCAAATATCTCTATAGGCAAGGTAGTTACATCGATACACACATGTACTCCTAAACCTTGCTATTTTAGTTTTAATATTTTTAATACTTTTAATTTCATATTATATTCACTGATTATGTATTGTAACATTCTATTAGTTATATGTCAATCACCAACAAAGCACTCAAGTTGGACTCAAGTAAAGGCAAGGTATGCTATACACACCCATGTACACATTTATTCTCATTAAAATCAATACTTTCATTACTAAATTAAAGGAGGTAGGTAAATATAGATTATTTTTATGGATTATATAGCACCTTAGTCTTATACATTTGGAAAACTTAGACCTTGGATATTCTTCTTAGTTCTAGACCTTTACCACTTTTAGAAATCTCACATCTACTCTATCTTATTCCCCTTGGCCTCTCTTGATTCAAACACTCTTATTTTGATGCCCCAAGGATTATATATTGACTATAATTATTAAAATATGCTTATCTTATGCCCCTACAAATTCTTAGCATGTACCTATTTTCTAACTATTAGGACATAAGAGTCAATCACAAACTCCTATGTTGATACTAGTGTCCTACCTTGATGCAAGTGTCCAATGCCCTAAATTCATCTAATTTTAAAATGAAACATATATTAATGGTTGACCTAAGTACTTTAATGCAAGATATTTTATGATATGAGTGGTATATATTCGCAATCACTCTTCATTCATTCCTCACCTATAACCTAGCACAGACCAAGGCAACTAATAAAAAATGTTCAATAAAGTAAGGTTTTCTTATTTTATCTTATTCTCATATAAATCATAGGAACAACACACACATAGGTTTGAAGTACTGAAGGAGTATTCCAAGAGACTGATTTGATAAGTTACAATCTATGTTACTATTGTACTTGCTTTCCACATATTGCATGATTCAGACACAAGCCAACATGTAGGAGAGAACTACATTAGTTTGAGTCCCTCTTTATAGTATTGGATATGTAGTAAATAATCATTTATATATGGGTATTTGGGGTTAGATCAACACCATGTGACCACTAACCCATTTTCTCAAATGTCACTATAAAGATGAATTAAGGTTTTACAATTTAGTGAGGAGTGATAGTCCATGAACTAGATTTGAATGCACCTAAGTGAAGGTGAAGACAAACCCAAAATAATCTAGATGGTCACATCCTTTTCCAATAGGTATTTCATAGAGGATACCTACATTAGGTTTTGATAGTAAAATTAATGCAACCATCCAAGGCTACTGTTAGTGTTCATAATTTTAGAAGTACTTAATCTAGAATTTGGTGACTATTTTAGAATAAAACCATCTTCTAGTCTACTTTGTACCTATTGTAGAACTATAAATGTGTTATCATTATAACCAAGTACATTATTTATTTATCATTTACATATCTATCATAGATGTGTAAACACTCATTTTTGGCCACTTTCATGTCTAAATTGGGATTCAAATCAATTTCTAGAAAATGGCATAATTTAAGCTTAAAAATTACTTGGATTGCATACATGTATCCATGTAATGGATTTAATTATTAAGAAACATGGAAATACTTTCTTATTTAGGGTATTACCTTGTATACACTAATAACCTCATTTAGATTCAACTGTAGTCAAATTATGACCTAAAAATTTGACATTCTTGTTTTGTTGATTTACTAATGCAAAACATTTGAAAACAATTCATAAAATATAAAATCACTAATAAAAATTAATTAAAAATCAAATCTCAATTATCTTAAAAAAATTCAAAGTTGAATTAGTGAATTACATTAATCTGAAGAGGATTTTTTCAAAAAATATGAGGTTAAAGTCAAGGGAGCTAATAAATTGATTTATTAATTCTTAAAATTCAAGAAAAGGAGAGTCATAATCTCATAAATATCTTCTATGAGTTGTCATGGCTCATAAATATCTAAAATGAGTTGTCAAGTATTCATGATTGCTTTGACACAACTTAGGGTTAACCTAACTAAACTTAGGCTATTTTAGACTAAACCAAAGTTAGAACTAAACCTAACCTCCTTAGGGTTAGAGTTAGTTTTGAGTCCTATACATATAAGTTCCCTCAAACTACCCAAAAAAGATTTTATGTGAAGTGTAATCACCTTAAATTGATAATTGGATGTTAAGAGTGTCACTTGATTTACCCTATTCCTAGCTTAGCCCTAAACCCATTATAGAGTATTAGACACACTTTTCTAGTCATTCAACAAACCACATTCATCTACAGTCAATCAAAACATAGTCTCAATACTATCCTCTTAGATCCCAATCCAACTTTCTCAATAGTCTACAAAGTGGACATTAGCACCACATGTGGGACACTACAACCACATGGTGCTAGTTTCCCCAGCTGGGCACTACTATCCTTATCCCTATCTCTTCCCAACATATTATTTTTCAAATGTGTACCCATCCTAAGGTCAACCTAAGCATATTTTATTTCTTCACAAGCAAAAAAACCCTATAAATATAATTCTAATTCACTTCTATTCACTAAATAGAAAATAGATGCAAAATCTATTCAAACCAATGATAAAGTTGAAAAAAATCAAGGTATTTGATCTTTATTCTACCATAATTCTACATACTACCATCTACTATATCCCTAAGCCTAATTTTAAAAATTTTAAATCTCAATCACATTTAGGTCATTCAAGCCCACTCTCATTCTATCATTCACTTGCACTTACATAAACACTAGGTGGGAAAACTACAATGGGATTGATCCCTCCTCGAAGTATTGGTATATAGGCAAATCTCTTCACAACAGGGTGTTGAGGATGGCCAATCCATCCTACTAATGAACACACAATTATTCTCATGACATAATTACAAAGAGGTTTAGGGTTTTCACACTAAATTAAGTTTTCTAAGCAAAACACATAGCTTTAGGTTTTATGCATGCATGAATAGGACCAATAAACACAAGCACAGGTGCTCTTAGAAAATAGGAATAGTCTTGTAAAGGGGACACTGTGACCACTTGAAGGACACTAAAAAAATAATGTGATACTATCCATATTGGCTACTAATTTTTAGTGAGAAGATGAACACTATAATCATATTGATGATACTTAGAACTGCCCAGATCTCAACTTTAAGAACCTAGATCATCCACAATAGTCAATTTGCAGATAAGTCTTTATTTATGCCTATTTATTGTTATTTTAAAAAAGTTAAAAGAATTAAAATGATATAACAAATTATTACTTAGTTATCACATATTTATTTAAATAATTTAGACATCTCAACCCTTTAATCTAAACATAGGATTTTCATTATAAAACCCTAAAAGGTTAAATCATTTGGTGAACCCATCTTAATTTGAATATTTATTAAAACCCTAGCTTGCACTAATCCACATTTTTATGAAATAATTTAAGGCTACCTAATTTTGATTTTTTTGATATTTTTTAGAAAACCTAGCTAATTGAAATTTATTTTATATCAGGGGTTTAATTTATTTTACATATAATCTAAATTGGTACAAAGAAACCCTATATTCTAAAAACCCTAAACCTAGACAATACAAATTAGGGTTATAAAATCTTATTTTTTCTAATTTTTTGTGCATAACATATCCCATCTAATTATTACCACGTTAGGGTGCCATTGATTTAAATTTTATTTAAATATTTGCTTAACCTCCACTAACTCAAAACCCTATCAATACAAAACTCTAGGTTATACATTTCTAGAATTTCAAAAAATTTATTCACATTTCTTCTCTAATCATGATCATAATTGCAAAAGAAATAAATTACTTTTTGTTGCAAAGTTTCACACTTTAATTTGCATTCTTATTCCATTTAATTTGGAATAAACTTATAAAATACATCAATACATGTATAGATGATGTTTACTATCAAATTCAATATCTATCATATTACATAACATGTTATCTTTCTTCTATGTGAAAAATAATTAAAACATTCTTCATTAATCACATAGACATATGTACACATGATGTTTCATATCAAATCCATTGCCTTTCATGTTGCATTATTTCATTCACATGTTATCTTTCTTCTATGTGTAATATATTTAAGATAACATTCTTTCAACACATAGATAACTTGGTAATTTAAACAATAGTTATATTACCTAGAATCAATCAATCCCCCTTATATGCATTATTCTTTTTGGTTAAATCCTTTCCCATCATTCCTAGACATATCAAAACATCGTTAGTCTTTCTTATCCCTTCTTATTTATCACAAACATCTAACTCACATCTCTCATCTACTTTTAGCTCTACGCTCTTGGTAGAAACTATGGTCTAGGTTATGATGTCCACATGTGGTCCTAAAGCTCAGTAGGTTTACAACAACTAAGAATATAGATTTATGGATCAGAATAGTACATCTTCAAGTAAAATTTCCATTTTAGAACTCTTATAATACTCTAACACATATAAAGATATTTTGCATGCGAAACTTCATGATACTTAGGTACCACGAACAATTGAGCCCACCGACATTGCTTTTATTATCAACACTATGAAATGGATAGAAGAGCACATTTATTTTGGGAGAGAGGACCTTCCACCTTAGAACATCATATATCTACACCTACCTCTCTATGCTTATTTACAAATCAATGAGATAGGTGTAAAATGATTTCTAGTTGACAATGGATCAGGGTTGAACATATGCAACATTTATTTTCTATATCTTAACATACATGTTATAGATATGGATATTTATGACATGAGAATATGAGGGTTTTAAAACATTCCATGAATTTTTTTGGGAAAAATCACATTAAACCTTACCCTTAGACCTAGAACACTACCTACAACATTCCAAGTTATGCCAAATGATCTCAATTATAATCTCTTTCTTGGTAGACCATGGATCCATGCTATGCACACCATTATATAAATGTTACATGAATGTCTAAAATTTAGTTATAGAGGCCATATATATACATTCCATATGGATAAAAAACCATTTAAGTATTATCAATAACATAGCCTTCACATACCTATATTCCACAAATGGATTTTGTCACTACACCACCCAGGCTATAATTCAAAAGATGCATACAACTCTGCCAACAATTTCCGTTACATAGGGAAATAAATTTACTTCACCTTTCAAAGTATGATATTTTAAAAAGATGGGTTATACAAGTCAAGGCCTTAGTAAACATGAATAGGGAATTCTAAATCTCATTGAATCTTATGATCAACAAGGTGAAAAATGACTTGGACATGGAAATGATACACTAATTCTAGATTCTCTCAAAATTCCTCTCAACACATCATATTTTATACACCTTTTCCTTGAGAAGTCAATATAGTGAACCATATTTATACACTTTTAGTCATATACCTTAACATTATCAATGATACAATTTCACTAGATCTACTAGTTCTTAATGAGTTCTATATGATAAAGCTCTCTTATAATTCCTAGGTATATATGAGGATCTCCCTTCCTTTTATCATAAGAATAGGTTTCCTCATTCCAAAATCACTCAGGCATACTTTGGTGAGTATTCAAATGATTTAGATCATATGTTACCTAACATGGATGATACGATCCCTATAACACCATATAATTTAGATTAATCTACATTGCTTAATAAATAAACTATCAAATTTAATTATGACATCAAAACCAATCCTCATATCATACTCTTGATTGCTACATTACATAAATTATAAGACACATATGTTTGTTAAATTTTAATTAGTTTTACTAAAATATTTGCATAGGGTTTTTATGATATGCCTGACATTGATTCATCAATCATAGTACACAAAATTGTATTATAACATTATGCCAAACCAGTAAAGTAAAATATTCACAAAATGCATCCTAAGGTGGCTCTCTTTGTTAAAGATGTAATATAATAGTTGTTAGATTCCAATTTAAATCAACTAATCACACATCCATAGTAGGTTACCAATATAATTCTAGTTGTCAAACCTAACAAACAAATCTAATGTTGTTGTGACTCTAGAGACATCAACAAATCATATACTAAGTATGATTTCCCTTTACCAAATATTGATATGATAGTCGATTCAATTAAATTGTACATACTTACTTTTACTCCCTTGTTACATTATATTCAAATATCATGCACATGCTCTGGATAACACATTTTTTAGATTTAATTATTTAGAGGTTAGTTATTACACAAGTTTCACAACTACCCTCAAAAGAAGGTGAATTCATAGTGGTTTGTCATAGAGATTAGGCTCCTACTTTTCTATTCACAAATACATTTTAGCACACAGATTTAGATTCAAACATTAGACTCATGGTAGACACAAAATAGAACAAAGATTCATAATTTAGTTTAGATCACTAAGAAATTAAAATAGGAATACATTAGCACCCAAATTGGGACACTAGCACCACAAGACGCTATTGTCCACTATAGGGCACTATTATCTATTAGCCCTAGCTTCAGGATAGTCTAGATCATTTATCCTAGTACACTAGGTACAATATAGATTTGCATATATATAGTCACATGTTTGATAGTTATGTTTAGATTTTGATCAATTCATTCATTTTAGTTTAAATTCATACTAGTTTCTCATATTTAGGGGCATCATGTATACCATGATCATTCCCACATTCAGTTGAGTTACACATATTCAAATATTACATACTTAGTTTATATTTAATATACTCAGATACTAGATTGGGGGAATGTACATGGAACATAATTTCCATATACTCAATTATACACAAGTTGATTAGATGGAATTAAAAACTCCATGTCATTATGTATGCTATATACACTCACTATCACATTCTAGGTTGTCACTAGATTCATGTCTTATTCCATCTATAGTGGTTGGAGTTCCTGAGTGGCTACATAGTTAGATTTTCTTAGTTAGATACTTTTAGCACTTTGCATAGTTTATTTAAAGATACATCTACTTCACATAGATGGGAAATGATGGATTCATGGCCTATTTGAGTTCTTAAGCTACCTACATGAGAGGGTTAGACACACTTACAATATTAATTAAACTATTTATAAAGCTCGAGATCCACTAAATAGGGTAGTGAATGATGGAATCAAAACCATATTGAGTTATTGAGCCACCTATATGAGGATTGATCAAGCTATGAGCTCAGTCCAAGCTATTCAAAAGTATGATTACTATGCACACTCACACATAAAAGTTGTCACTAAGTTCATGCATTGGTTCATGTACCCAACAAGGTGTATTCATTCCTTTCCTTTATCCTTACTCAATTACTTTAATTCAATAATATTACTTTTGATAATCTCTTAAGGATTGATTTTTTCATGTTTCATTGTAGGACATTACTTTGGATCATGTTTCACAAGTGTAGACCCAAATTCACATACTCAAACTTATTTATATAGGATTCACTTCTAAGGTAAGTCCAAGTATGCTTCTTTTTCCTTAATACTTGTCATTTTAATTTTCTTCATTACTATCATAAGGAGGGGTCAAATGTAATCACCTAAAAGTGGTAATTAGATGCTAAGAGTGTCACTTGAGTTATCTTATTCCTAGCTTAGCCATAGACCTATTATATATAATTAGACACATTTTTTTAGTCTTTCAATAGACCACATTCATCTATAGTTAGTCAAAACATAGTCCTAGGATTATCCTCTTAGATCCCAATCCAACTTTCTCAAGAGTCTAGAAAGAGGACATTAGTGCCACATTTGGGACATGACAACCACATGGAACTAGTGTCCTCAATTTGGCTCTATTATATTTAGCCCTATCTCTTTAAAATGGATACTTTTTCAAATGTGTGCCCATCCTAAGGTCAACCATACACATTTTATTATCCATACAAGCAACATAACGCTTTAAATACAAGTCTAATTCACCTCTATTCACTATATGGAAAATAAATGCAAAAGCTATTCAAACCATATACAAATTCAAGAAAAATCAAGGTATTTGATCCTTATTATGCCCTATTTATACATACCATCTATATCAACCCTAAGCCAAATTTTCAAAAATTTCAAAGCTCAAACACAATTAGGGAATCCAATCCCACTCTCATTCTAGCATTCACTTGTACTTGCATCAAAGACTAGGTGGAAGAACTACATTGGGATTTATCCCTCTTCAAAGTATTAATTAGTATGTAGGAATATCTCTTCACCATAAGGTGCTAAAGATGTCCAATCCATCATACTAATGAACACATAATTATTGATCATGCCATTCTTGTAAGGAAGATTAGGGTTTTCACACTAACTCAAGTTTTCCAAGCACAACACATAGCTCTAAATTTCATGCAAGTAGGAACATGACCTACAAACACAAGCATAGGTGCTCCCAAAAAATAAGTATAATCCCTCAAAGGGGACACTACTACGACTTGAAATAAACTAAATAAACATGGTGTTACTATCCATACTAGCCATTTCTATTTAGTTAGTAGATGAATACTAAAATCCTATTGATGACACTCAAAACTACTCAAATCTCAACTTTCAAAACCCCAATCATCTGTAACAGTCAGTTTTTAGATAAGTGTTTATTTATGTCTATTTATTAATATTTTTAAAAATTAAAACTAAGCCAAATTATATAAAAAAATAGTACTTAATTATTTCATATTTATTTGACTAATTTAGACATCTCAATGCTTTAATCCAAATATAAGATTTTCATTGTAAAACCCTAAAAGGTTAAATCAATAAGGTTATTATGTAGGAATGCCTTCAATAAGCCATCAAAGTAATGTTATAACACCAAATTGATATAAAAAAGCTTCACACTAATCCAAGCCAATCCAATAAAAGCCACATGTGTCCATTAGAGAAGCTACCAACATGGAGAAAGCATTAATAAAAGTCACTAATGCCATAGACTGAGTAAAAACATCTTCTGTGCCAATAAGTAGACACTAATTTTGAAAAGGGAGGTAAAATTATTATATGTTTTTATCTCTTATTTGTGGTTTTTCTCTTTTTATTATGTTTCCCCTAGTAATTAGGTAAGAGAGGTTTAGTTTCATTGCATTTTTATACTTATATTTTATTTAAATTCACTAACAAGGAACTAATAACCTTTATTGCTCTTCAGACTCCTAAAATACATAATAGCATGCCTAATGGGACCAAACATTTTGTATGGACTAGATGAATGATGTGAAACCTTTATAATTCATAAAAATAACACTCAAATATTTAATTTTAGAGTTTTATGCTTAAGATTACCATCATTTTATTTTTCACTAATGGGAAAATTCACCCTATATAATGATGACCTCACCTATTCTATTCTTTTTTTGAAATCTTTTATTTTTTAAGATCAACAAATTTGCATCGATGACTTCATTAGAAATGATGACATCACTCTATAGAAAAAATTATGACACTGAAATGTGTTAAATAAACCATTATATGTAAATGATGACATTGATAAATGTAAATAGTGACTTCAAACCTACTATTTGGTGGATTCATTAGGTATATTTTGAAGTGATTTTGGTGACCTTAGAGGCTACCTTATAAACTAACCTATTTTGACTGATTTGAATGTTTTATTTTTTCCTTTTGTTTAAATGATTGGGATTTTATCTTTTTATGGATTTTTTTATTCCTCCTCCATATGGATTTTAAATAACCAAACATGAGTGATTAAAGTGATAAACATAAATAATATTTAGGCTTTGGTTTATAGGATACACAATACCTAGAGATTTTATCATGTTACTAAATAATTAGGCTTGCCTATCAACCAGTATGTGATCTCACTACTAACCCTATGTTTGCTTCATATGAAGGGAAAATAAGGAAAAAATGGAGATCAAAGAGATCAATGCATGTAGTGATATAATGAAAAATATGCTTGCTAACTAATCATATGGAAAAGATAAGGTATTTAAGGGGCATGGATTTAGAACCATGTCACAATAATAACTACCCTTAAACAAAATGACATAACAAGCCTAAAAGATAAAATTATCTAAAGAAAATAAAGGATAATGAAATAAATCCATGAAACATGAAATAAATCCATGAATAAAAAATTAATCCATGAAACATGAAATTAATCCATAAAAAATAAATTAATCCATGAAGATGAAATTAATATATAAGACATTTTTAAATGATGACTAAAACATAAGATCCATAAATGCTCATAAATCAAATCCAAATCATGTAGTAATATAATAAATAATGTGAGGAAACACCATGATGTGTTCAAAAATATTGATTAATCTCATGGTAAATAATATCCATAGCATTTGATACATGCTTGTGTAGATGAATTTTGATGTTAATATGAGTCTCATCAATATTCATAGAAAGTCATAAAAATATTTCCTAATGTATCATATCTAAAGAGAAGGTATGCATGATTGAAGAATAATGATGTTCATGAGGCATATCCTACATGGGATACTTGATGTGAGGAATTGATGTTGAAGTATGATGATTATCCTTAGATATGTGAGGAGATGTAAACTATGGAGAAGGTGCAGCCTTTATATGTGAATGTCTTAGAGAATGAGGCTGAGTCAATGAAGGTGTAGGCTGTGGAAAGTCATGAAAGTGATATTGAAGTACTTGAAATCTATTTTTATGATGTTTAGTACACTAATGCAAAAGACAATAAACCTCCCCATATTTAGGTATGTATTTTGGAAGTATCTTAGGAGGTGATAGGCTCTTGTTTATAGACTTTGCCTTATCTTGATAAAGTGTATCATTGTAATACAAAATATATAGGTAATGTATAATAATTATTACATGTATCATTAAAGAAATAAGTACATATATTAATAGATAGTGAAGGTTGGCTATCTGTAGTATAAGTAGAGCTTGAGATTGTTGTTGCTAATGTGCATGACAATCCTTGGCCCAATGACTAAAAAATATATGGATATAATAATAAGGTTCATATGCCCATCATGATGATAGAGGATCAAGTTGAGGCAAAGGTTGTTTTCCATCACCAATAAGAAGATAAATTATAATAGGATCATGTCTAGCTTGGGCTACATTATGAGATGAGCTCCTATCAAGTTGGTGTAGTGTAGCTAACATATATGAAGGGAGTAAGCTAGACGGGTCATGATATCTAGTGAACTTGTAAGGTCCTATCATAGCATGGTCAAGAAGCATAATCCAAATAGGCTCATTAATATCTAGAGGAATTTTTGTGTGTGTGTGTGTGTGTGTGTGTGTGTGTGTGTGTGTGTGTGTGTGTGTGTGTGTGTGTGTGTGTGTGTGTGTGTGTGTGTGTGTGTGTGTGTGTGTGTGTGTGTGTGTGTGTGTGTGTGTGTGTGTGTGTGTGTGTGTGTGTGTGTGTGTGTGTGTGTGTGTGCGTGCGTGCACGCACACATGTGCATGCACCATCTTAGATTTGTGAACATCATAAGAAGAAATAATATCAGTACCTATAGAAGGAGAAGGAACTATATGAATAGAACTAATATAATGCTAAAATGTATAAGGATATCTAATTATTTCTCCATTTTTATCTTGGGAAAATCCAACTAAAAAGGGATCATATAAGGAATATCCATCATCATAATCAGGAGTGCGAAGGTTAATATTACATACATCGATGATTTTATAAGTTGAAGAGGCATGATTAATGGAGTGATTAATATTTTGTTAGAGTGATTATAATTTCATCTAATAATTTTTATGAGATTAGGGTCATAACAAAGGAGGTAATTGAGAGACTACATTACAAGATAGATTGGAAGTTTTGATTTTTAAAATGGTCTCATTTGGTTCATCAACATCTGAATACATAAGATTAGGTGGTATGTTTCCTATCAATTTAGGACATCCATTTTAATGTCTAGTAGAATTGATAGGATAATTAAAATTTTATGATTCATGAAATGGGATGCTAGATAAAGGTTCGAAGGTAGGTATTTCAAAAACACCTCTTTCTTGGAATTGTTTAAACTTTTAAAGATTGGTATCCCCTTAAATTTTGTATATAACACTATTATAAAGAAACTTAACACATTGCCATGTTGATGAGGCTAATGTTCTCATGTGGTGTGTCTAAGGTCGATCTAGTAAAATGTTATATGAAAGTGGAAAGTAAAATATCATGTCTTTGAAACACACTGTGATAGGGGAAACCATGATAGGGATCCAAACACAACCTAAAAGAGGAATTTTTTACTTCTATAATATCCTTGACATGTAATTTGAGTATATTTGATATTACATTTAGAGTATCCAAGTGTTTTAATAAAATCAAGAGAAACCATGCAAGTTCTTAAATCTTCATCAATTAATGCATGTTTAAGTTGGATATCTCCTATTTGGACACTAATGAATAATGGAGGATAATCCACATGAAGAAATATCTCATTGAGAATCATGGAAGAGATAGATAATTTGAGTGAAAGAGAGGTGTCTACCATTTTATCAATGTGGATAGCCATTTATTCACATTGCTGAAGGATGTTATCTTTAGATCTTGATAAAGTAGATTCTTACCCTACAGGTGGGGGATGAGGGATGTTTGTTTCAATTAATAGTTGCATTAGATTATTACGATGACAAGTAGAAGTTATCATAAGTTCTAAGAAAGGGATTTTAGATGGGAGGTGTGATAGTTTAGCTATACGATCCCATTCATCATATCTCATTAGAATTTTATTGGATAAGGGTGCATAGTGTTGTGGTAAATCCTTTGAGGGTGTAGTGAAAATACATTGAAATTAATGTTGATAAGTTGTGTTTAATTTTGGTTTAGTTATTTTAGGTTGACTAATTGTATTTTTTTGTGTTGTTGTAGATGATGTGGTTAAATAATTAGTTGTTTCTTGTGTTTGAGAAAATAAGTAACAATGATAGAGGGTTTTGGGATTTTTGAATGATGTGTCTTAGTTTAAATGGGATTAGAACTTATATTGATGGTATGCAAGGTATTGTATAATTGTATCATTGGATTTGGTAGTTATAAATTTGTTAAAATCAATTCCACATGCCTTAATTTTATGAGATAAGATGGGTAAGAGTCTTGAACATTGAAGAACTTTAGGAACTTGTAATAAGTAAAATCTAGATAATTATCGATATAGGAAACTACTCTCCTCATATTACTCATGTTGACAACATTTTAATCATTTATGTTAGGATCCAAACAAATTAAACATTATATTAGTGGTATTTTGGTTAGTGTTAACTTGATGATTAGGAAGAGGATCCTTGTAGATAGCTAAATGAGTGTTTTATTTTTTTAAGGTCTCATTTTTAGTTCTAGTTTAATGAGCCTTAGCTACTATTTCATAAGATTGTTGACATGTACATATGAGAAATTCATGTTTAAATTTAGGTCCAAGGAGAATCCATATCAAATTTTCTTAGTTGATGACAAGTTTCATGAGAATGGCCCTAACTTGCATGAAGCCAACAAAATTTATGGGGATCATACCAATGTTTAGTAAGTGCATAGGATTGAGATCTCATGGTTAAGGTTTAGGAAGATGATTTTGATTTTATGCTAAGGAAAGTGGTTTATGGACATAAAAATTATGTACTTGAGAAAATGTGGAGCTACGATGAAAATTATTGATAATTAATGTTGAAGAATTAGGATTTGTGGGATTAGTTAGAGATATGGATTGAATGGTGTGTATGGAATCATTGGTATCTGTAGCACCATTGTTAATTGCATGTTGTTTTTTAGATTTCATAAGAATTTAAGTCTCTATTAGAGTATGATAAATCTCAAATTATCATATAATGAAATATTGACATTTAGCTTGGTCGAAGGATTCTTTCAAGGATTTTAGGGAAATGGTCCTCACATGATATTGCAATTTGGATTGAATATATGAAATAAATTATCATGTGACATGTTATGCCCAACTTTATTAGACAAAGATCTATATAATTTGATGAAAACTTGTGTCATTTTATAGTCTAATTATTTATAATTGATAAAATTAGCTAAGTTGTTTTCAAGAATATCACTAGTTTGAAAATTTTAAACTAATACATTGACTAGATATTCCAAGCTAGATATATAATGAGTTTTAAGTTGATTATACCAACCTAAAGCATCAATTTAAAGGGTTTTAGCTAATATATTTTGGTAGTGAATTAATTAAGTTTAACCCAATATTTTTATAAATTTCCAAAAGTTTTCAAATGCAAATTTGGACCAATGGATCCATTATAAGTGATAGTAGGAACTATGCCACCTATGTCAATGTTGGCAATTTGAGAAACAAGAGGTTCATTTTGTAAGTGTTTAATATACTTGTTAATAAGTGGGGATTATGGTATAGGGTTATTATGTGCATATCTAATGGGAGGTGGGGGTAATTAGGATTTTTCATGTCCCATTGAGTAGGTTGAGGTTGGTTTTGAAATACATTAATTGGTTTTACATTTGTATCATTTATTTGGAACTATTAGTTTGAAAAATATCCATTTGATTTAATGTTTTCAATAATAATTGATTAATATTAATTATATTTTGACTAATAGAAACCAAATGTGATGTGTTAGCATTATGTGAGGCATTAATAGTTTAAGATGTACTAGTAGCATGAGATACACTAGTAATTATATAGAATTTGACATTAGTGTTGGTATTTTTAGTAGACCCACTAAAATTCAAACATATCATGTTTATATAAATGGTTGGCATGTAGGGTGATGTAATTCTAGTATAAGAAGGTATGAGAGAAGAAAAGGGGGTGATAGAAGTTGTAGGATGACTTGCCCCAAATATTGTAGAAAAGGTAGGTGAAGGTGAATGGGCATATCTAATATGAGGTCCCATTATAAGGTTGTAAATGGATGTGGGATCCTTACCCTGATGTTAGGGGTTTTTATATGCAAGATAGATAATATAAATCTATAACTTATCCTAATTAATAATATCTAAGATTGGATAAGGCAATTAAATAATAATTTGATTAGTAATACTTTGTTATATCAGGGTCATGACCAATGATGGATCCATTAAACCTAAGATAAGGGATCTCTTATCATACAATGGAAAAGGAGAGGTTTCCAAGGACTCTAGTTAAATTACATAATATAATAACCCTAGATAGGTATTATGATTGTAATATAAGTAAACAATCAAACTAATCTACTAAATAAACATGCAAACTAATCTAGTAAATGAATATGCAAGTGAATATAGTGCTCACCAAAACTTGTGGCACAAATAGGGAAGACAATAAATAAGTAAATATAATTATATTTAATAAAATATAGAATTAATATAAGTAAATATAGAGATAATTCAATACATTAGTTTTTACAACATATACTTATCAAAATATGAAGGGCTAGGAGTATGCTTACCTTGTTGAAGTGAACCCATTACCTCAATATCTCCCTTGGCCATTAGTGCTTTTTAAGAGGTTATTGTGGCTTGTAAGTATCATAAGGATAAATTAGATATAGGATAGACTACTTATCATATGCATCCAAGGCCTCCACAAGATAAGTGTTACTACTCCAAGGTAAAAACCTAAGCAATTAAAACTCCAATTAATAGAATAAGTAGATTTTTGAGTTGTAATGATGCATAATTAAATAATCCTCTATTTAGAAATGAATTTGAGGGGGTATTTATAACCAAGGTTTGACCTTAAACCATCCTAATAATTTAGCTAATAAGGTCAATTGGATCAACCTTGTTTGGTGGGAAATAGAGTCATTAGGTCTAAAACTAGGTCAGCTGGGCCGATAGAGTTCTATAATGTGTGTTTATTCTTAACAATGTCAACTAGGCCAACATAGGAAAATGAAGAAAAAGGGGTGTTAATTAGGAAGGGGATATTTTGGGTGATTAATTTCTTAGGGAAGTGTCTACATGGGTTTTTATTACTTAGGGAATTAGATAAGAGTATCTTGTAGTAGTTTTATGTAATGGCATAGGGGCCAACAATCCTACAAAGCACTAAATGTTTGCCAACCCCTTTCTCAGTTTACCATTTAGGGCATGCACTCAAAGATATTGAGATTCAATGGGTTCCTAAAAAATATAAAACATAAATAAATTATAAAGTTAAAAAAATATTATGTGTATACATATGCCCTACTTGAATCTCATCATGTGTCACATAGTTGTATAATGGGATGGTGATTTAGGAAAAAAACATAACAACACATAACAATGAGCTAAATAAATTATAGTATAGAGCATAAGAAAATGAAAGTAAAGAATTGAAAAACACATACCTTCACTTCCCTTGTTGGTGTAGAGTAGAAGTGTGAGAAGAAGGAAGAGGTGTCCAATGTACAGGACATTAGTCAGATTTGAAAAATAAGTTAAAATTCATTTGTTTTTGAAAAAATATGATTTAAGTATATAAAAACTATCCACATTTTCAATATTCCATAAATTTTAATGGTTTTAAAAAAGATCTTATAGAGACATAGGAATGAGTAAAATATAAAATTTATTGGTAAATAAATGAAAGTTAAGGAATTTGTAAATTTGAAATATAAATAGGATTTTTAACATTTTATTTATAAATTTACTATTTTTAGAAAACTAGAGGTCTATGAGACCTAAGAGAGTGATGCAAGAGATTATGGCACAAATATAAGGAGCACAAGGTGACATACACATAACATCAGTGTCTAGCATGATCCAGGTAAGTAATGTACTTAATTTTGAAATTTTACCATGTTTAATAGAAAAATAAGGTAGATTTAAAAAAGTTGGTGGTGGGGCAAATATGAGTAGTGGAATTTTCCCCAAATTTTTTAAGGGTAGAATAGGATGTAGTATGGTTAATGGGTAAGGGTGAAAAGGGTAATTAATTCCTAAGGCATTAATGATAAATAGATCAAAAATCACCACATAAATTGAATGGGGTTGGCAAAGTGACATAGTTAAAAATGAATAAGTGAAGGAAGGTGGCTAACTGTATAGCAATAGGCTGATGTAGTTTAGAAATAAGTGGATGACTATGTATGGATAGGATGATTTAGTTTAATAATGTTTAGGTGGTTGACCATGTACATTATGGCTGAAGTAGTAATATATATAGGTGGCCAAAATAGTTGTAATAAGTGGTTGACTTTGTTTAAAGTGACCAATGTATTAGAATGACCTAATAAACTATTTATATAATGGTAGATATATTTAGGTTAGGTGGTTGAATTCGTGTAAAGTGGCTAATTTAGCTTTAAGTTTTTAATAATGGCCAACATAATTAGTTACTTGGTTGGACTAGTATAAAATTTGGTTTTTGGCTGATATAGTTAATTATGTGGTTGATGTAGTATATATTATTAAGAAATTATCAAAGTAGATTGATGAAGTAGTTAATTTTTGTGTAAATGATGTAATTTCTATTTTTAGTGTATTTTATTGATTATCTAATATTGAGGACTAATACATTCTTTATTTGTTTGATATTTTATAGAGGTGATATAGGATTTAGTACTTAGTTGATATCGTGTGGTTAACTAATTTATTAGAGATACTAAAAACTAGTGACCATGTGTGCTTGGAATCATTAGGATTTATATGGATTATTTTAGTGTGTTAAATTATTTTGAGTGTTGACTTAGTTTTTATGTTTTTAGGATAATGGTAGTGACTAACCAACACTTTTAAATGGTTGGTGAATGGGGATACCATTAAGGTGGGTATTACCTTTGAGGATGTCCTTGTGATTCTTGAACTTCCTATTATTGGTATACCTATGATTTGTGATACCCTATAGATATATCTAAAGAGATGATCCCTATCCCTATGTATGAATAGATGCAAGAGGTATTTTTATGGTTTGCATGTGTGTCTATTTGATGTTTATGTATCAACCATTCTACATATCCAGAAGGTGATTATTGGCCTTATGATAACTCATGTGACATGTCACAAGTTAGATGGGAAGGTGATACTATATGTGGTTGCCTTGTGTTAATCTATTTTAGAGCAAGGTACATTATATAACTTAGGATCAATGGTTTGAGTGAAACTAGTGCATGATTTATATAATATTATTTCTCATGGAAAGATGACTATGAGCCCTATTATTTTACTTAGTATATAGATATATGAAATATTTTATATGTATCACTCGACTAGGTTTCCCCATGATATTTATGATAATTCACCTCATGTTCTTAGATGGAGGTAGGATCATGTGTTATATGTTATACCATATACCCTAACACTACAAATTGTAACTCATGGTGACATTATATGGTATCCATATGTAGGTATTGTATATATTTAACCTACTTGGCCTACTATTTCTCTTGGATTGGCTCACATTTAGATTATTAGACATTACACATGGTGGGTAGAGCCACATCTTATTGCTCACTTACCTAGTTAGCTAGGGTTTTCACCTTTAGTGGCACCATTAGTAGTGCCCACATATTGGGCACAACATGTGAAGGAACATAGGGGCAGTGGAGGTATAGGGTTTCATGTAGATGTACCTATGATTCAACCTCATTGAATTATACCTTTGATGGGATGGTGATGATGATAACTAAGAGAGGATAGAGTCACTAAGGAAGAGGTAACAGTTGTGATGGAGGATGTTGACATGTTGATTATTATGCCACAATAGGTGTTATAGTTACCACCATAAATACCATGATGATGGAGACATTGGTGTGTGCAAAGGTAAGTGCAGGTATGGGAGGAGGTAGAGAAATAGGTAGAGGAAATTAATAAGAGATATCCCATTACATATCCTTCACAAAGTTGGTCTATAGAGAGAAACATTCTTAGAGGACTGTGTTTGCATTCTTTAGCCTTGTTTTATATCACCTCAGAGGCATAATCTAGTGGAGGTACTTGGTGGAGGTATCTATGGCAAGACTATTATTGGTAGGTGTTTTATGTTATGTTATATAGTTGATATTTACATTTTAAAATGTTAGATATGCATTTATTTTGATAAATATTTTGGAGATATAAATGTGGATCTAATGTATATTTGGTTTTATGTTTTGAAGGTATTACATCAGAGGAGTTTAGATGGTTTTTAATAGTGTGTGGATCACATCATGATATTGTAAATGATGTGTTGCTATATCATGATACTACCATTATGTATGATCTTGTTGTTCCCTCTTGCCCAACTTATGCTAGTCAGTTTTAATTAGTCGATGAGGTAGCTCAAGAGCCACAAAGAGTAGGAGATGTTGCACAATTAACACCTTAAGTAGGTGATGCAGAGTTATAATCCTATCACATAGTGATGAAGGAGTGAGGTACCCATATGGAGACATCTAGAGAGTTGGGATGTGCTTAGGCTCACATAGCCAATATATAGGGACAACTAGAAGGCCTTTATTCTTGAATAGAGTCACTAAAACATATTATTTGGAGGGGATAGTCCCAGGTTTCAATGGGTAGTGTGGCCCATACAATAGATGGATAGGATGGACCACATCCATAGTTTTATGATTATATTATGCTCATTGCATGGCGTTATACTATATGAATCATTTGATCCTTTGGTATATAGAGATATTGATTGTTTAATATGTCTTATGGATGTTTTGGGATGTTATGGATGTATATATTTTCTTTCTATCACATGTATTTAGTTTTTTTTATATGCTATGAGAAAATATATGATTTATTTTGGATTATTTTCTATAAATTTATGAACAAATGAATGGTTAAAAAGAATGAGAGAAAAAAATGTAAAGAAGAAAAATGTAATTTAAAATATGATAAATCTTATATAAAAACACACTAAATCATGTTGGGAAGCATGTAAAACATAAAATAACGAAATATGTAAAACACACTAAATCAAGTTTGAAAGGTATGTAAGACAAATGGAAATGGTAAAATATAAAACACACTAAATAAAGTTGAGAATAATGTAAATTGTAAGTAAATGACAAAAGAAAATGAAAATTGTAAAACACCCTAACTCAAATTTTGAAAAGTATGTAAAATGTAGATAGATTGAAATGATAAAATGTAAACATAATACAAACTTAGTTAAGTTGGGAAGTATGTAAATGATTCATAAATAAAAATGTAAGACACACTAAATCAAGTTGAAAAGTGTGCAAAACAAAATGTCAAGTAAGAAATATCAATGTCAAGATTTGTAGTTATATTTATGAGTAATCATGGTATGAAGTTTTAGGAATATTTTATGAGTAAACCCTGGTCCTATCCAAGGTCCTTAAAAAAAAATCATAAATGGAAACTAATGAGGAAAATTCAAATAATTAGAAATAGTCATGAATAATAAAGAAATGTTTGTGAGGAAGGCCTGGTCCTATCTAAGGTCTTATAATGCAAATCACAAAAGAAAAACCAAAGGGATATGATAAATTAACATAACATATTAATCAAGGAGGAATTATAGGAGTTTTTAATGAATTAGGGAATGGAAAAACCCTGACATATGTGTTTATAATAAACCTTAGTAGGCATGAGGCATACTAAGTAAATAGGGAAACTCTAGGCATTTAATGGATGCCAAATTCAAAAGATATTTATTCAAAATAAGCACAAAAATTTGTGGGAAAATAATTGTATTAATATGATCATCGCATGAATGTTATGTATAAAATAAAATTAAAATGGACCTACCTTCCCACAACCTATTCCCCATTCCTTAAGACCCCTTATAGAGCCATCAGTCTATTGTAAAGATTGGGTACTTACATGAGAATGTAGGTAACACCAGAGAGAATTTTAAAATCTCCTAACCCAATCTACTGGAATACCACAACCCAATGGGCCCTTTCTCTATCATGAGTCCCACTATTGAGTTTTAGATTTGACTAGGAATAATAGATGTGTTAATATATGAATCACATATTTTGGTATGATTTTGACTTTTGAATGTTTATA
Organism: Torreya grandis; assembly: GCA_037957365.1. Classification (NCBI taxonomy): domain Eukaryota; kingdom Viridiplantae; phylum Streptophyta; class Pinopsida; order Cupressales; family Taxaceae; genus Torreya; species Torreya grandis. The sequence goes on from JARHVA010001912.1 coordinate 1,559,077, forward strand.
TAAGCATTTTTATCATTGCCTTTGGTTTAAATAATTTTTAAAATAATTTTTTATGTATTTTTTGATTCCTCATCCATATAGATTTTGGATAACCAAACATGAGTGATAAAAGTGAAAAACATGAATAAGTTATGGGCTCTGGTTATATGATACATAATACCTAGATATTTTGTCATGTGAGTAAATATTTAAGCTTACCTATAAATAATATGTGATCTCAAGTGTAACCATATGTGTGATTATTATGAGGTTAAAATAATGGGAATAATGGAGATGAAGAGATTTATGTATGTAGTGATATAATGAGGACTATGCTTGTTAACTGATCATATGGTAAAGACATGGTTTTAAAGGGATGTGGAGTTTAGAACCATGTCATAATAATAAATATCTAGATTAAAATAAAATGACAAAATAAGAATAAGAAATAATTCCACTTAAATAAAGTAAGAGACTATATATGAAAATAAAATTAAGCCATGAAACATGAAATAAAAAATAAAAAGTAATCCATAATACATGTAATTTATTTATAAGACATTTTTAAATAGAAAGAAAACCATAAGATACATATATGCTCATAAATAAAATCCAAATCATGTATTAATGTAATAAATAATGTGATGAAACACCATGGAGTGATCACAAATATTGATAAATAGCATTCATAACATTTGATACATTCTTGTGTAGCTAAATTCTGATGTTAATAAGAGTTTCATCACTCTTCACAAAAAGTCATGAAAATATTTCCTAATGTATCATCTCTATAGAGAAGGTAAATATGATAGAATAAGAATAATGGTCATGAGGAATCTCCTATATGGGATACTCAGTGTTAGGAACTTATTTCAAAGTATATTTAGATGTGTGAAGAGATGTAGGCTGAAGAGAAGGTCGAACCTTGTCTATAAATGTCTAGATAATGAAGCTAAGATAACAAAGGTGTGGGTCATGGAAAGTCATGAAATTAATACTAAATAATTAAACATCTATCTATATGGTGTGTGGTACATTGATGCCAAAGACAATATACTTACCCATATTTAGGGATGCATTTTGGTGGTATCTTAGGAGGTGGAAAAATCTTGTTTATAGACTATGCCTTTTTTGGACAAAATGTATCAATGTACTACCAAAGATATAAAAAATGAGTAAAATAATGATTACATGTACCATGAAAGAAACAAGTATGTATAGTAGTATATGGTGAAGGTCCACTATTTGTAGTAGAATTACAACCTAAAGTTTGTTATTATTGATGTGGATGAAAATATTTGGCCTAAAGATAAATAATTATATAGATCTCACAATAAGGCTCATCTACCCATTGTGCTAGTGTAGGATCAAACTTAGGAAAATGGAGTATACCATCAACACTAAGAGGACGCAGAATATGATCCTATCTATCCTAGGCTACATCATGAGATGAACTCATAGTAGGCTGACATAGTGTTGCTAACATCTTTAGAGGAAGTAAGTTAGAATGGTCCTAGTATCTATAAAACTTGTAAGGTCTTATCATAGCATGGTCTATAATCATAATTTGAAGAGGATTAGTAGTAACTAAAGGATTAGTGTGTGTGTAATCTATCTCAAACTTATGAATATTAGAAGATGAATTAATATTATGAACTATAGAAGGAGAAGGAACTACATGAAAATAATTAAGATAATGATATAAATAAGTATGGTATCCAAGTATCTATACTTTTTTAGATTAAGAAAAGATAGATAAAAAGGGATCATCCAAGGAATACCAAACATAATAATTAGGAGTATGAAGATCAATAATACATGCATCAATGATTTTATTAGTCGAAGAGGTAAAGTGAATGAAATTTTTAGTTTTTTTTAGATTAACAATTTTTTTATCTAATGGTTTTTGAAGAGATAAGGGTCATAGAGAGGGAGGTAATTGAGAAATTATGTTAGGAGAGAGATATAAATTTTTGATTTTTAAACTGATCTCATTTGGTTCATCATAATTTTAATCTAGAATATTAGGTGGTATGTTCCCTATCAATTAAGGATTACCACTGTATCCTTTAGTAGTATTGACATGATAATTAAAACATTGAGATTCATGAAATGGGATGCTAGGTAGAGGTTTAAGGATAGGTATTTTAAAACATATCTTTGCTATAATTATTTGAAATTCCAAGGATTGGTATCTCCTTTAATATTTTATAGAAAACCATTATAAGGAAATTTAACACATTGACATGATGATAAGGTTACTACTCTCATATAATATATCCAAGGTTGATAGAGTAAAATGTTATAGTAAAGTGTCAAGTTAAATATCACAAATTTGACATACACTATGATAGGGGGAAACATTATAGGGAGACAAACACAACCTCAAGGATGCATTTATCTTGTATCATATCCTTGACATGTACTTTGAGTATCTTTGAGGTTAAATTTAGAGTATCCAAGTGTTTTAATAAAATTAAGGGAAGCCACACAAGTACCTCAAATTTCATAAATCAGTGCATGTTTAACTTGGATATATCCTATTTGGATGCTAATGAATAATGGAGGATCATCCTCACAAAGCAATATATTATCAAGAATCATGGAAGCTATAGGGAATTTAATTGAAAGAGAGGTATCTAATATTTCATCAATGTGGATAACCATTTATTAATTCTGATAAAGGATGTTATCTTCTGATCCAACTAAGTAGCTTCTTGACCCACAAGTGGGGGACACGCGATGTTAATTTTAAATAAAAATTGAGTTATACTATTGTGATGATGAGGATAAGTTATCATGAGTTATAATAAATTAATTTGAGATGGGAGATGTGAAATTTTAGCTATAGGGTCCCATTCATCATAACCCATTAGAATGTTATTGGATAAAGGTACATAGTGTTATAGTAATCCTTTGATGGTTTAGTAGAATTGCATTAAAAATGATGTTGATAAGGTATGATTGTTTTTGATTTGGTTAATATGGATTGACTATTTTTGGTGATTGTTTTATCTTAGATGATGTGGTTTTATCATTGGTTATTTATTATGTTTGAGAAGATGTACTAATGGTAAAAGTTTTTAGAATTTATAATTTAGGTGCCTAAGTTGAAGGAGTGGTAGAAATTATATGAATAGTATGTGAGGTATTGTCTATTATTAGGGTTGAATCTTGTAGGTTTGTTAGAATTGGATCCTCATATCTCAATTCTATGGGATGGAATGGGTAAGAATCATGACTAATGTATAATTTTGGGAAATTATTATGGTTGGAGGCTAGATAATGATCAATATAAGAAACTACTCTCCTTATATTATTCGTGTTGACAACAATCTCATCATTTATGTTAGGATCCACCAAACTTTTAATGTTATTGGTAGTAGAAATTTGGTTAGTGTTAGCTTGTTGGTTAGGAAGGGGATACTTAAAAATAACTAAGTTAACTTGGTTTAAGGCTTCATTTTTAGTCTTAGTTTCATGACCTTTAGTTGATATTTCATAAGATTATTGATGTTTACATATAAGTGATTCATGATTAAAGTTAGGTCCAAGAAGATAACCCATAGTAAATTTTCATAGTTGGCAACAAGCTAACTTGTATGAAATCATAATTTTTTTTGGGGATCATACCAATGTTTGGTAGGGTATGTTGGATCAATATCTTGTGAGGAAATTCATGGAAGACACTTTTGAATTTATTCTAAGTAAATTGGTTTATGGATATCTACATTATACACTTGAGAAAATGTGGAACTAGGATGAGAATTATTGGGAACTAAAATTGAATGATTAGGATCCATTGTATTGCTTGGAGCAATGGCTTGAATAGTATTATATGGAATAATAAGTATATGATAGTTACATTTATTTATTTATCTTTCATAAGCATTTAATGCCCATTGGAGGGTAAAAAGGCTCAAATTATGATATAAATAAATCTTGATGTTTATCTTGGTCAAGGGCTTATTTGAAGGATTTGGATAGAGAGTCATCATGTGATATTATAATTTGGAATGAAGAGAATTAGTGTATAAGTGTAAGATATTCTCATATAACATGTTATGTTCAACATGTTTAGATAAATATTTTCATTATTTGATGAAAAATTGTGCCATTTTGCATTCTAATTGTTTGAAATTGATAAAATGAGCTAAGTTATTTTCAAGAAGATAACTAGTTTGGAATTCTTGAACCAATGCATTGATTAAGCATTCCAAGCTAGCTATGGAATGGGGTTTAAGTTGATTATACCAATCTAACACATCACCTTAAATTTTTTTATCTAATATCTTGGTGGCATCAAAGGTGTTAAGTTTAACTTGATATTTGTATAAATTTTTAAAAGTCTTTAAATGCAAAATTGAATCAATAGATCAATTATAAGTGATAGTGGGAACTATGCCACCTATGTCAATATTTACAATTTGAGGAATAAGAGGTTTATTTTTTAAGTGTTTGATAGCTTTGTTAATAAGTTGAGGTTGTGGTATAAGGTTACCATGTGCATCTCTAAGGGGGGAATGGGTGGGCATTAGGATTTTTCACTCCTTATTATGTAGATTGAGGTTGATTTTAGAAATATATTAATTGGTTTTGCATTTACATCAAATGGATGAAATTATTAGTTTGAAAATTAGCTATTTTATTTAAATTTTATAATAATAATTGATTATTATTAATTTTAATTTGACTAGTATAAGCCACATGGGATGTGTTAGCATTATGTGAGGCATTAAAAGTTTGGGATGCACTAGGAGTGTAAGATGCACTAGTAGCATGAGATGCACTAGTATTTGGACGAAATTAAGCATTGGTATGTGTATTTTGAGTAGACCCACTAAAATTCACACCTACCATGTTTTTATAAATACTTCTCATGGAAGTGAAATAAGGTATGGAAGACAATGTCATATTATTAGAGGGAAGCATAAGAGAGGAGAAGGATGTGGTGGAAGTCATAAAGTGACTTGCCTCAAATCCTATATAAAATGTAGGTAAAGGTGAATGGGGTTATCCAATATGAATTTAAATTGGATTATCCATCATGAGGTTATACATGACTATGGGATCCTTACCTTGATGTTGAGGGTTTTCATTAATGAAGAGGATCATTTCAATCATATAATTGAGATAGATTTCATGCTCTAACATTTTTAGGAATAAAGGATTAGGTGTAGTGGCATAGGGAGGAGTCCCATAGTTTGTAGTTATAGTAGTAACATGGATATTACTAAGTCTTAGATTAGTTATCAAAAAATGTGTTTTAGGGAGTTTATTAAGATTAGTGAAGTTCATCAAGCTAGTTTTATTTTTATATTTATCATTGTCAAAAAAAAATTTCCTAATTAAAAATTTGATTTAAACACTTACTAGGGATATGAGAAATTTAGAGGCTAAAAATAAACAAGAGCAAGCTGGTTGATCTAGTTAGAGAGATGGGATCAAACTAGGTCAAATTAGTCAACCTAGTTGGATGAATAGGAAAATAGCATAATATGGAATCAAACCAAGTCAAATTAGTTGAATAGGTTGGATAAACAATAAAATAGAAAAGTCTAGAATTAAACAATGTTGAGCTAGTTGACTATGTTGGATAAACATGAAAACAAAATATTTTATAATAGACTAGGTTGAGTAGGTCAATTGAGTATAAAAATCATTAAAACATAACAATATATTCATATAATAAGTAGAGTAGGTCAACTAAGTAAGAAAATCAAGCAAAAAGAACAATCTATTCCTAGACTAAGTTGAGTAGGTTTATTGAGTTGGAAAATCATGAAAATAGAATAGTTTATGCCTAGACTAAGTCAAGTAGGTCGACTAAGTAGGAAAATCAGGAAAACATAATAATCTATGATAGAATGAGTTGATATAGTCTATGAATTTATAAATTTTGGAAAAAATTGGAATGTTTTGAATCTATATGATTTAGTTCTAAATATAGAATATAAATCTAAGCACACATGCAACTAGGTCAAGTTGGTTGATCTATTTATAACACACAACATAAAAATTATATCAACATTGACTAATACAAGTATATATTACAACATTTAATGAAAAAAAAGCAATAAAATTATAGTTTTAATAGATAATTAATTGTTTGAAAATAAGATTAGGAATTTATACTAAAGGTTTTGATTAAAAGTGTAGGATTCCAATGATATTTACTTGTCTATTAAATAGTGTCAAACCAATGTTTCAAAATATTGACTATAGAGAAATTACCATTCTCATAGCCCACTAAAACTAGTTTCAAGACTATTATGAAATTAGATTCTTAGTTATAACCACTAACCAATACACAACACAATAAAATAAATGGATGGATTCTTAAGGTTTAATAAAGAGGGAAATCTTAGGTGTTCCTAAAATATCATGAGGTACATAGAAACTAGATATTTTGTTTAACTCTATACTATGGATATGAGTATTAAGGAAATCCCCTCATGACATGACATCTATAAATAATATACAAGGACCATAAATAGAGTATCGAATAGCCCTTCATAATAATAGTTAAGTAGTTTTAAAACTTTTGGTACATAATTTTTAGAGAAAGCCAAACAAAGTGAAAAATAAAAGTTAAAATCAATATTTCAAAAGCTAAGTTATAGTTTTTGAAAAGTAAATAATAGTCATCCTACTAAAAATCAAAGTGAGCTTAATTATTATATAATGTAGGTTAATTTCCCTTACTTGAATCAAAAAATAAAGCAAACAAATGAAGATCAACCATGTCAATCAAGTTAGACAAACAAATTTATAATGAAGTTAATCTGATTGACTTAGTATATTAGAAAAATAGGCTAAAATAAGCACATTTGAGTAGGTTGACTTAGTTTTTTAGGTAGAAAATAAAAACAAAATTAGGTTGAGTCAGTCGACCTAGTTAACTGTGTAGGTATAGTTTTATAAAACTAAAAAATTAGTGAAAATAGTATTGAATTTTGAATTTTAACTAAAAGGTAAGAAAATATTTTTCTTAAAAATTTGATAAAGTAAAAGAAATGATTTGCTTAGAGTGTACCTAGTAGATAGGACTAAGTTGACAAGGTTGATGCAATAGTTTTTCCTAAAGATGTTGAGTTACTATTTTGAATTGGGTTGTCTAGGAAAGTGTTTGAGCCTACAAAGATAGAAAATAATACTTCTAAACAAAGTTGCACTAGTCAATATAGTATAAATAAAATTGATAAATGATAAAAAATAAAACTATGTTGATCAGATCGATGTAGTTAATTAAAAAAATGTAGAAAAAGAAAAGAATCAAGAAAGATAATTCAATCAGATGCAGAAAGTGGAAACATAAACTGGGTTGATCAGTTTGATCTAGTTAGTTACGAATATAAATAATACAAGTAGAAGACATAATATATCAATAGGCTTGACGAAGTTAAAAGACCTACATATAGATTATAAAACTATGTAGAGAAATTTGATGAAGTTGAACAACCTATAAATAGGGAGTTGAACTAGGTTGATAATATCGATGAAGTTTGACAAACTTTTACATATAAATCCAAGCTAGGTTAACAGGCTTAGATTTTTTTGAGAACCTGCATACAAAATGTTAAACTTAGTCGATAAGATTGATCTAGTTTATTGTAAATAAAAATTAAAAAATTGTAAGGGTTAGATTCAAATTGGGTTCAATAGAATGTATGCAAGTGAAATAAGATAGATATAAAACTTATCCTACTTAGTAATATCCAAGATCAAAAGGGGTAACCAACTAAAAATCCACATAGTAATACTTTGTTATATCAGGGTCATGACTAATGATGGATCTGCTAAACCTAAACTAAGGGATCTCTTACCATACAATGGCAAAGGAGAGGTTTCCAAGGCCTCTAGTCAAATTACATCATATAATAACCCTATCTAGGTCTTATGATTATAATACAAGTAAGTAAACTAATCTACTAAATAAACATCTAATCTAATCTAGTAAATGAATATACAAACTAATTTAGTGTTGACTAAATCTTGTGGTTTAAATGGGGAAGAAAATAAATTTGAAAATATAATTCTATTCAAGACAATATAAAAGTAATGTGTGCTAAGTACTAATAAGGTTGACATAGATGATGTAGTAAGAAGATGAATAAAAAGGTGTGTTACTTAAGTATGGGCTATTTTGGGTGGTGAATTACCATGAGGAGTATATAATTAGGTTTTTATTGCTTAATAAATTGGATAAGATTAGTTTGTATTGGTTTTATGTAATGATATATGATATAACAATCCTCCAAAGTAAAAATGTCTACCAACCCCTTTCATGGTGCACCCTTTAAGTCATGAACTTAGAGAGATTGATATTTGATGGGTTCTTGTAAGAGAGAAAACATCAATAAATGATAAAGTTTTAAAAAATATTATATATATATAGTTTTTTTTATGAAGATAATAATTTTAAACATATATTTTAGGTCAATTTCATCCTTTACCATTTATAAGAATAAAGGACTGAGTGTACTAGAATAGGGAGAAGTGCCATACTTGGTATTTCTAGTAATAACATGGATATTTTTAATATCTAAATTATCTACTACATGATATGGTAAATTTGTTTTAGGGACTTTATGAGGATTAGTAAAGCTCATCATGTTAGTTTAATTTTACCATGTAGATTTGTAAAATAAATATTTCATGATGAAAATTTATTTCAAACACTTACTATGGGAACAATGATTTAAAAGATGAAAATAAATGAGACTGAGCTGGTCGATCTAGTTAGACAGATGGGATGACAAATTTTTTAAAAATTGGATAAGGTTAAGTTGGAGATAGGGATCATATCATAATAAAATATGTGACATATTAGGTCAATCTAGTTGACCTAGTTGGATAGGTAGTGAAATAGAAAAAAATGGAATTAGACTAAGTCGAGTTGGTCAACTTAGTTAGGAAAGTATAAAAATATAATAATCTATAACTAAAATAGGTCAAGATGGTTGAACTAGTTGGAAAAACATGAAACACAATAATTTGTAATAGACAAAGTTGAGTTGGTTTACCTAATTCTATAATAAAAAATTAAATGGTCTAAATTTTAATGATTTAGTTCTAAATATAGAGAAATAAATCTAAACACACATGAAACTAGGCCAAACTAATTGATCTAGTTGAAACACATAACATAAAACTTATATCAATGCTGGCTAATATAGTCTATAATACAACATAGAATAATAAATAATAAGTATTAAGAATTTAATTTATATGTTGAGAAATTATTCAAAAAGAACATTAAGTTGTACTAAATGTTGTGATTGAAATTGTAGGCTTCCAAAGATACTTACTTGTCCATTGGATAGTGCCAAATAAATATTTCAGAGTGTTAACTATGGAGGAAGTGTCATTCTCATATCCCACTAAATCTAATTTTAAGGGTAAACTAGAAGTAACTTCTCGATGCTAAATGATAACCAATGCACCATATAATTAAATGGATGGCTAGATTCCTAAGGTTTAATAAAAATGAAAATCTTAGGCATTCTTGAAATATCATGAGGTACATGGAAACTAAAGACTATGTTTATCTTTGTACTATGGCTAAGAGTATTGGGGTAAGCTCCTCATGCCTTGATATATGTAAATAGATAAGGACCATAAAAATAGTATTGCATAACCCTTCACGATAGTAGCTAAGTAGTTTTAAAATTGGCGATACATAGTTTTTAGAGAAAGCCAAACAAAGTGAAAAAATAAAAGTCAAAATCAATATTTCAAAAGTTAATTTGTAGTTTTTAAGGAAAAAAGTAAACATACAATCAACTAAAAAGTAAATTGATTTTAATTACTATAAAATGTAGGTTAATTTACTTTGATTGAGATATAAAGTGAAACAAATAGAACATGATCGAACATGTCGATCAAGTTGGGCAAATAGAATAGAACAAAGTCGAGCTGATCAACTTAGTTTATTATAAAAACATGCTAGAAAAAACATAGTTGAATAATTTGACTTAGTTGTATAGGTAAAAAATAGACATAAAACTAGATCGAACCAGTCAATCTAGTTAACTATGTAGGTAAAATCTTATAGATATAAAAAATTAGTAAAAATAGTACTAAATTTAAATTATAAATAAAAGGTAGGAAAAATAAATTTGCTTTAAAATTGATAAAGTGAAATTAATGAGTTAGTTAGAGTGAACCTAGTAGATAAGACAAAGTTGACCAAGTTGATGCAATAGTTTTTCCGAAAGATACTGAATTGTTATTTTAACTGGGTTGTCCAAGTGAGTGTTTGAACTTGAAAAGATAGAAAATAATATTATTTAAATAGAATTGAGTTGATTGATCAAGTGTAATAAAATCTATAAATAATAAAGTTATGTCAATCATGTTGATATAGTTAGCTAGAAAGAAAATGTATAAATGAATATAATCAAACATGTTGATTTAGCTAAATACATAAAGCTAAAGAAAAGACTAGATCGATCAGTCTGATCTAGTTAGTTGAGACTAAAAAACCTATATCTAGAAGGTGAAACTATGTCATCAAGCTCAATGAATTTTAAAACCCTACACACATAACACTAAATAGGTTGATAGGCTTGATGAAGTTGAAAAAATTTACACATAAAGAACAAAACTAGGTTGACAGGCTCGACAAAGTTTGAAAACATGTGTACATAGTGTTAAACTAGGCTGATAGGCTTTATCTAGTTGACTTTAAATGAAAATAAAAATATGAAAGAGTTATATTCATGTTGGGTTCACTATAATTTATGAAATCAAAATAATATAGATATAAAACTTATCCTATTCAATAATATTTGAAATCAAAGAATATAATTAGCTTAGCATATGCTTTGTAATATCAAGGTCATGACCAATTATGGATCCACTAAACCTAACTAAGGGATCTCTTATTACATAATAACAAAGGAGAGGATTCCAAAGACTCTATTCAAATGCCATCATGTAATAACCCAATATAGGTCTTCTAATGTGATAAATGGAAATTAACTAATTTAATAAAAAAACATATAAAAGAATTTAGTAAATAAACATACAAGCTAATCTAGTGCTCACCAAAGCTGTGGCACAAATCGGGAATATAATAAACAAGAAAAGATATTTATATTAAAGACAATATAGAAGTAATCTAAGAAAGGAGATATACAATTCAATCCATTAGTTCTAAAACATATACTTATTAAAATATGAAGGACTAGAAGTATAATTACCTCATTAAAGTGAATCCATTATGTTTCAATCTCTCCCTTAGCTAATGGTGCTTTGTAAGAGGTTGTTGTAGCTTGTAAGGATCACAAGGATAGATCAAATCTAAGCTACAAAATTTCTTCTATGCATTCAATACCTCCACAAGATAAGTACCACTACTCTAAGGCAAAAACCTAAGCAATGAAACCTCTAAATGATAGTATAAGTAGATTTATGAGCTATAATGATGCATAATTGAATGATCATCTATTTATAAATAAATTTAAAGGGGTATTTATAGCCAATGATTGAACCTAAACACTCTCGATAATTTAGATGACAAGGTCAGTTGGGTCAACCTTGTTTAGTGGGAAATGGAGTCTTTAGGCCTCAAACTAGGTCGGTTGGGTCAAAATAGTTTCGTAACATGCACTAAGTCTCAAAAAGGTTGATGGGGTTGATATATTAGGAAAATGAATAGAAAAGGGTGTTACTTTGGTAGGGGTTATTTTTAATGGTAAATTACTTAGGGAAATATATAAATGTGTTTTTATTGCTTAGAGAACTGGATAAAGGTAGGTTGTAGTGGTTTTAGGTAGTGATCTAGGGGCCAAAAATCTTTCAAAGAATAAAAGGTCTACCAACCCATTTCTTAGTTCACCTTATAAGGCATGCATTTAGAGAGATTAATAATCAACAAATTCCTCCAAGAGAGAAAGCATGAATAATTGATAAAGTTAAAAATATTATGTGTATACATAGACTACTTGACATATTCCAAATGGAAGATGCATGAAATAAAACACTACATAGATTCAACAAACACTAATTCATCGTTAAAAGGTGGTTTGATAAAATATATAAAATCAAGGATTTAGGTATTTTGGATTTAGTAATTTTATGAGATAAGACACATGAGAAGAAAGGACAACATGATAAGTTCACTCCTTTATATATTGGCCCATATCAAATATCTAAAATCCTAGGTAGTAATAGATTTCATTTGAAGGACATCCAAGGTAATGACCTCACTTTTTATGTCAATGGATAATTTTTGAAGAATTATTTCATGATTGCTCCAACTGGAGATGCCTTTAAATGGCTATGGGTACACAAGTAAATGTAGGAGTAGATTAGGTTTCTTACTTTATAGAATAGATTCCTTAATTTATTATATTAGTCTTTCCTATTTTCTTAGACTAGTTTTCTTTTTTTGCACATGATTTCATAATTAGTGTTGTTGTTTTCTAGGTTACTCTTATTAAAAATGTATAACAATTCAATCAAATTATGAAACTTTAGTTATGAAATACCTACCAAAATCATGGGTATGAATGAATAAGAACATAATTATCACCCACCAAGTTTTTTTTATGGTAGTATTTAGGGTCTTGGGGTCAAGGTATGCATTATGACTGAAATTAGGTTTTAACTAAATTGAATGAGTTGATTGGGCCTTTAGACTTTACTTTGATAAAATCATTTAAATTTTATAAAGACTTTTTACTTTCAAAGACCAACTACATTGTTAAATATTAAAACTTGAATGAAAGATAATAAACACTCAAATGGATGCACACTGGTAGGGACATATTGATTAAGAAATAGATTTTCTTATATATACATATAGCCATTGGTGATTAACAACCCTTATTCCATCCATGTCAAAATAAATAAAATCATCTACAAACTTATGAATGATGATTCAAATAATCTCTACTAGGGCTATATATGCCTATATGATAGTAGAGTAAGGCTTAAAGTGGGATCAAAGGTACATCTATTGAAGTTACAGATGCCTGAGTAGTAGTGGAGCAATGCCCAAGCTTCCTCTATTGTTTTTAAAATACATTTAGAAATTAGAATGAGACCTATAGTGTATGTCTACGCCTCTATCAAAACTATCATAAAAAGGGGTTAAACTAATATACAAAATCACACAAAAATCCTAGGAATGAAAAGGGTTAATATGTTGCATGAGGAAGGAGGAGTCATTTTTAGTTTATTGGTCCACTTTCTCTTTTCTGTTTTGGACTGAAGTCCTTTCAATATGTATTAACTAAGGTTCTGGGTTCTCAAATGCTCTAGAGAATTTCCCTTCTGAGTCACCATTTATTATGACCCTACACACCTAATTCTCTAAAATCAAATAAGGACCCATTAAGATGAAAAAATCTTTGTTCTTGGTCCATTTTTTCCTTAATAGATTTGATATTGACTAAGTGATCACATACCTAAGATTTATTTTAAAGTCTAATTTTATTTTAAAAGGTTGTAAAAGGGAAAAAATTAAAGCTCAAACATAATTCATGAATTATCTATCACTTTTAATTCTCTTCTATGATTTCAAAATGGGTATTCAATATCATACTTTTTATTTTATGGACTAATGGGACTAATGATGTAATGTTATAATTTATTTTTGTTTGTTTTTTTATCCTATATAGGTTGATCCATGCTTTGATTTGTTCCATATCAGCTTCTTGGTATCTCTAGAATTCCCAAGATCATGCAAAGTGGTACCCTCATAATCACCCATAAACCTTGGAAAATGACTAAGCATTCATCCAATCGGGTTGTTGAAATCATGGAAGGTGGAATTATTCTATCCTTTCATATATTTTTTGTACTTATGTATTCTAAAATCTCTTTGATTCTCCATAATAGTGAGAACCATCCACATGTCACCATCCCATGAACTTATATCTCGAACACAAAAGTATAAGTTATGGAATAATTTTGGTAAGTGGAGAAGTGAGAAAAACCCATGTGTCATCATCTTATGAACCTATATCCCAAGAAAAAAATTAATAGTTATGGAATCATCTGGGTAAGTGGAGCATTGAGAACCATCCACGTGTCATCATTCCTTGAACCTAAATCCTAAGAAAAAAATTACAAGTTATAAAATCATCCAAGAAGAGGATAAGCAAGAATCATCCACATGTCATCATCTTGTGAACCTATATTTCAAGTGGATGATGTCATCAAAACTATATTTTGTGTTCATCTAGGTAAGTGGATCTTTGATATCTCACCAAGTGTCATCACACAAGAAGCCCGTGGACAAAATAAACAAAATACAAAGAGGTAGAGTTAAATCACTACTAAATAATTGATATACAAACACGTGTCTTGAGCTTAAAAAAATGAGTGTAGATACATGATGATCAAGCCCAAGAATGTGAAAAGGGGACATTTTTCATAATAAGATGACAAGACACCCGATAGTAGCAAAAAATAACCACATAGAAATAAGACATGCTAAAGTTGGAATTACAAAATCAAAATTCAAATAAGAAAAGTAGATGGGGAATGGAGTGAAATCCATTATTTCAATAAATTCACACAAATTGGCATCTTAATGAGTTTAATACATATATAATATGAATCTAAAGCAATATATTCTATGGCAAAGTGAGATTGAATCACATTGAATTCTAGAGAATTTATGCAAACATGAATTCAAGTTTTACATTGGCTAAGATACTTCCATATTCTAAAGAAAACATAATCCCTATAAAATTTCAATGGCTTCCTCATATCACATCCCCCTCATCCTTCAACTTACTCAATTATAGGGATAACTGAATACATAGACACAATGTTTGATTTGACAACATTGCAACACAAGCTCAAACATTATTCAACTATTTGGGATGAAGTGGAATCTGTAGAATGATATAGGGTAGAATACTAATTATATCTATTCACATATTTATACAAGGATGAATTCTTATAAATAAAAGTAGTAGGCATGCATAATGCAATGGAAAGCTAGAGGTAATGCCCTACTTTGACCTACTCTTTTATTTTTATGTAAATGGATAAATTACTTAAAAAATCCTACACCATAGGCTTAATACCACCCCCATGGCTTCTATTATTATAAATGACTTTGATAAGTATTATAGGCATCTTAATGATGAGATCAATTATGGAAAATCCATGGTTAATTCATGGTTACTTACAATTTTAATCCTTGTTAAACTATAATAGTGGGATGAGAACCCAAACCAATTCAAAATAAGAGGACTGGTTTCCTTCATCCATAAAACATCCTTCAAGCCAGGCATAATAATTCTTATGGCACTAATAAACCAAATGTATTATTTTCATAGTATATATATATATATATATATATATATATATATATATATATATATATATTACATCTAGGATGTATATGTCCCACTACTAGACATTATTTTGAGCTCAAGTAAAATCATTACCTTGGGTGAGATCATCAGTTTCAAATTGATTTATCACATTAATAACCTATGCAAGCTACCCGATGATAATTTTTACATGAAGTCATATGTTATGTATGTCATAACTACCATAATCCATTCATATTTCATAGAACCATTGGATCTTTTTGAAAAATACCCAAATAATAGAATTTATGATGAATTTAATATCCTTCATTTCCATAGGTTTAGAAGGCAAATTAAGAGGCTAACAAAGACATTCTACCCTATGGTATACCAAGACATCTAGGGTCAATATATGACTAGGTTGTTAAATAATATAAAGCTGACTCTCAAGAAAATAGGTGAATACTAGTTCTATCTAAAGTACACTATAATTAATATAAAGGGCATGAAAACACAACATCTATATCTACCACAACTCATCTTAGACAAAGTGGCAAAGCTAGAAACTACTACACAATTAGAAAATAGTATACACATTTAATTGAGGAAATCTAAACAAAGAACCCTACATCGTAATCTCCTCAACATTATCTGCATTCAATACATGATATGGAAGTAACTCATTTCCTTAAGAAAATTTAGGATGCAATACAACCTACAGATGGAATTGTTTAGTCATTGGGACCTTATAAATAATGTTAGGGAACCCCTAAAGAAATATGAGAAAAAAGTCAAAATATATTATGAGCATGAAACATATAGCCATGATTTTATATTCATGAATGTTTAGGATGATAGTGAAGTTATCATTGAAATGAATAGTGTAAGCATGTCAATGATAATAGCTTATAATATTTAGTATGGTCCCACAATCATGTAGGAGGATGCCAAGAGGATAGACATAGAGAAATTGACCTCTACACAAATCATTGTGTATCTTTCTTGGATATAAGCCAAAAAGGAATATAATCAAGATAAAGAGGCAAGTCCACTTAGGGAATCAAGTCCTCAAGGTAAATTTGGTTCTACCCAAGATTACCCCATGCCTTCACTCACTTTTATGCCTTCTCCACCTAAAACTAGCATAGAAAGGTCAACAAGACCTAGCAGAGCTACATGCTTATTATCTTTCACACCCCTACCTCCACTTGCCACACTACAAAAATTAAGTCTCCCTTATTCATTTTATTAGGTTCTTATTCCCCTTTTGTCACCAAATCCTACGACATCACAACCTACACCCTCACCCATGACTAAATCCATTTCTACCTCACTTCCACCTTCTACTCTCATAGCCCCTTCATCTTCCACTCCACTCATTTTAAGACCATTTATTACTCCTCCTCAATCTCTAAGAACCTATCAAAGGAAACCAAGGACCCTTCCTATGTCTCCTAAGTTCACACAAGAAGAAAAGAGGCCTTATAAAATCTTATTTTTTAAAGTATCACCTCTATATGAGGAGTCTAAGGGAGATACTGAGGAGCAGATGGGAATTGAATAAAGAGAGGATAGGGAACACATAGGTGAACCACCCATTGAAATTGAAGATGATAATGAAGAAGAGTGGGTATCCAAGTAAGAGACAAAGATTGAGAGGATTGAACTTGTTGAGGATACAAATGAAGATGAGGAAGAAGACATTGGATCTGAAGAAATAGAGACAATAGAAATTTTGAAGAGATTGAGTAGTAAAAAGTGGACTCAATAGAAACTGAGTCAGTATTAGGCAAATAATGAGATGAAAAAAGTAATATGGAAACTAAACAAGACATCCCAATTCAGGGATCATTGTCAAATACACAACATATCTCCCCATCTCAGGCTACTTCAATAATAACCAGTACAGTAAATGTTCCCCCAATTCCCCTCAAACTGTGAGTACTCAAGTCTTAAATTATTTGGTTACTTCTTTAATTTAAACCACTATAAAATATAATGACCATTAATTACATTTTTTAAGCTCATTGAATAAGACATCGACATCCACAAGGCTAGTTTTACTAGACACAACCTAAGGTCTTATAATATGGGATTTACCCTATCTATAAAATTAATATGAGATCCCCTACCACTACTACTAGTACTAGGGTTACTTATACATAAATTACAATTTACATGAAAAATTTTATTGGTACACCAATAGCTTACTCATTTTATATCTAGACTAACCCAAAGCCCATAGAGCCAAAGAAATAAGTACATTTTGCAAATCTGGTGGATACTTCCATTTTTACTACACCTGCTACACCTTGATTATATACATAATTAGGTATGTCAATTGAACAAACCAACCTAACAGACTCAACCATAGTTTTATTATATAGAGAATATGGAAAGACAAAGTACAATATTGATATGCAACCTCAAAATAGGGTTACTAACTAGAGGAAAACCATTTTTTCATTCCTGGATCTACCTACAACACCCCCTATAACCTAGCCTACTAATGTTTTGATGCATCCCCTAGGGAAATCTCCTTCTTCTACCCTTGTATTTATAGATCAAACAAAGTAACAAGATGTGGTGTATGTCCCCTCATGGATACAAAGTTTACAAGAAGAGGAAGTAGGTAGGCATGATTTGATAGTCACTGAGCAATCAAAAGTGGTCTTCCATTTTGATAGAAAAAACACATTGGGAAGAGTGAATAGGAAAACTATGATATTAGAGTGCCAAAGTGTTGAACTAGATCAGAGAGAAGATATATTATCTCTAACACAAAGGATAAAGGTAATCCCCTCAGACCCAGATAAATATAGGGAGTATCCCTATAATTTTCTATATGCAACATGGGGAGTGATAAAATAGACATTCAAGAGTTATGACTAGTCAAGGTAGATGTTATAATAAATAAATACCATTCAAGCTTAAAAATAAATTTATTAGAATGTACAAGGTGCATCTAAAAAGTTGTATCATATTATTAAATTAATAATGTCTACAAAGGCTAAATCCTAGTCCAAGTAGGGTGATTTATCTCAATTATCTAATAAAATGAAGGATATGGAAAATAAGCTCAACTTCTTGATCTAGGCAACATGAAACATGGACCATTTAAGCCTAATAACAATACCAGAGAATGCATCAGCCCAAAATCAAGTGGACACTAAGAGAGATAGTTTACTTGACAGACATAGGGAGATGTGAGCTTTAATGTAATAATTTATAGGTCATTAGAGAGAAATAATATCTATTTTTAAGGATATGAGAGTTACCAATGCGAGCACTCCTCTTGGATAATTAGTTCTTAGTCCCATTTTTAAATATCTTCTTTGAACTATATCTGATAGTTTTTGAGCTAAAATTGAGGGTATGGTTCACATAACTAATGAAAAAATAATGTAACTAGTGAATTTTGATAGAATTAAGCTGATGAGAAAAAATAATCCTTATGTGGAGGTTAGAGATACATTAATCATGCACCAAAATTTGATGGACAAGCTTTCACATTAGTTCAAAATGTCTTTGTTTAATTTTGAAACCATTAACATTGATTTTCTAAATAACCATGCCTTATATTGTCAAATAGCGGAAACAAAGTAGTAAACCTCAGTAGTAGGGGCACCATTAACACCTACATAAGTAAATAAACCTCAAGCCCTAAAATATACACTAGTATAAACCCATATTGGGCCCACCTATGTGCCACTTCTCACTTTCACTACTATAACTACATCGATGACAACTCTAGTTTTAACTATAACTAATGTAGATACTACAAATATGTAGGTTCCACCTCAAAGTACTACCACAAAATATATAGATTTTGATATATTTGAATTTTCTAATTGTAACTTGATTTTATCTGTGGGTAGGTTAATTTTGTACTTAATACTTATTTTGGTGAAAATTATTATTTATGATCACCTTGTAAATCTGCATATTATGCATGAGTTTATCCATGTAGTCTATTAATATACAATGTAAATTTAGATTTCACTTCAGAGATGAGGTGTCCCTATCCCAAGATATATATAATTGTATCCTATCAATTCCAAAGGGAGGAAAATTTTGGATATTGAGATAAATAAGAAATTTTGAGGTTGTTCTATAACTTGTATTGATGTGAAAATCTTATTATTCTCCAAACCTTGTATTTCATTGAAAGAGTTCCATAACTTTAGTAATTTATTCTATGGGATATGTATGAGTGTTTATTTCAATAAATTTATTTAAATTATGATATTTCTAATTTGAATGATTTTTTATGTAGTAATCATAATCTCCCTTTATAGATGTGCAACTATAATTTCAAAAATGTAGCAACCTTTGGTTATGTGCATTAAATTTTAATATATTTTGCTTCCCTTTACTCTTAACTATGTTTGAGTGTTTGTGTACTAATATAAACCTATAATAGACATTATTTCTTATTCACTTGTCTAACCTATAGTTTAGATTCTAGTTTAGAAAGGTTTTCATCTGTCTTTGACCTAAAAAACTTTTTTTTTGCCCAACCCTTCTCTCTTTTTGAGTTTTATTTTTATCATGCCCACCTTAGATTAGATTCATAATCAATCCACACATATCAAGTAGACGTATACTCATATCATATCTAAATAATTTGATGTAAAATTATGTTTCACTCATTGCTACTCCACCACTTGGTTATTTATGATACCCAATACCCTACAACTCATGCCTTAGAGTGAATATTTTATTTGCAGATCCTATAAATTTAGAGGATACCTAATAATATTCCCTCAAGTGCATAAAAATTATACAAAAAATTATTTTATCTCTACCTAAGTTTATAAATAAATGAAAATGGGATTATGTTGACAACTATCCCAATGTCAACCATTACTCATTTACATAATTGTTATAGATCCATACTTGTAGATACAAGGTTGGATATCCCATTTTGGACATTTCTTCATCGATAGGTAGTATCCATAAGTTAAATAAGTAGCCAACTTCTCTCAAATTTTGTCTAAGTGGTAACATATCCAAATCAATATGATTTATTTGATCTTATGGTGGAGGCATGACACTAGATAGGTGGCCCAATCCTAAGGCATTCAGTGACACCAAATGATGGGCATGAGAGTTATTGAGAAATTCTAGGAAAAAGATGTGGGAAAATGTCTTTGTGAAATCAAAATTAAATCATAGTTCCCCATAGGTTTAAATTTGGTGTCAGTATCCAATAAATTTGTCATGTAAGGGGTTTTAGGTTGATACACATTCTCTTGTGCGAGTAACAATGTTCACATTTTCCTCAATTTCAATTTCCAAAACTCCTATCATGAATTTTTTTCCTTTTGTTCCTAATTAGGGAGTTGCATTAGAGTTTAATCTACCATAGGTAGAGGCTTTGATATAATTAGTGCATCTTGGTGGGGGTTGGTTAGTTTGGCCACCCCATGATTAGATTTGGATGGTGCATTATTGGTGGTCTAGAAAGGGGTTTTGACAAATGACCAAGTTAATATCATAAGGTGATATAGGACATATTTATTGATATTTAATATTTGTATTAGAATTCCCTAGGAACATGTCAATAAATGTTTGTCATTGGTTCTCAAGGAGTCTCTAAATGAAATTATATTCCTTACAAGAATGAGTGTTGTGTCCAATGAGTCTATAAATAATGAGGTAGACATTAGGATCATAGTCCTAAGGCCTTTGATGTTGAACTTTCCAAATTAACCCTTGTTGGTTGTTATTATAATAAACACATTTACTCAAATTAGGGTTAGTATTTTGTAGCTAATTTTGAAACTAGCCTTGGTTTTGGTTTTGGTTTGCCATTAAGTGTTACAAGGAGGAGGGAAATTTAATTCAATCATGTGAACACCATGTGAATAATTTTGATTCCTCACTACATTACTATTATTATTAGTATTGAGGTTAATTATTGTTAAATAAATTAACCCTATGTTTTACTCCATCATACCATCTATGGTGGCATTATGGTTTCTTATAACCTTAGGACCTTGAGTGTTATAATTATTATGGTTAGAGTTTTGATAACCTCCATTATTTTGGTTTAAGATTAATATATTACCATTTTTCTCATAGTTTTTGTGGCCACTGTCAATGGCCACTTGGTTGATTCTAAGAGCATTTTCAAGTACTTCTTTGTATGAATGATAGTGGATTTATTACACAACTTATCTCATGTCCTTATTTAGGTAATGTAAAAAGAGATCACATAGTTACATTTGGTCATGTTTAACACTAAATTTGATTGTGGAATCCTTATTTTGGTAGATAAGGTTAAGGATATATAAATTATATGGCACAAGGGTGAATATTAGATCTACAACAAGCTAATTAATGTGCTAAACTTAGGTGTACCATATGATGAATTTACAAAACTAAGATAGGTTATTAATTGAAAGTACAACTATGATAGACATAAAATTGACATAAAAGAGAGTACTTAGTTGGTTTTAATGCTAATGCACATCTGGATCTAGTACATGTAAAAATTAGGTAGGAAGATAGTTCTACATCAATCATCAAATTTTAGATTTGGTGTCTTTGGTTCTCTAGACAGTAACAATAGCTTGGGATAGTTACATTGATTCTAGTGTATGAGTTCAATTCTAGTGTATTGTATGGAATATATTGTCAAATAAGATGTGACCACCTAGATGTTTTTGGGTTTGGCTTTGATTTCAATCTAGTGTATTCAGATATGGATCATGGACTATCACTCCTAGTGAAATGGTAAACCCATAACTTTCCATTTCAATGTGACCTTGGGTAAAAATGGGTTAGTGGGTACACAATATTGAGCTAACCCATAATGACCTTGATGTCAAAGGGCATTACCTATATATCTAATACTCTAGAAGAGGGTCACAGACTCATGTAGTTCTCCCCTATATGTTGGCTTATGTGTGAATCATGTAATGTGTGTAAAGTAAGTACAATAATGACCTAGCTTGTAACTTGGAAAATATGACCTTATGATTACTCCTTTAATACTTCAAACATGTAGCTGGGTTATTCCTTTGATTGATATTAGAATAGGGTAGAATAGGAAAGTTTTTGGTAACTTGAGTGCTTCTTGAATGCTATTTTGATCTAATTACTAGACGAGGAATGAATGAGGGTTGATATTGTATTTATACTAATATTATTATGATATAAATGACATTAAATAACTTAGGATGACCATTGTGATATTTTTTATTTTCAAATTAGATGACTTGAGGGCACTTGACACTTATGTTAGGGTGGGATAGTAACATCGATGTTACTATCTATCCTAAATGTTAGTTTCTAAGGAGTAGGAGAGTAGGCATAGGATCAAAACTTACATTGGTGTAAGATAAGTACATTTTAAGAATTTTAGGTAAGATGGGATGTTTGTGTCATCAATATAAGGCTGGTTTGACTAAGAGATAGGCTAAGGGGAATAAAATAGAGTAGATGTAAGGCTTGTAGAAATAAGGTATGTGTATAACTAAGAGGAACAACCAAGGTTTGATTTTTCCAAGTGTAAAATACCGAGGTTGTGCATAATCACAAACTATCATCTGTATTTCCCCCCTTTAATCTAGTAATTAAATTTCTAATTTAAAGGAAAGGAATAAGTACATGGGTGTATATACACACCTTATCTTTTCTTGAGTTAAATTTGAGTACTTTGCTGGAATTAAATTTTAGTGCTTTTCTAGTGATTTACCTATAACCAAGAGCATGTTATAGTGTAAAATCATTGCATATAATCTAGGTCAAAATTACTTGAAATAGATTGAAATTGAAAGAGTAAGGTTTATGAGTACAACTATGTGTTGATGTAACTACTTTGCCTATTGGAAAGTTGTTTTTACAAATGATGTATCATTAAAGGATCTAAAATTGAGATTAGGATAAATATAGATAAATATTTAAAGTACATATATCTAATGAGATAAAGAGAGAGAGATTGGAAGGCACATGTACCCAAATTTGGATCAAAATTGAGTTTCCACTTAGTAGTTGAGATTAGGTCAATCATGTAACCTAATGATACTTATAAGCTGATGAGTTTGGATGATTAAGTCCAAATTGAAAAATTGACAATATTGAGTGATTTAATCACCTCAACCATACGAAAAGGTAAACCAATTACTATAATATTTTGGCTCACTAAAGTATGTAAAAGTCTATGCAGTATCAATATATGGAATGGTTTTAGAATTTGAGATTTGATTTAGATTTTTATGATATTAAACACATGTTGCATAACATATGCACATGAGATATGTCTCGCACTAAAATTGTGTATAAAAATATTACCATATATAGAATTATACCAAAAATGTGAATTTGAATCATATAACTATGTACTTTGTTCAATTCATAAAACGGTGTTAGTGTGGAGGACATAATTCCAAAGCTTGCTCCCACTATATATGGAGAAATCTAAAACTGATATAAGTACTAATGTAGAGGACATGTTTCTAAAAGATTCCCACACTATAAATTGGAGGGGGTGAATATTGATCAGGTGTGGATAACATGATTTCATGAATCTATAAGATGATATAAGTACCATATTAAATGAATGTGGAGAACATTATTATAAAGCATGCCCCCACTGAGTCTAAAAAAATGTTAATGTGTGGAAATTATGTCCATATGACATGCCCCCATTGAATTTTCAAACTAGTGTAAGTATCAAATACTAAATAAATGTGGGGAGCTTGCTTTTAAAGCATACCCCCACTATAATCTAGAAAATGTGAATGTGTAGAAGCCATGTCCAAATGACATTTCCCCATTGATATTTGATAACTATGAAAAATGTGGAGAAGATGCTTTCCAAGCATGCCCCCACTAATATACACCCATTTTGAGGTGAGGGAAAAATAGTAACTAGAAGTTACCTCACCTCAAAAAGGTAAGATAACTATAAAATATATGAATATAACCATGTAGCATATAAAAGGAAACATGTATAAGTAAATGTATCATTAAATCACATATAACCAATGTGATCACATGTAGGCATAAGATGCATGATAAATAGCATGGCAACATATAGATAGTAAAAATACAAGATAAACAAGAAAAAAAACACACACAAGAGCACTAAAAATCAAGTAAAAAAAAATGGTCCAAGGAGACTAAAAATAAGGTGCATGTTCAAATGCCAAAAAATTGAGTGGACATAAATTTTTAAAATGTCCAAAAGAGCAAAGAATGACATATTGAAATGACCATAAAAAAATCAATGACATTTAAATGTTGTAGAAGGAAAAAGAATGACATATGAAAATGTTAATGAAAGCATTCATAGGCACATGGGCTGCATATAATGGAGCATATTCAAATGCTCAAAAAATCAAGATAATAGGAAGTTAAAACACTCAAATAAGTGTATAAAGTAAAATCATAAGTAACCATCATAAACATGTCATAACATCCCATGGATTGAATGTGTTAGCAAAAAGTGTCAAGCACCTAGCATATGAAATACGGTATGTAATGTATAATATTGGATAATAGGTATGTGTAATTACATATGTAAGCTCAATCATGATAGCGTAGAATGATCATCAAATCATATAACTTATATGTATCAAGATCATATAATATAGATGCCCCTAATGTCCTAGTGATGTATATAGAGGAAATACCCAACACCCATAATTGTGTATCATGTATCTATGTATACCTATATATGTGTGTATGTAGGAGTAAATGACATTATATCCCTCAAAATGGAACTAACACATTGATTCCAAGGATATAATAGCACATGTAAGTTCTGAAAATGTTTTTGGATTTTTGAATGTATTTGATTTTGTGGGTGTATTTTTGAAGAGTTTTTGGAAAATGAGAAAACCATGCATTTTCTTGATTTTAATGTAAAGAGATAACCATTTCCCCAATAGGAATACAAATTCTTATTTGATAGTTCAATTTTATTACTTATATGACAACATGTCTTATGACTTATCAGGGCACATGCTGCGATGCATTTTGGTAAACATATTCCATCTACTATTGTCACATATTTATCACTGTACCCATCAAATGGCACATGCATTTTGGTATCTTGAATATGATATGTAAGACACATATTTTTCATATCAATATTTGCTTTCATATCTTCCAACCAAGACTGACCTAGATGCAAAGTGGAATTTGATTTTGGATTTACTACCCATATCATAGAATATAAAATATTTGGTCCACATGATATAAGTAGAAATATGTATCCAAGGGAGTCTATATTTAATGGACATTTATTTAGTTCATCCATATGATGTCCTATTTGTTTAAAATATATAATACTACAAAGTGATTTCTATTTTATGCTAATCAGAATATGGGTACAATATAACCCATCAATATTTTCAAAAACTATTATAAGTCCATTTTTAGGTGGCTTTGAAGGTTGGTATTTTTTTAGAAAGGTTTGAAATATTATAAATTGATTTTTTGGGGGTATTTTTTTATATTTGTCCTGCACTCTTATATTCTTGAATATTATCTTTCAAAACCCCACATTGACTTGCATTGTGGCCTATGATCTGATGGTAGTTACAATATGGCAATCCTTATTGATAAAGAAGGTGATTACCTAATTCATATCGAGTAGAAGGTAAGGATATCATGTCATATATAAGTAACATGGACAAATTGGTATCAATGTTGTTGTGATATTATTTTTAAAATTTATTATGAAGCCTTTTGAGAATAATCTACATAATGGATATGACTTAACATAATTTAATTCTCATATAATTTATCTAATGTGTTTAATGAAGAGGAAGGTATATAAGGACACATCAATTTTGATTATCATACCTTTTCCTTGATCTTATTTTGTATCCAACTTGGTCATGCCATGAGAATGAATAATCAAAGGGAGCTCGATTATTTGATTCTCTTGGAATTTTTGTAACATTGGTTCCCCTTATGATGGTTCCTAATTGTTATGTGAATCTATGTGCACCTAAATGTTTAATTTATTGATATGGTGTTGGTTATCCATGATTACTTTTGAATACCCCAAGCCTTATTGATTTTGATTATGTTTGAAAGCCATATGATGGGTGATACCTTGCTCATGTTTTCCCAATCCTTGTCTTTGATACCCATATTTTAGCAAATATCAAAGGAAAAAATTATGCAATATTTTACTTGAGGATTTTTAAGGATCTAAATAACATGATGCATCCATCATTATCATATTGAAAATTTTTGGCACTCTATGTTTGTAATTCTCTATAGGTGTAGAATGCTTCTTTTTTCTTAATGGATTAATATGACTTGGAAAGGATGCCATAATTTATTGGTTAACCTTTTTAAAAAATTCAATATAAAATTAAGTCTGAGAAGAATCATCACCCTTAATTAGGGGAATATTGTTTGGAAATGTAGGAATAAGAGAGGTTTTGATCACTGCACTTTTGGAAGGTTTTAGCACTTTATTTTTAAAATTCTCTGTAGGTGTAGAATGCTTCCTTTTTATTGATGGACTGATATGACTTGGTAAGGATGTCATAATTTATTGGTTAACCTTTCAAAAAAAAATCAATATAAATGAAGCCCAAGAAGAATAATCACCCTTAGTAAGGGGAATATTATTTGGAAATGTAGGAATATGAGGGGTTTTGATCAATGCACTTGAAAGAACATCTCCTTTAGTAATGATTTGTAAATTCAAAATGATTTCCTTATAGATTTGATGGATTTTTTCATGATTAAATGAAAGTACCTTATCTCCATGTGCAATCAACTTTGGCATAGAAGGAAAGGGCAAATTCTTTAGATCCTCCTTGGGATGGATCACATCATGTCTTGAAAGGATTTGAGCATGGACATGATTAGTGGGATAATAAGCACCACCATTCAAAGATTTTATATTATTTGCCTTAACACTTGGAGGAATTATAGAATAATGTATTTTAATCCCTACTTGGTGAGATTGTTGAAGGGTTTCATAGTCATAATCATCAAATTAATCACTATAATCTATTATAAAAGAGAAAAATAACATAAAGATTAGGACAAGGAAGGAAATAAGCATCTACAATAGAATGCTTATACAAAAATGATGCTTAAAGGTCTAGTTTACCAAATGTTTAAACCTAAATTAGATTGTAGAATCCTTACTTAGGTAGGTAGGGTTAAGTATATAAAAAAGATAGGCACAAGGGTGAGTATCATATCTATAGTATACCAATTAATGTGCTAAACTTAGATGTACCATATGCTAAATTTATAAAATGAAGATAGGTTATTAATGGAAAGTACAACTAGGGTAGATATAGAAATGACATAAAAGAGAGTACTTAACTAGTTTTGATGCTAATGTAAATCTAGAATTGGTATAAGTATAAAGTAGGCAAGAAGATAGTTTTATATAAATTATCAGATTTTGGATCTAGTGTCTTTATCTTTCTAGATAGTTGCACTAGCTTAGGATTTTTGCATCGATGTTAATGTCTAAGGTTGATGCTAATGTCTTGTATGGAATATCTACTCAAACAAGATGTGACCACTTGGATGATTCTAGGTTTGGCTTCACCTTTACTCTAATGCATTTAGATCTGGGTCATGGACCATCAAAATTGGTGAAATGGAAAAATCTTAGCTTTCCATCTTTATTAAGACCTTGGAAAAAAATGGGTAAGTGGAAACATAGTGTCAAACTAACCTCCATTGACCCTGATGTCAAAGGGCACTACCTACATAGTCAATACTCTAAAAGATCACTTTAGACTCATATAGTTTTCCCCTAATTTTGGCTTGTGTGTGAATCATGCAATGTGTGTAAAGCAAGTACAATAGTGACCTAGTTTGTAACTTGGAAAATATGAATTTATGACTACTCCTTTAGTAATTCAAACCTATAGCTAGGCTATTCCTTTGACTGATATTAGAATATGGTAGAATAAGAAATATTTTGGTAACTTGAGTACTTCTTGAGTGTTCTTTTGGTATGATTGCTAGGTGAGGAATGAATGAGGGTTAATATTGTATTTATACTAATCATATCTAGAGATAAATTGCATTAAATCAATTAGGCTGACCATTATGATATGTTTTATTTGAAAATTAGATGACCTAAGGGAACTAGACACTTACTCTAGGGCTGGATAGTAAAATTGATGCTACTGTTATCCCAAATGTTAGTGGAATATGAGAGTAGGCATAGGATCAAAACTTGTAGAGGTGTAAGATAAGTAAATTTTAAGCATTTTGGGCAAGATGGTATGTCAATGTCATAAATATAGGGATATTAGACTAAGATATGGGAAAAGGGGCACAAGATAGAGAAAATTTGAGGCTTATGAAAGTAAGACATGTGTAGAACTAAGAGGAACAACCAAGGTCTAAGTTTTCCAAGTGTACAAGATTGAGGTGCTACACAATCAAAAAAAATCATCTATAGGTCCATGTGTGGAACATAAAAAGTGATTAAAGTACTTGCTTCCATATTGTAATAAAATGAGCAAATGATTCACTATGGTCTTGCTTGATTTTCAATAAATCTTGTATGCTAGTCTTTAGGAGTTTGTTCATATTGAAGGTTTTAACAAACTCAAACATTAGTTGGTAAAAATAATTAATAGACCCCTTAGGGAAATGATAATAATAATTGGTGGTGATCACTTTAAAAGTTTTTGGAAAAAAATTAAAACCACCCCATCCCAAGGCAAGATTTATCTAACAATAGTATCATATGCCTTGACATGTGCATTAGGATCTCTCTCTCACTTGAATTTAGGGAGGTCAAGTAGGAGATATGGTAGAATAATTCCTCATATATTATGATCAAAGGGTTATTTAAAGTACTCAACATATGCCCAAATGTCATTGAAATCAATTAAAGGTGTATTGAAATATGATTGAGTGGGTGGATTTGGATATGGGTTATTCATGTAACCACTATGAGGAAAAAAAGGTGCGTATTAAGGTGGTGTGGAGTAGGATTTAAATTAGTTATCTAGTTGAGTGGATTTAAATAACATATGGTAGTAAGGAAGAAGAGTGTTGGATGAATAAGGTATATGTGTTTATTAGGGAGGAGTATACATGGGTGGGCATGTAACACATAAGTGTATAAAGCTATAGATGGTTAGTTTGTGAAGGTGGAGTATACATGGGTGATATGTAACTCAGAGAGATTTAAGGTGGGAAATTCTTTCCCAATATATTGTTGGAGTAGTGTAAGTGTACACATTTCTCATAGGATTGTAATAAGAGATCTCATAAAATAGAAGAATGTTATAAGTAATCAGATTAGGTGGATTAGATGGATACAAAGGTGGTTGGTAAGTTACTATTGTGGTATGAATAAGAGATAAATGATATTGATCAATGGTATTAATATCCATCCCTTAATTTAGAGAGGATTGGTTACACTCTAAATCTAATATGACCCACCAAGGTTGAGATCAGTTCACTTAAGGATGAAAGAATGGTGGTTTTTATGACCTCTTTAGTAGCAACAACAAGAGGTATGATGACCACCAATAGATTGATTTAGGTTAGAGGCCTCTAGAGGATTTGTTGGGTGTTGCACATGTGATTTTATGATGTTTTGGTTATTTGGATAAGGATGCAAAGGTGCTTGTAGTTTATTTAGCATGTATTAAAAATTGTGTATTTTATCAATGTATTGGTTATATCTTACTACACTTTGGGCATCTAGGATTCATATACTAACATATGGTCAAGTTACCACATGAGTGATGGTTCTATTTCCACTAATGAAGTATATGTTAATAGATTTAGGGTGATTTTTGGTAGTTTTCAATGGATCTCATAGATCATGGACCACTACCCCTAATCTACTTTATGATTTGAAATGGTGGTTTTGGTATTGGGCTTCCACATCTTATCGAGGAGTGTTTTTGTTCCAAATTTGAAGGGAGGATTCATCACTAAGATGAATACTTATATAGGTTTCAAAGTCTATGGTTATCTCAAAGATGTCTTACCTAGACATATTAAGGGAGTATATAAATACTTTAATAATATGAATGAAAGGAAAAGTGGAGGTAAGAGAGGAAAGAGGAATACATGAAAGTATGTATTTCATGTTGGGTTCACTAAATTTTTTACATCTGGAAAGCAATATGCTAACATGTGCATTCAAATTATCTAGGTCTAACCATGAAAACTAACATAATGGAAGATGATGCATAACCTAAATGAAATAGGATGATGTTAGATACAATGATAAAGGAAAGAGAATATGAAAAACTCAGATTTGAAGGTTATTTATTTGGTGGGTAAGAATACGAAGGGGGTGATACCTATGAGACTATGGACCTAGATTTCTCACCTAGGGTTTTATGTTGAATAAGTATAAGATTTTGGATATGGGTGGAGGGGAAAGAATTGAGTTCTAAGTTTTGAATAAATATCTCTCTGAAGTGAACTTTCTAGAATGGGAACTGACACTATATAAAATGGACTTGATCTATGGGGATATGGATGCTTAATAAGTGTCATCCAATGGTAAAGCAAGATTGGTTGCATATGTCTTAAGCCTATATCCTATTTTGAATGTAATAAATGAAATTGATTTATTTTTATAAAGGTGTGATCAATTATTTTACTTGCACTCATCTTGGCAAGGTTTTATTTAGAGGTTATTTTGGTACTTTTGCATGTTTTGACAAGGTTTTGTAAATAAAATGAAGTTGTACTTCTTACATGAAATGAAAGAAAAATTTAAATGATTTAAGAAAATATGAAAGTAAATTAAATTAAATATTATTATTTTTTATCTTTTTAATGATATTTTTATGCATATAACTCTGAAACCAAAATTTAGACTAAGAGTGCAAATGTTGATTTTTACCTTTTTCTAGATGCAAACTTTTGCCTATATGCAAGCTAAATGACAATATTTTTTTTGTCTTTTAAAATTAATAAGGAATGAAAGTATCATTAAATTAAAAATTTATAACATTCAAATAAAATAAAATTAGATCTAAACCCTAGGGAGTTCAACCTCAAGTATTTATAATTTTTTTATGCATGCATGCAAGAAACTAACTTTGGTGTTCTAAATAATTCTTAGTTAAACTAAATAATTTGGAATGAAATGAAAAAAAAATTTAAAGTTATAATTTTATATTTTATTTATATTATAACAACATTATTTTATTTTTCAAATGAGTAAAATCAAATCTAAGATGCAACCTTTTTTTTGTTTAGGTTATTTAGGTATGTGTGTGAATGCTTGTTTATGAATGCAAGGCTTATTTAAAAATGAAAAGTAATTTTTTTAAAAACTTAAGTTATTTGTTTTATTCCTATGATTTAACCTAGGTTTTGATGTAAAATATGTGCTTATAAAGATGCTAAGACATACTATAAACAATGAAAATATAAGATATATTTTTTATGCAAA
Source organism: Torreya grandis (assembly GCA_037957365.1). Lineage (NCBI taxonomy): Eukaryota > Viridiplantae > Streptophyta > Pinopsida > Cupressales > Taxaceae > Torreya > Torreya grandis. Next base: position 1,590,727 of record JARHVA010001912.1, read on the forward strand.
AGAAAGAGGAAAGGAGAGTTCATCTCAATTAATTTTATGTTTTATAAATGTAGATCATAATATAATAAACAAAGAGAAATATAAAATAATTTAATCTAATGAAACAAAAATGGAAATGAAAATACCCAACCTAATTAATGATGATGACCAAATAAAGGTAAATATTTGTTGTAGTAAATAAGTTATCCTCAAGTAGCTATATCCTTGATTGTTAAGTCATAACCCTAAAAAATCTATGAAAAAGTATGAAAGGGAAAGAAGAAAAGGATTTTTTTTTGAAAATAAGAGTTGTTGAACAGTGGTTGGATTGCTTCAAAAATAATAAATAACTATTTGTTGATTCCTATGAATTATTTTCTCTAAAAACCATGTAAAATGATCATGAAGATGACAAAAGATAGAACAACAATTTTCCAAAACTAAAATTAGGTGGGATATGGTTATGTAGATATTTAAATCACCAATATTCAATGCAAATTTTGGATCTAAAATCAATCTAGAATTGGTTTACTTATAGGATAATAATGAACATTGCATGAGGTAGTTAAAATTAGTTGAATTGATATTAGAACTTAGAAAAGGCTTAAAAATAATTAAAAATAAGAGTATAAGTGAGTTGGGATAGCATAGAGGTGAAATAAAGGTGTAAAAATAAAGAAACATGAAGAGAAGCATGCAAAACATGTGAAAAATCAAGTTCTAGAAGCTAAAAATAAAACATAGATAAGAGGTGATAAAATCACCACTATTTACAGGGTTAAAACTACAAAACTTCCCCTATCCATGATAAAAATATCAGTCTATTAGGAAACTACCCTATGTTATGATTAAACCACCCTATCGATGATGTTTCCACCATGGTATTTTACAAAATCATTATGGTTATTTCATAACTTTAGGGTGGTTCCATAACAAAAAGGCATAATTTCATCTCCAAAGGGGGAAATTTCCTCTTGTTAAGAAGGTTTTCAAAAATCAAGCCCAAAAAGGATAAAAGAGGAAAACAAAGAGACTTGAGAGGGTCTAAGATAATACCAGGGAGAGATTAGGGAGTATAACATCAGAGAGAAACCACTTGAGAGTATTTTTGAGATCACTACATCATCATTGATCTTATTTTAGAAATGCCACACCATGCAATTTTTAGGTGCATAGTGTGCACTCTAGCATACTAACTACTTCACTCTTAATTCTACAGGTATTTAAAATGTTTTTAGGACACTCTTGTATGTAAAAAATTCATATAATACCATCAAAAATGCATCAATGTCTCAAGTACATACATTGCAATAAGGTAGTCATAGTTATAGGTTTACAATATGAGTACCCTATGTAGCTAGTGGTATCTCCTTTTCCATCCCTAGTGCAACTGTGATTGGTTGATATACCCATAAATGATCAATATATAAATCCAATGGCTACACATATATAACATATTTCTACACACCTAGCTTAGAGGAGATTAGTTTATTCTAGTAAATAGCCAACTATTCAACATTCATCACATTTGAGAGTTATTCAATGCTCACAAAGGCCATCATCTCCTATAACACTTGCTCAATTAGTACCAAAGATAGTTCAATGTGTTTCATAGAAACACAGTTACTAAGACATTATTATACTATGCAAAAAACCACAAAGATTCTTTGAATTTATAGAATTTACCCATCATACATGATAATTTTATGAGAAATGACCATGATAGTTACAATATAACACATAATTTCTTCTTAGATTGTGATACACCTACATTTTTCAGTTTTTGATCACAACATGTGAACCTCACACTATGTGATAAATTCACTCCTCATGGTCCCCCAATGATGGGATCATTATTAAAAACTTTTAAATGTTTAAATATTCCAAAAATACAAAGGAAATCAATTATATCAAAAATATTAAAAAATTTAAAATAGTTATAAAAAAATTAGGACTAAAGCACATGATTACTAAATTACATTATTTACATATGTTATCTATCACATGTATGTGTATACACCCTAATTTGGTTAAGAAACCACAAGTACTATGTCTTTTATTTCTCTTTCACATGAAGGTCTTAGTGATGAATATAACCCTTGTTTGCATGGTCATTTTGGGTCTTTTTATCTTTTTTATGTCTTATTATCCCTATTTATTTCACCTTTAGTGGTCCTAAGTCACTTACGCCCAATCACAGGGCCTCCTAGCCTATGTTTCCTAATCTTAACTCTATTGTAGGCCTCATTACACAAGCACCCTTATCTGGATAGTAACACCATATGTCACTAGTGTCTAATTATGGCTCTAGTGTCTAACGATCATTTTCTCCCTTATTTGGGGTCATAACCCTACTTTGAGCCTTATATTATATTTTTATCCCTCTTTTTACAAATTATCAACTAGTGAATAAGGTATTACATTCAAATCAAAGTTTTTTCTATATAAATATCCTCACAAGACATTTTACATCTAGCACTTACTATATTGGCACATAATTACATAAAATCACTCAATAGTATAGCTCAATACTTTGCATATTACGAATCCATCACATTTAGACATTGCATACTTGATCAAAGAAGAGCCTAAGTGAAAGCAATTCTAGCATATTTTACATGTTGATAATGCACATTTCCTAAGGGAGAACTACATGTGATCTGAGACCCCTATCATTGTGGTTAATGTAGGCAATAACCAGGACAATAGGGGTTTTGCTCCACATGATCATAATATCCCACAACCCAAATTTTCCCTTTATTTTACATTTGATTTGATTTTTTTTTTATGTGTACAGGTACTCATTATGGTTTTATAAGATATTCAATCAAAAAGTGACACATATATACTTTTAGAAGACACATAATCAACTAAAATTACACCAAAATCTCTCGTAGATTCCCTAATTTTTTTAGATAGTTCTTCCAAGGACACTAGCACTATAATTGGACACTAGTGCCACGTGGTGTTAATGTCCACATAAAAGTGTGACTATCTAAAACCTAATTTCAGCTACAATCATAGAATGAATTGTGTTTGATTAGTTTTCAATCTTGTTTCAACCTTTTGAGTCACAAAAATACTTATTTTGCTCAAGATAAGTACTCTTTCTTTACATCTTTGCTATTTTGGGAAAGGCTTGCCAAATCAATTATTTCCTATTATCATTTCAAGTTATTACTATACTCATTCATTTAAAAACATAGTATTTACATTCACTAAGTCCTAAATGTTTAAAATATTTGGTGAACCCATCTTTCTTAGAATATTGCTTAAAACCTTTGTTTTGCTTAAGGTTTACCTTGTTCAATTTTTGTGCACTAAATTAGGGTTAAAAACTTTTGTTTTTCATAATTTTTAGAACAACCTAGTTCATTCAAATAAATTATATATTAGGGTTTCATTAATTTAAATTTTTGAAAAATAACCATCATTAAAACCCTAGATCTACATACTAGGTCCTTATACATCTAAATACTAGTAATTAGGGTTTCAAGTACAATATTTATTGCTTCTACACATTAGGTTAAATATATTCCATAGTTATACATATACCTATGTTAGATTAAATTATACCTATTGTGTTCTTTTTATTCATTATTTAAATTATCTTCTTTGGCAAGTTTAAAATGGCAACGAGGAAGCCTCTTATCCCTCACCCAGTTGATGAATTTCTAATTTTTTCTCATAATTATAATAATGAATGGAAATAATTTAAAGATTACACATTAACACATGATAATTTTTTAATTTATAATGATAATGATGACTATTGTTGTAATTATGGATATGAATATTACTATGAGCATGATAATGAAAATGTTGATGAGGATATACTAGATGCATGTTCTTCTCTTTCCTCTCCCTCTTCTCCTACACCTCAAAATAAAATTAACAATATAATTCTAAAATAACCTCTTATTGGTAGTTCTTTATTATAATGTGCTACTTTTTCTACCTCCTTATTCAAATTAAATTAATATTAGTGAAATACATGAAATCAAATTTTTCAATATTCAAGTAAAGTAGAAAAGAGCAATCCTTATTATTTACCCTTATCAATTAAATTTTAAAAATCATATACCAATGATATTACACCTTTTACCAATGCACAAACTAAATTAGACAAAAATTATTTTATCACCTTATTTTACATTTCAAGCTCAATGCAATGATTCTTTTCAAAATATTGATAATGCAAATATCTATAAATATTCTCCTACATGTCATAATATGCCAAATGAAAACATGATTTATACTACTTCTACACTTGACTCCAAGATTGATAGTAATAATAATTCATTTAATCCACACATAACTAGTAAAAAAATGCATGGCATTACACCCACACATGATAAAATATTTCATAGTACTAAAAAGTTAAAATCTTCTCTTACTCTCTCTATTAGTGAGCATGCAAATGATACTTCTTATACTCTTACTTATACAAGTGAATTTAACTTTGATTTTTATGAACCTTGGAATAATGATGATTATTATGATTATGGTGAAGAAGACATTAAATCTACACCTTCTAGTTCTCCCCCAACTTCAACTATTTATCATGTTCAAATTAATGCTAGGTCAAATGTTAAAACACACACACACACACACACACACACACACACACACTTATTCTTATGTACATAGTTTACATAACTTACATTCACATGATAATAAAGTGCTTATAGTCCATTAGCATGTGATACCTCTTTTAAAATTAACATAATAAAAAATACTAGTGAATATTTTTCAACCCCCTTACTACAACATAAACTGTTTCTCAACCTAACCTACACAAGGGTGATAACTCATTTCCCTCTAACTAGGTCCAAGCTATCACTCATACAAAGGATATAGAGAGTAAACTCATCCTCCTTAAAAAATTTCCTAATGTAATATACCAATGGCTAAGATAAATAATAAAACTCAATAGTTAAATGAATCCCTTGATGATTATAATATACCTTCACAAGAGGTAATCTCCTTGATTCATGCCATTGGTGATTTGAAACAATAAGTATAACATCTCACATTGGAGAATAAAACATACCACTCTTGGTATGATTCCAATGCCATCCATGGAAATCTTATTTTTCATATAAACTTCATTACAAAGTTGCCACCTAAATTTTAGATACTAATGTTATCTAAATTTCATGGGCATGGAGACCCATAATTATAATTCTAGGCTTATGGAAAATCCATGGCACATGCCACCAACAAGTTAACTCTAATATAGTTATTTCCAAAGTCCCTAAAAGGGGAGAAACTAAATTGGTTTCATCATGCACTCCATAGTGGTTCATTACATAAATATGATGAGTTAAAACCAATATTTCTCAAGCATTACATACAAAATAAGGGACCTCAAGTCACATATGAGAGGTTATATTCATTAAACCAAGGTGAGATAAAACCAACAAGTGAATACATTATAATATTTAATTCATACATGCATCAATTGATTTACTAGTTGATAAATTTAGAGGTATAGTACATCTTTTCCAACGCCTCATTTTTCCTCTTAAGGATAAATTATTATATCAAACATCCAAATCATTTTGGAATATATGTAACATAGATATATCATTAGAGATAAAATTGGGACTAGTTTATACACATTCAGAGGCATATTTGGATGTATATTTCCTAGAGCCACAATCATCTAGCATGGTACAAGAAACTACTCCAATTATGATTAAAAAACAAGTAGAACATAAACAACTAATAAAAATAATCAACAAGGGAAAAGAACCACTTCACAAAGCACCTCTTATAGTGAGTAAATCATAGGACACACATAAAGGGGTTATATAATTTTTAGATAGAGATAGGTCTCATGATGTATTTCTTACATTATTAGATAAGGAGATGATCACACTTCCTCCTACTCAGAATCATCCAACACACTATCTGTATAAGATAAAAAATAAGCCATATTGTAAGTTCCATAAGATAAATAGACATTCAATCAATAACTATTATGCACTCTAAGATCATATTGACTAGTATGTCAATATACGCATTATAACATTCACATAGGGGGCACTAAGATCTCAATTTACATAATCTCCTTGATCACACTCCTCTACAATTGAGTTATAAAAAGACGCTCCCTTTAAGGAACCATTGGCTACTCATTTTACAAGCCATGTGTTTTCTAAGACACCTAATTATGAGAGATCTCCTACACCATAGATTCAATAGATATGTTATCTAGTTCTTAGAGATTAGAGCAAAATATTCATTTGCACACCAATTAAGATATTTGTAAATATTCATAGAGATTAGATCATAGTCTCAATTCACCCACCAATTAAGATATTTGGAAATAATCACAAATATGAGAGCACAGTCTCAGTTCAATCAATGATCAAGATAGTTACAAGAGATTACAAAAATAAGAACATAGTGAAATAGCCAATTAAGAGATTATAGAGATCACATAGTTTAGAGAATTATTTAAGTATGATATCCAATCAAAATCTTTGATATAGATTCCACAAACATGACTACTAGTAATGTTTCACATGTAGTATCAATTCCAGAGTTCGCTTCTACACTGACACAACATGAGTAGTATGGTCATCTATTCACCATGCCATATGGGTTCAAATAGAATATACCATAGTTACATGATCCACACACATATATCATATGAGACTCCTATAACACCTACACTAATAACTAACATTCCTATTCCACTATACATGTCTACTTAAACATTTATAAATAGATAAAAAAAATTCATTACATTACTTAGATACATACGATAATCCAGTATCACCATTTAACACAGTGAAAAAAATCAAACACATGTAAACATAGACAATATAACCAAATAGAGATACCAATATGCATAATTCCCATATAACAACAAACATATATATATATATATATATATACATATATATATATATATATATATATATATATATATATATATATATATATATATATATATATATATATATAAAACTCAAAACATAGTTTCAATACAAATGTTGTAAATCACTTAATGATTCAAACATGGCCACTAGGACCAACCCCCTCACTCTTACTCTCATATACATACATACTTGAACTAGAGGCCCTAATATCCCTTTGATAACTTGATTGAGGCTCTCTCTCTCTCTCTCTCTCTCTCTCTCTCTCTCTCTCTCTCTCTCTCTCTCTCTCTCTCTCTCTCTCCTATAACACACCCAACTTGATCATACACTCCACATGATTTCATTGTAGACATATGTAATCATCCACTCCCCACCTAGATAATTAGGTGCAAGAATGGTTTGTATCCATAACATTTCATGTGCGTCATACCTATTAGCAACCACTCACCTATATGCCAAAATAGTTATGACAGCTTAATAAAACAAATGAGCATGAATACTAGTAATATCTATAGCCCTTTATATTAACCTATCATCCATGACATCATTAGGAATATGTCATGTTAGTACTCAAATCATTGACTCAAGGTAGTCTCCTAATACTCATCATCACTCAAACCTGGACATATCAATGCAATGCATCGGATACCTACCTAAGTAAATAAATGACAAAATAAATAGACTATACAAATATACAATAAAAAACTACCATCAATAACCCTAAGGGGTTCCACATGATTTACATCCTCTGTGACAATCCCATATCTTGGAAATAAAGGTTCCCAACTATGCTCTTTCCACCATAATACATAGGCACCAATAGATCCTATATTGTCCACATCTATTATATCAATCATTGAATCCTTCTCTATCAATAGAATCAAAGCTAAATATATAAATGATGGTCTAGACCTACTACCTAGCCTCACTAGATCCCAAAAACTCCTCAACCGCACCAATGACACTGGTGGCACATCTTGAGTAACACTAAAATGACATGCCACCCACTCATATTGGAATGTCTCAAATACATTAACGCATTAGTCATGCATCCAATAGCTCACTAGAACCCATCTTAGTTGAACATCATCCTTAGGCCATCCCACATAGCCCCTATAGGGCCTCTAGATAATGTTTTTGGTTGTCAATCTATCAAGCACCTATTGACACTACATCATATTACTCCTGGGCATTGAGGTCATACCAATCCACCTCTCTTTAAATGTTTAAGGGTGATTCAAATCACTTCATCGAGGCAATGCTAGCCTACTCATTGCTATATGTCCATATGCCCAATAATGCATCAATGTAGAATATCCAAAACCTCATACACACATTTATTACATAAAATGGTAAAAATAATGATACAAGTGGGATAGCATAGTGAGACCTCATGAGAACATGGTGCCATCCTCATATATGTCCCACACTATGTCATACAACCTATATGAAATTAATACCCTACTCACATCTATGACCAAAAATGAAGCCAATAAAATTACTAAAACTTTTAAAATTATAGAACATTCACTGTGAAAATTAATGACAATAATATATCACTATGGGTCCTTGCACAATGAGTCCCCACATATATCATGTAAAAATACTTAATGACCCATTTTATATCTGAATCACTAGTATCCTCCTATAAATCTACTCTTTTCCCATTAATTGATAACTATAGAATCCTATACACATCTTCTAGGGTGACAATCATCTCCCTAATAGCTAGCCAAAATGTATAGTTATCTGCATCCCACCTCTCACATAGTGAAATCATCATGTGTTTATCCCAAGGCATCAGATCTAAGGATGCCATGTGACTCAAACTAGCTCTCTCTACCATGTCCATATCTATATCTATTAGGGGAAATCCCCATAATGTCTCCATCATCTAGTTACTTTGGAACTCTCTCATGCACACCTCAACCTACAAAATAAAACCAAAACTAACAGTAGCATCACAAAATATCAAATAAATATACAATAATTATCAAACACTAGTCAACAATAAAAAAAAATCACAAACTAAGCCTACTAGACACTAGTACTGCATATGGGAAGTAGCACTGGATAATAATGCCATACCCAAGACATTATTTCCATGTCTTGGAAACTAGCACCATTATTAGGATAATAGCACCATATTTCTAAAAATGGCCTTAAAATACTAGATTTATAGTAAACATAGTAAAAAATGTACTACATGTGATAAAAATAGGAAAAATAATAGGCTCCTTACCAAGGTAACCTCCTCCCCAGCCTAGATAAATACCTCCACCTCCTCATACTAGGTCAAAGTCATTCCTTGTCTCCTCAACATACTCTCTAGCTTAGATCAAACAATAACTATCAAGTCAAATGATTCAAATGAATAATCAAACTGATTAATTAATATATTTAAGGCACATTTATAAAAATTCCACCTTAGTAGGGTTGACATTACATGCTTATTTAACCAAATAATACTGACTTCTTTAAAATGTAATATATAGAGAACCATAACTTTGATTTGTGATCCATTTCTTGCACACAGGACTTGGCCTCAATGTACCTCACCCCATATTAGTTACATTAATATCTTGATCACATTCAACTATACAAAATGATAAAACTTATATTCCCTTAAAAATTTAATATAGACCAAAAGTCTATCCCATTCCCAATTTCAAAAACCTACTCCATCACAATCATTAAAATATTCAAACCTAAAACAATATCACCCCAAATAACTAACTATCATCATATCAATCATTACCCCTTTTGGTTAGACACCCTTACCTTAGTCTTAACTCTCTCAGCAAAAGTGGGTGTAAATACACATAGAATGGTTTAGATATACATATTCAGACACATAGGTCTACTTAGATATAGATATTCAAACACACATGTCTACTCAGATACAAATATTTAGACACATAGGTCTACTTAGATACATATATTTAAACACAAACATCTACTTAGATACAAATATTCAAACATAGGTATACTTAGATACATATATTTAGACACAAGTCTACTCAAATATACATATTTAGACACATAAGTATAAAAAGACAAATATTTAGACATACAAGTTTACTCAAATACATATATTTAGACACACAAGTATACTCGAATACAGATATTTAGATACATAAGTTTACTTAGGTATATATTTTGGATCAGATATATTGTTTGAATCAGATATATGGTTTGACTTAAATATATAGTTTGTCTTAGATATATAGTTTGAATTATATATATATATATATATATATATATATATATATATATATATATATATATATATATAGTTTGACTCAGATATATGGTTTAAATTAAATATATAGTTTTGCTTAGATATATAGTTTAACGTATATATAAATATATTTAGATACATAGTTACATTACTCAAATATCAAGATTTGGGGCATGATGTAGAGAACACATCTTTGATTTTAATTTTTAAATTGTCAGGTTACACTCAGATTGTCATTAGGATGTCACTAGGATGCCACTAGGGTTTCACCAGTTTGGGTCACATGATCATCTATAGTGGTTGATCCATAGCCTTCCATCAGACCTAGATTATATACTTAAATTTAGTACACATATTAAAGTGGGTGAAATTAGGCCTTGTTTCTCCACATATCTATTTTACATACTCAAATTTACTACACATATAAGAGTGGGGGCAAGTAGGCCTTATTTCTCCACATATTCAGATTATATACTCAAATTTATTACACATATCAGAGTGGGGTAAAACAAACCTTATTTCTCCACATATATAGTTTACATACTCAAATTCAATACAAATATTAGAGTGGGGGAATGTATGAATTATTTATCATCATATTCAGTTTAAATACTCAAATTTAGTCTACATATCAAGGTGGGGAAAAAATAGGGTTTTGTTCCTCATGATTCATATCACTATCAAATACAGTATAAAGGAAACCCATATTATATATATCCTCTTCACATAATTCACTCCATCTCCTATCCACTTATCTAGCCAAGAAGTGGGCCAGGTCCAGATCATATACACACAGGCAAGCACAAGTACACATTCCTCTTTTTCTTTTAATCTAGTAATTTTATTTCATTACACTACTAGAACAAAAGGGGAGAAAATGTATATAACCTATTTTGGTCAAACAACGATAAGTACTATGTCTATTGTTGTTATTTTACATGAAGGTCTTAATGATGAATATGTCACTTATTCACATGGTCATTTTGGGTCTTTTAATCTTTCTTATATCTTAGTGTTCCTATTTTTTCATCCCTAATGGTCCCAAGTCACCTAATCCTAGTCACAGGGGACCCTAGCCTATCCTACCCAATCTTAACTCTATTTTTAGGCCTTAAGACACTAACACCCTTATCTAGATAATAGTTCCATGTGGCATTAGTGCCCAATTATGGATCTATTGTCCAACAATCATTATCTCCCATGTTTTGGGTCCTAACCCTACCTTGAGCCTTTTCTTATGTTTGTATCCCACTTTTTGTGACTTGTCAGCCAATAAATAAGGTCTTAAATTAAAATAAAAGTTAATTCTATATAAAGAGCCTCACAAGGAATTTTACATCTTGAACTTATTATTTTGGCACATAATTATATAAAATTAGTCAATAATACACCTCAACACTCTGTATATTACTTAACTATCACATATAAACATTTCATGCTTGATCAAAGAAGGGCCTAAGAAAAATTCATTCTAACATATCATGCACATTGATTATGTATGTTCCCTAAGGGAGAACTACATAAAATTTGAGACCCCTAACATTGGGGTTTTTATAAGTAGTTACTAGGAAAATAATAGTTCTACTCTGTGTGATCATAATATCTCACAACCTAGTTTTTCCCTTTCTTTTGCATTTGATCTGGTTGTTATTTCATGTGTATAATTACTCATTAGGGTTTTGGAAGATATTCAATCAAAACAGTGACAAAAGGGAGCTTATAAAAGACACAAAACCACCTATAAGTCCCCTCAACTCTCTTATAACTTATCTAAAACTTTCTAAAAACTCCTCCAAGAAGGACACTAGTGCTATAATTAGACACTAGTGCCACATGGTACTACTATCCACATAAGGGCACTAATTTATGAAGCCTAATTTATATATAATCACATAATAAAAGGTGTATGAATGGTTCTCAAGCCTGTTTGAGCCTCCTAAGTCATAAAAATACCTATTTTGCTCTAGATGAAAACTCTTTCTTTACATCTTTGCTATATTGGGAAAGGATTTTCAAATCAATTATTTATTATTATCATCTCAATTTATTGTTATAATTAACTCTTTAAAAGCATAGGATTTACATGCATTACATCCTAAATGGTTAAAATAGTTTGGTATATGGCATATTAGTTTCATACACACATGCATTTCACGGTATACAAGTGCAATTCAAGTCATACAAGTTACATATTGACATATAGATGTTGGAATTTCCTCTACCCATTGGCCATGCTAATATTGGGGGAACCTTATTACATATGTTTCACTATCATAAGTTATATATTTTTATTACCTCTCTACCATGTTGAGATACATATATTTCTTACACATGTATTTCTAGTTATTAATATCTTATACAATACTACATAGATATGATATTTTACTAGTATGTGACATTGATATATGTGAATGATGTAGATTAGTATTTACTTATTCTATGCTTCATTTATGTTGTTACTCTTGCATAATATACTAGTAATTACTTGTCTATTATGTGTCACCCTTGGCCTTATTTGATGTGACATATTTATTTCCCTTGTTGGAAACATATTTACGTCTCTTGTATGTGGCCCTTGGACTTGTTTTATGTAATATATATATGTCCTTTATTTGAAACATATTTCCTTAGTGACTTGTGTCTATCAATATTGACCCTCTCACAACAGTTTTTTTTGAAAATCTAATATTTACTTAGGGCCAATCCATATACCTAGTGTGTTGGTGGTTTAGGAAATTACCCAAATATATATATATATATATATATATATATATATATATATATATATATATATATCAAGGCCTCAATTGATAAGAACTTGGCACTTATTTGATACACATCTATACACTATTGTATATTGAGAAAAACTACCCTATTCATCCCAATTTTTAAGTCAATCAATAAGAGCAATCAAAATATAAGTCTGAAACATACCAAAGTCAAGTAAAATAAATCATCACCAAATATCAAATCCAAATCATTAGTTGTATGTATATAACAAAGAAACATAATTACATAATCACACTAAGTGGAAGAACTATTTATGGCTTGATCTACCTCCTTAGATTATCAGATATGTAGGCAATGGTCAATCATCAATGGTGGTGATTAGGGTTAGCTCAACCCATTACACTTTCCTAGTTTTTTGTAGGTTTATAGCCCTCATAAGCATACTTAATGTTTCAAGGTGAAGGATGATGATTTATATAGTTGCATGCATCATCAAGGTATGACATCACACATACAAAGATTTTAAAGATAGGTGAGGGTGATCATATGGTCATAGACCATATTTTATGCATAGATCACTATCAATCATTATAGTTTCATATCAATAGTTGATACTGACCTAAAGTTGACAAAAGTTATCTTGCATATATAAAAACATAGTTCTAGATCTGAAAGAATCACATTAATACTTCATCATATTTTCCACTATCAAAACATAATCATATTCATATAGTTAGTCAAAAAATATAAGTTCTTATCCCTTTTTTATACTTACTATATTTAACATATGCCACTTTTCAAACCATTATAATCTATTTCAATATTTTAAATTTATGTTCATGCTTAAATACCATTTTTAGTAATGTAAATTCACATACTAGGTTATATCCTTTTAGGGTTTCTAAAATTAAATTAGGGTAAAATAGATATTAAATCCAATATTAATATATCTTACATGTTATGGATTCTTATGATGCCTTTCTTTTTTTATTACTTCACATTTTGGGGCATCTTATGATTTCCATCCTTCTCTTAATTTAGATTTTGGGGCATATTTAAATACTCATCCTTACCTTAATGCACACCTTTAGATCATCTTATGATACCCATCCTATCCCTTCCTCAACCTCAAGGATGTATCTAATGACACTTTCTCGTTCTTGATAATTCACAATGAGCTAAAAAATTCAAATCCAAGAAATATTATAAGATCAACATTTTATTTTTATGAATGTAACTTATTCAAGCTATATTCCTCTTTATTACATGTATTTAGTCATTTAATTCATATTTTATGCTAACACTATTTTCTTGTTTCTTATAACTACCCTATGTTACAACATAATTTATCTACACCTATGGGTTTATCTTATGAGCTCCTGGATCCTATCTACATAACCTTTAATTTATGTAGTCTCCTCCCTGTTGGGTTTGTTATCTAAATAAGTTAAAACTTATTAACTATTTAAATTGTATGTTATATTATAATAAAACATTGATTTAAATGTAAAAGGATGAAAATGATTGAAAAATTATACTTAATATAAATGGAAATAACCTAAGGTATTAAGATACTTAATGTGTTATTTTTTATTTAGGATTGAGATTTTATGTAGGTAACAAAAAGGGTTGGAAGTGGATTCAGAGTCATTTAGATCAAGAATTAGGTATGTAAAACTACATGGAAAAATATATCAATCTCTATATTCCCATTTTAAATTATAACATGTCTATCTAAATTCATTCATGTAGACCATGCCTCTCTATTTTTGCACATGCCTTTTTATCTACTTATAAAATGTCTTTGTGTCTGATATCATGGGATATATTTGTGTTTAGTATCCATAAACGTATCTCCTTATATTTGAAACTTTATGTCAAATTTTGGAATTAGGTTTAGGCTTGAAAAATGGGGGAAGAAGTGGGTTGAGCTAACCTAAACCACTTGTTGCCTATGCATCCAATACTTTAAAGAAGGAATTAAAATCACATGTAGTTATTTGTATTAGGTGTATGTGTGAAATGGTGATCCTTTAGTGAATGTATCATGTAATCTAGATTTTGACACTTGGAAAATTTAAAACTTGGTTTGGCTTAGTTTCTTCAAACTCATATAGGGCTTGCTTGTTATTATTAATTATTGAAGTGGGAAGTGTAGATATTCAAATTTGGTATTAAATACTTGACAATGTCATTATTTACCTACCTTCACCCTACATGACTTGTGTTTGCATATATGAATCTTATTCATCACTATCTTAGTATTATTGATATTAGTGATCTTATAATAAGTACACCCATCAAACCACCACCATATTTGAACACACCTACATTTAAAAAACCTACTTATATTACAATTACATCTTCTAAAGAAAGTTTACAAAAAGGGAAAAATGAATAATTACACAAGGAAAAAAAATAGAAGTAAAAATTATAAAAGGAAAGGTTGCATAGAGAAAAATTACAAAAGGAACAATTGCTAAAAGAAAAGTTGTAACTAGAAAAATTATAAGAGAAAGAAGCACACAGAAAACATGAAAATGTACTTATGAAAGAGGAAACTAAGGAATCATATTTTATTAATAAATAGGTTCTTAAGAATGAATTTCAATATCAAGATGTACCTAAAAAGGCTAATTTCATAAGCATGGTTTCTAAGGGGACAACTATAAAGCCTTCTTAATTTCTAAAGTCTATGATCATTAATACTCACATAGATGGAAAATAATGCAAAAATATCAGATCCAAATCCACTTATGAAGCTAATATACGTAGCACAACACTTATCAAATACACTGAATATGAAATTCAACACTTGGATATGACTATTGAATTTGACCATTTCCATAGGAGCTATTCCTGTGGCACATATGTATTTGTAACACATCATGAAACTATAGATTTAAAATTGACCCTACATTTGTTTAGTACAATGTCATATTAGGAAAATAATGGGTTGCATTAATGGGTATAACATTAGATAATAATAATGATTATATTACATACAATGTTGTAAGTGTCACCTTTTCTATTCCAAATGATGGAATATCTACATATCAAGAAAAGAAAATGGAAACTATTTCTTCCACTAAGAATCAAGGAATAATATTAATTTTTTTATAAAATTAAACATAATATCCAAGAGAATGATAATAAGGAATGTGTTGAATAGAAACAAAATTATAAAAATTATTTCCATGATATGGTGTAGTTAATTATGCATATCCTACTATAAATACAAAATATGATTGGAATGAAAAGTCTAAAATACATGAAGAACATGGAAATATATTAGATGATTACAACATGTATGATACATAACATGTATGTGAGCATCCCCTTGATGGGATATTTGACTGATAGGAACATAATATATTATACATAGCTTCTTTATGTTTTTTATCTTACTTATTCCTTCCATTATTCTATCTTGACACATGTACATATGATCTTGCATTGATAATTCTTCCAGCTCTTGGATTTATTTTCACTTGGATTTTTCATTTATATTGTTTATCATGATTCAAATATCTATGACATATATATTATGATGATTCATCCTTCATCATAGTATCATTATAATAAACATTCTTTGTGACATACTATTTTCCCATTCATAGATGTTGACTATCTATACATGTTATGGCTTGCATTGAGTTTACATGATCACATACATTTATATTTACATATTACATGAGAATACACTCTATCTTACCCATTGATGGCATGATTAATTTTATATCCACATACATTATTAAGATACATTTTTATAATACACATATATAGTAGGGGCATATCATTTGCCTTCATTTCCTCCAAATTATCATGTTACATTTGTTACACATTATTCCTTAACATATGTTATAAATTGTTTAGATTCTTACCATTATTGTATTTCAAATCCATACTAATTATTATTTCTTGTATGTATTCATATATGTAAAAATATAAAATAAATTCAAAAATACCAAAAAAATCAAAATATTAAAAAATAAAAAATTAGGACCTAAGCATAACATGATTACTCCTCACATTTTTTATATATTTTATTTATCACATGTTTAGTAGATTACATATTTTTTTTCATACACACATGTATTTCATGGTATATGAATGTAATGTAGGACATACAAAATATACATGGATATATAAATGGTAGACATTCCTATACCTAAGGGCCATGCCAATGTTGGGGGAATCTTATCTTGTAGGTCACATTATTACAGGTTGTATCTTTATATGACCTTTCCATTTACCATTTTAAACTACATTGATTGACTAAAAATGTCTTACTACTTTCTCATATTATATACAATGTTATATTTCATATATATGTGACTTTTCTATGTTGTGACATTGACATATATTGATAGTGTAGACTAGATACACTTATTCTATTCTTTGTTGATGATTTTTTAGACTACTTATTTATTGTATATTATGTGGTCCCTTGGCCTTGTGTGTGTGAATTTTTAATTTCCATTATTTACAACCCTTGGCCTTACATATGAGACATTTTATTTTCCATTATTTTTAGCTCTTGTCTTTGCGTATGTGAAATTTTATTGTCCATCGTGTGTGTCCCTTATCCTTATGTGTGTGAAATTATATTGTCCATTATTTTCTACCCTTATCCTTGTGTGTGTGATATTATATTTTACTTTAAGTGTGGCCCTTGGCCTCATATGAGACATTAAGTGTTATTGCATATGATTTTATTATGTGCATCATGACCATGAAATTATATATTGATCTTTTTGAGTTTATGAGTTTCATTATCCATATCACACACCTCCCCATTTGTGTGCAATTCTATGATTAACACCATGCAAATTTTACTAAGTATTATTTAATGTTTATATAAATGATGGTTACTATTGTATGCCTAATTTTTATATACATTTTGACATGTAATTTATTTGCCTTATAACATATTTTTCATTCATGTTTTGATGAAATATTATCCACATGTTGACATGATTAAATATTTTACATAACATGATATAGTTTAGTTTTTTATTTTGAGATGAGTAACTCACAGGACACATCCCTCACCTAAAAAAGGGTGTATACTAGTGAGATTTGTGTAGAGAATTAAGCTTTCACAAGAAGAAAATTCATATTTTTCAAAAAAATTATAGAATTTAGATATTTTTAAGTGTTTTAAATATAAATTTGGGAGAAATTTTTACACATCAAGACATATTTTCATTCATTTTATAAGATCATGGGATATATATTCTCAAATTTGGAACATAGAATATCATATAGATGCATATAATTCTATATCATACTAGTACAGATTCATGGGGTAAGAAGTCTTTTCATTCACATACACATATAATACAATTTTATATTTTAAAAACATATTATATGGTGCATAGAAGTGAGCAACCTTGAATATATAAGTTTATTTGTAGTGGTTGATTCATGTTTATTGATGTGATATGTGTTTAACCCTAAAAATATAGAGTTGACGTATCTAAGGTTAATAATATATAAATGAATAAACACAAGGGTGATAATTAAATATATATGAGTCCAATTGTTTTTAAAAATTATATATAATACATTTTGAATTTTTCATATTGAGATATGCTAAAAATGGAAAGCACGACTATGATAGATATTATAATGATAATGAAAACAAGTACTTAACTAATTTTGATGATAATATAGATATAGATATATAAAATCCATGAAGTAAACTATAAGAGTATTTTGGAATAATATAAAAATTATAGATTTAGTGTCTCTATAAATACAAACATTTTCATTATCCTTGGATGGTTACATAGACACTAATGTCTAGGTTGGATGCAAGTGTCCTATATATAATACCTACTAAAATATGATGAGACCACTTGGATGATGTTGGGTTTTATGTCACCTTCACTTTAGTGAATTAATATTTGGGTTATGGATTGTCACTCCTTGTAAAATAACAAAACCTTAGTTTTTCCTCCTCATATTGGCTATGGGAAAAATGGGCTAGTGGGAATGTTATCACTCAGAAGTGCACCCTACTAAGAATGTGTGTTTGTTATCACTCCTATTGATATAATGGAATATATCCAAGGTGTGGGTGACCTTATTTGGGATATAGTATCTATATTAATTTATGTTTCATTTTATTACACTCCTCATGACTCTCTAAACTCTCTTAGATAGTGATTTCTTGACTAGGAAAAGGGTAAAATGAGTAATGCTAAAACTTGAAAATTGAAATTAAAATTGAAAATTTGGGATGATGCATAAATATGAAATTTAATTATACATATATTTAACACATTTTTTAAGATAAAAAACTTTCATAAATTCACTTCATTCTCATACAATGACTCTTGCATCAGTATTTCACACATAGGTCTTGATTAACACTCACACTAACTTAGAATGATTGAATTCACTTCTAGATTAGGTATAAATCATAATTATAAACTTGGTATGACCTATAAGAGTTATTATTTTCTAAATAAATGTGAAAATTTCATACATAAAAAATAGGAAAATAAGTCACTCACTAAGTTACATCAATGAATATTAAACACACACTTCATGAACAACTTGAGAATGGAGGAAAATCAATGATTTATTAATTCAAAGGTGATACAATAAAAAATTTGGTATATTTTTTTAAGATAAAATAATAATATTATAATAATAATTAAAAAATAATTTATAAATATAAAATAAGAAGAGATAAAAGACAATAAACCCTAAACTGAATGAGTCAACATGTTAATGCCACTTCATTCCTAGTTCAACTAAAACTTAACTCAATCTTAAACTCCAAATTACAAATTAATAAATATAATGTATTGAATTTTAAATTTTTATCATTTTAATATGGCATATAAGTTATGGATATAATTTATTTTGAATGTTTGAAAATTCAAAGGTTATTGCATGTGTTTGAATAGTCTTCAACTTGAAGAGATCTTTGACTATCTTTAGTTAACTCCTTGTGGATAGTTTGAAATATTTTTTATCTTAAATGAAATATATTTTATCTTGAATTAATATTTAATTTTTACTTAAATTATATTTATTTTTATCTTTGAGTTTTAATTGAGCTTCTTGACTTGCAACTTGGAGTTTGAATTCAGTTATCTCACTTGCAACTTGCATGCATGTTTGACTTCTTGAATTTATAAATTTAGCCAAAATCAGGGTGTAGTAGGAGAGAGATTACATGCTTATTATTGAATAAGTATATTTCATGAAATAAATTATCAAGTCTTAAAAAATACTTCAACTCAAATTCTCCACTTTCACATGTTTCAAACTCCACTTTTCTAGGGCTCCTTGAAGGCTTCTTCTATTTGACTTGACCTTTGTTAAATTTAACCCAAATGGGGTGAAAATGTTAGAGAGATAAACATGTCTATTTTTAATTATTAATTAAATATCTCAGATAATATTTCATTTGATTATGACAACCACATCTCTCCATACTGGTTATTCTTGGATATGCCTATCTTCTGTAACTTGACAAGCTTCTTAAATACACTGTGAGAACGTGAAACTTGATGAATTTTAATTTTTTGAATATTTAATTAGTATAAATATTATATTAAAATATAAAAAATATTTTAAAAAATCTTAAAATATATTTTCAACTCCAATATATATGTACAACTTCAAAAAATGCCATTTTGTGTTCTCTTGAGCTCTCTTGCTCTCAAAAAATCTTGATTTAGATTAGGGGGCCTAAAATGATTTATAGGCCTCAAAAAATAATAATAAATTTATAATTGTATATTTATAAATGGTTAATAAATTTAAAAGTCTTAAAATATTCAATACTCTTCATCAAACTCCCAAACTAAAATTCACAAAAAAGTGTCTGCTTGCTATTTGTAGGGTGAATTGAAGATGTTTTTCAATGGGATGAGCCTATTTTGAAATGGTTTTAATTCAATTATAATATATTAATAATTTAAATTAATTATACACAATATAAAATCATTTTTTCTATTTTAAGGACATGAAACACTCATTTATGACTCCATTTGTGAGCAAAATAGTGAAAAACCTTGGCTTCCTTCATAATCAAACTTATGTTTTGTAATTTTATATATCATAATATATATTAAAGACATTAAAAACAATTAAACATTAAATTACATAAAAAAAAACTTAAATTTCAAATTTCAAGATATTTTATTTAATAAAACACAAAATATGTACTTTTTGGTGTTTCCTAGCTTGCATAATTTCATTTTTGAATGCCTAAAGGTCTAAGTTTTGCCATTTATTGAGTTTTATGAGGAATAAATATATAATTATTTTTTAATTATGAAATTAAATAAAAAATATCATAATTTCAACCATTTTATGTCTTCAACTAATCACTTAAACCTCTCAAAAAGTGCCTTTTCTGACTGTCTCTCTTGCTTACTTGAAACCCTGATACCTATACTTTTTCCTTTGTCAATTACTTGCCTAAAATTTTTTATTTAAGAAAATTTATTAAGGTAATTTATTACCCATAATATCTCACAATTTTTTTTTAAAAAAATGAGCTAAAAAATGCAATTATATCTCTTAAAACTAAGCCATTAGGGTTTAATAAGTGTTTTAGAGGACCTATTTTTATTAAAAATTGTTCATAAAGTTAAGTTAATTTAATATGAAAAACATTAATGTAATATTTAGGTAAAATGGGCCCTAAAATAACTCTAATAATATTCAAACCAACTCTTCTTCACCTTCATGCACTGAACATTTGAAAATTGCCTTCACTAGCTTGCCACTGGCTAGTTAGAGGAATAAAAGAAACCTCTATAAAAATTTAGACTTGTGAGTTATTAATTATCATGGTTTTATAATTATTAAATTTTTATTATTTTTTGGATACATTTTTTATTTTTCACTTCATGAATGGAGTCTTCTTGAAAACATGCACATAAGTAATTTTGACTAATGGTGGCAAAATTATCAATATTCTTGGTGACTTTGGTTGGATGTTTGCATGTTAAACACTAAATAAAAATATATATATCCATTTTGATATATAATTATGAAAACATAACCAAATTTTAAACTAAAAATGTTATCAAGAAACTACAACACTTGTGCATAAGCACTTGTTGAATTTAAAACTAGAACAGCTACCAACTGAAAAATGTGCAAGTTAGTACTTAGAGGAATGTGAAAACCAAAACTAATAATATAACATGTGCATAAAAAAACTTTGAGGAAAATTAAATATAAACTATTATGTATAAATAAAAACCTATCTTCAATAATAATGCTTAAGATTAATCCCATTTAGTAGGATTGAGAGCTCTTTACCATTCATCTTGGCTAGTTAGAAGGTGTTGTGAGGCTTGCAACTTGAGATCATGTAAGGACCAATCTAAAGTGAGTCAATTTTTTTGTTTATTCATGGTTTTAATCTACACTCATCTCATTTGAGAACCAAGTAACCTTATTTTAAGCTCCTTGAAGATGATCTATCAAATGTTTTATTTATATGTGCTTGATGCATCTCCATACATAACATGGAATGATTTATGAGTTCCTCTAACTTCATAAGTTTAGCATATCTCTCCAAAAATTCTAGCTAATATATTAATTCTAATTAATGTTCTCAATTGAGATTGGCAATATATCTTCTCTCCCTACACTATCTTATAGGGTGAATTGGAAATAGACCTCTTGAAGGTGATCCTATCAGCCCATAAAGCTATTTTTGATTTCAAATACCAAGTTATTTGATTTTATTCAATGGTTATAATAATGATCTTAAATTTTTTTTTGTTAGTATGCATAGCAAGGCCATTGCCTTTTAAATAATAATTTGAATAAGTAATGAGATTCACACTATTTTAGATAACCCATTGACTAATTTTAGCCCTTATAAATGCCATAACATTATTTAAAATTATAGTAGAATGAACTCCAAACCTTGTTCACAAACTTTCATAGAATTCCAAGACACTATATTCATTTTCTTCTTTCAAAACCACTACTTTAGTCCATCTAGTAAAGTAATATGTGGCTATAAGTATCCAATTGTGGCCCAAACTATAAGGTGGATTGATGAGACCAATGAAGTCCAAACCCCATTAGACAAAGGGATAATATACAAAAATGGGTTGAAGAGGTAGAGAATTAAGCTTCTCCTTTCCCTATTGGACAAAGGGATAATCTACTAAAATGGGTTGACTGAGAATCTCTAAATATGTTTGGCCAATAGTATCCACCCCTTATGATCTTGAGGGTTGTTGTCTTTACTGAAAAGTGGCCTCCACCTTGTCCATAATGAAATTATTCAAGTAATATTTCAACTTGATTTCAATCTACTCATCTCAACAACATGCCATTAATATATTTTTTGAAAAATACACCATCAACAAATATAAAAAAATGTATCACAACCTAAAGTACCTTATCTTTGAACTAATTAAGTTTGGAGGATACATACCACTTTGAAGGTACCTTACCATACTTTGAAACCATCTTTGTGAAGATGTATGATTGGATGAAATATCTTCATCATTGAAGATCAAAACTACCTCTTTGCTTTCCTACAAGTCTTGACCCAAGTGCTCACACAACCCTTTTCCTCTAATCATATTGGTTACCTTTGTTTACACATCACATTCCATGACCCTTGTTATCCATCCTGATCTCTTTTCAATTATTTCCTTGTTCAACAAGAACTCTTTGATGTTAATATAAACAAACATCACGTGGATATTATTATTAAATAATAAGTACCTAAAATTTTTGAGACATATTATTATGGAAATCACATGATTCTTAATAAATGTGTACCTTGTTTCATACTCTTGAAAGCCTTGGCTAAAGAATGCTATTTGCTAATTCAAACCTTGTGAATTTTTTTGTGTCAATATTCATGAAATTTTATCAACATTAGCATGTGCATACAACACAAAATCTTTTGAAAAATAATGATTGATGAGATTGGGAGAACTAACAATGGCTTACTTGATCTCTTCAAAAAAATTCATACCTTCTTTGGTCCAAGTAAAATTTTGATTTTTTTGAGCATAGTTGTAAGAGGCTTTGCCAAACTTGCAAAATCATATATATATATATATATATATATATATAACCATCTTATAAATTTATCTTTCCAAAGAAACTTTGTAATTATTTGTTATGATTATGCAAAGATAATGCAACAATATAATCTATTCTTTATGGATTAATACTCAAACCATGCTTATAAATAACATGACCAAGGAGTTTACCTTCATGCATTGAAAATACATACTTTTTTAGGTCAAGTGACACCCCATATTACCTAAATCCCTCAAATACTTCTCAAATATTAATCATGTGATCATTTGCATGCTTTAAAAAAATTGTAACATCATCCAAGTATATAAGAATAAACATATTTATCAAACCTTTAAATTCCATATCCATGGCTCTTTGGAATGTTTCTCCTGCATTAGACAACCCAAATGACATTTTTATGTAAGAAAAGGTGACCCACTTTGTGGTTAAGGCTATTTTAAATTGATCATATTCCTTGAAAAGTATTTGGTTATATCCATTATAACCATCTAACAATGAAAACCTTTGCAAACTAACCACTAACTGTAGGATTTGTTCCATTAATAGCAAGGGATAATGGTCCTTAAGTGAGGCCTTATTTAAGTCACAAAAATACACACTTAAAATGATTTATCCATTCTTATTCCTCATAGAAAAAATATTATCCACCCACATGGAATTCATGATGGGAAATATGATAGATGATTCAATCAATTTGTGAAGCTCTGTTCTCATCAAAGGTTCCAACTTGGGTTAATTGGCCTTTGTCTTTGCTTCTTAGGTTTTTATCTTATTATAATTCAATAGTGTGTTGAACATAAATAGGATCAAATCCTTTTAAATCACTATAATCCCATGCAAACACATCAGAAAACTCTTTACATAAATCAACAAAGTAATCGTTTTGAGTTTGAGAGCATACTTTACCAAGTTTGAGACATTTTCCATTGACTATGTCAATGCTTGCATAATTTTATTCTTTGGAAGACAATTTTTTCCCCCCTTATTACCTTATCACCCCTAATGAAAATATTATCAAGTGTGACAAGACCCATGGGTAAATTGTTAGAATTGAGTTGAACTATTTGATCACCATACTGTTACAAAAGTTTTGATTGATTTCCAAAAGAGAATTCAACCTCTTCTTGTAGAAAATGAACAATTTGATCATCATATTTGAAAACTTATAAATTAAAATTATTATCAAGAAAATATGATCTTACCATAATCTTGATGTATGGTTGAGTTTTATCCTTATTTATATTAGCTAGAATGTCAAATTATGCTCCAATTACATCCAACCTATCTACATGCTTATTGTTCTTTTTAGGCATTGCTTGTATGTCAAATGCATCAAAATATTCTAGAAGATCCCATACCCTATGTTTTTATTATTTTAAAAATTTATTTTTATACAAATTCAACCCTCTTATTTGATGTATCACAAGATCACTATCTCTAAATTCCTATAAGATATTACCTCTCATATTTCTAGCCCATTACAAACCATGAACTAAAGCCTCATATTCTGCCACATTATTAGAGAATGCAAATTTAAAATTTATATAAAAAAATACCTTTGTTTTTAGGGTGAAATGATAATTATACTATCTCTTTTACCATGTTTATTCTATGAAACATCAAAATAGAGTTGCCATAAACCATCATATTGCTCACCTTCTTTTTATAGAGTTAAAATTTGTGCACCATCCTCATACAAACAGTAAATTCCAAGTCCTTATTCCTTTATCATATTATATGGATAATTATCATTAATATTATTATCTCATTAATAAATAAATAAATTATATACACCATCAAGAGATAATTTTGCTTTATCTTCACTAGTTTGCTCTACTTCATCTAAGATGACACAATTAGTATTAACAATACTAGGCATGTATAGTTCTAAATGAAAATGAGAAATAAGCTATGAATTAATTGTAAATTTTGTTCCATAAATTATTATAAACATAATTTATGTCCACTTAGATGAAAGATACCCACCTATCTTTGAATTTAAGTCACATGATAAGCATATAACAAAATATGGAGGAAGATCCACCACTATCATATCTTACTAAATAGTCACATTTGGGTATGCATGAAGTGTTAATTTCATATTATTGATTAT
Source organism: Torreya grandis (assembly GCA_037957365.1). Classification (NCBI taxonomy): domain Eukaryota; kingdom Viridiplantae; phylum Streptophyta; class Pinopsida; order Cupressales; family Taxaceae; genus Torreya; species Torreya grandis. The sequence goes on from JARHVA010001912.1 coordinate 1,616,741, forward strand.
GCCCACTATCTTATTTAGAGATACATAAATTTTTAAAACACCATTAGTGTTTGGTTCATACACCAAACCCAACTTATTTGCAATCTATTTTGGCATTACTGTGCTACTTGCTCCATTATCAACCATGCAATTATGAAATAATGTATAATTAATAATCAAGTAAAGATATAAAATATGTATATTATTTGTTTTATTATATTATTTTGTGACCTTTAAACCTTTATATACCTATTATTATTTTTTCTTCTATCGCTGATCTGAATTTTCTAGAGCCACACTTTCTTTATTTTTTGGGCTTGTAGATAAGCTAAGACTTGAAAAATCATGTATATGTGTATCCTTTTGTCCTAGGATGATCAATGAATCCCACATAGTCATGATTATGTTATATTTCTTCATATCATCTACTATGTTGAAGGAGGATCCTCCAACCTTTGGTTTTACCTTTGGAATAATAGGACACTCTTATACTTGAGGCACTTGGTGAAGCTTACTTGCTTCAACATGCTGATTTTTTTTGAGCTAAAGGGGAAGAAATTTGATCATTAGTGATTTTATAAATAATATTAAAAACATTTTAACCATGGATTACCTCATAGGGATCATCTATAGCCCTTCTTTTGGCTCTTATAATGGCTGCAACAAAGTTATTTGATTTACTACCATATGATCATCAACTTGGAAATTAAACGAGGTTGCATCCAATTATACTTGTCCATGATTCACTTCCCCTTGTTGAAACATAGATTCATTGCATTGGCCTTATTGAATAAAGACATCCTCTTATGTTATTTGAGGAATTACCATATTATGTGATATTGAAGATTGAATTTGCACATCATTAGTATTAGAAGGCTACCAACTTGAATATTGCATCAAATTATTTTGTACAAGAATAAGGGCCTTGGTTGAGGAAGGAACATTAAGATTAAATCAAGCATAAAAATTTTCTTGTATAATGGCTCTTTGAGCTTGATATGGAGGCCTATTATCTCTATAACCTTGGTGAAGAGTTCTTTGCTCTCTGAATGGATGGTATTTTGGATAATTAGGTGTTTGATATGGCTTATTGGATTAATATTGTTACATCTTCAGTGAAACTAATTCATTATCAAAATATTGTAACATACCATTTATTTAACCAAGCTCATTAAATTGACTATGAGGATCTTGAACTAGACTTTGAGGGGCTAGAATTTGGGTTATTGATGGATTTTAAGGAGGTAGCATAGGTTGTAATTATAGAAAAAATGGAATTAGAGGCCTAGGTGCCAGTTTACCAGCTTGAATTAGACTATTTTCATCTCTAATGGCAACCTTATAGGCATCTGAGAGTGTCCTACCACCCATGGACTGAATCATAACTAGAATATCATAATTTAAGGCTCTCAAAAATCATAAGAATGAATATTTAGAAGATGGACTTATCATAGGAGGTATTTTATTTCATGTATTTATAAATCTAAAATTGAAATCGATCATAAACTCATGTATTGCACTCTTGATGGTAGTGAGATGCTCAATAAGGGATAGATGGTCTGATTTATCTTCAAATTGTCTATATAATACTACACCTAAATCATCTTAACTAGATATGGAATTCAAGGGAGGGTTTTTATATCATTTAAATGACTTTCCCTCAAAGTATATACCAAGTAAATGTATGGAAACATTCTCTTGGGTAACATGGTGGAATGGACACAAGTTGGTCACATATTAGACATGCCCTATGGGTGTAGTTTGATCTTTACCTATGAAATATAGTATAATTTTGAGGGTTGGAGTTGGAATATCATCATATTGGGCTAAATTGAGAGGGCTTACATCATTGAAATGAAAAAATATCTAGTTTCTTGGGATAGCCATGTTGATAATAGGATTTTAATTTGAAGTGGTTTAAATAAGAAGTTAATTTAGTGACTGAAATAGCCTTATAGAATATGAACTTGTTGTATAAACTTTTTTCTTCTAGTAGAATACTCAAATAATTCAACAAATTCAAATGGTATACCTATACTTGTAGACTTGTAGTGACTTTAGGCATGAAATTGGTACTTTTTTCTATTGCAAATGTAGTTTTTTAGCTTTAAATTGTGTCCTACTAGGCATGCTAGGAATTTTTATCACTCAAAAGTGCACTTTTCTAAGAATGTGTGCTTATTTTCACTCCTATTGATATAATGGAAACTCTCCAAGGTATGGGTGACATTATGTTAGAGATAATATCCAAATTAATGACTATTTTCCTTTAGTACACTCACCCAAAGCTCTCTAAACTCTCTCAGATAGTGCTTTCTTGACTAGAAAAAGGGTAAAAGGAGTAATGCTAAATATTAAAAATGGAAATAAAAACTAAAAATCTAGGATGATACACCAATGTGAAAGTTAATGATGCAAATACTTTAAATAATTTTTAATCTATATAAATTTATCACATTCAATTCATTTTCATACAATGACTCTTGCATCAGTATTTCACACAGAGGTTTTGACTAACACTCACACTAGTTTGGAAGGAATAAACAATGGTTGAATTCACTTTGTGATTAGATAGACATAAGAATTAAACACTTTATATGACCTATAAGAGTTATTATTTTTTTCATAAAGGTGAAAATTTTAGACATAAACATAGGAAAATAAGTCATTCACTAAGTTACATTAATGCATAGTAAGCACACACTTCATGAACAACTTGATAATGGAGGAAGATTCAACACTTTATTGCTTAAAAGGTGATGTAGTAGAAAATTTTGGTAGAATTTTTGTATACTAAAATCATAATATCCTAATAATCATTCAAAAATTAATGTACATATATACAAGAATAAGAGAGAGAGAATGCAAGAAACCCTAAACTAGATGAATCAACATGCTAGCTCCACTTCCTTCCTAGTTCAACTGAAACTTAACTAAATATTCAAATCCAACTTATAAATTTCTAATTATAATTTCTTTGAGTTTAAATTTATCTCCTTGGAATATGGTTTATAATTTATGGAGATAAGGTTGTTTAAATGTTTTAAAAGTCAAAGGTTTTTGCATGTGTTTGAATAGTCTTCAACTTAAAGAGATCTTTGACTATTTTTAGTTAACTCCTTGTGGATATTTTGAAATCTTTTTAATCTTCAATAAAATAATTTTGATATTTTATGTATTTTTAATTTTGAATTATGTTACCTTTATTTATATCTTGGGGTTTTAATTGAGCTTCTTGGAGTTTGACTTCAGTTATCTCATTTGTAACTTACATGCATGTTTAAATTCTTAACTTTCTAAATTTAGTATAAAATCATGCATAATAGGAGATATATTTAATGTTTATTATGTAAGGAGTATATTTCATTAATATATGGCCTCAAATATTAACCAAAACTTTAAATCAACTTCTCCACTTTTGTATGTTTCAAGCTCCACTTTTCTAAGGCTCCTTGAAGGTTTCTTCTATTTGACTTGACCTTTGCTAAATTTAGCCCAAATAGGATAAAAAATTTAGAGATATATAATAATGTTTATGTTTAATTATTCATGAAATATCTAATTTAATATTGACTTTGATGATTAGAACCACAACTCTCCATACTGATTCTTCTTGGATATGTCTATCTTCTACAACTTGACAATCTTCTTAAATGCACTATAAGAACTTGAAAATTTATGAATTTGAATTTTTTGAATAGGTAATAAGTATAAATATTATTTTAACATAATAAAAATGGTTTAAAAACCTTAAAATTAAATTTAAACTCCAAAATCCATGTATAAATTTAAAAAATGCCATTTTGTGCTCTCTTGCTCTCAAGAAACCCTAATTTAGATTAGGGGGTATAAAATGAATTCCAATACTAAAAAAAAATTAATTATATTATAATTGGTTATTTATCAATGGGTAATACCTAAAAATCCCAAACAAAAATTTATAAAAAGGTGCTTGCTTGGTGCCTGCAAGGTGACCTAGAGATGATTTTCATTGGGTTGAGAATATTTTGAATTTTTTTTCATTAAAAAATCATGTATTAAGACCTATAAATTAATTATACACACTATAAAATAATTTTTTTTGATTTTAATGACTTAAAATACTCATTTATAACTTCATTTATGAGAAAAAATAGTGAACAACCTTGGTTTCCTTCATGATTAGATCTGTGTTTTGGAATTTTATCTATCCTAAGGTATATTAAATAATTAAAAATACTTGTAAAAATTCAAATACATAAAAATATAATTTATTTAAAATTTAAATATATTTCATTTCATAAAACTCAAAATATTCACTTTTTTGTGTTTCTTAGGTTGCACAATTTCATTTCTGAATGCCTAAAGTTTCGAATTTTACCATTTTATTGAGTTTTATAAAACCTAAATACCTAATTATTTTTTAATTTGAAAATATAATAACCCATATCATAGTTATAACATTGTATATCTTTAACCAATCACTTAAACCTCTCAAAAAGTGCCTTTTTGACCGTCTCTCTTGCTTGCTTGAAACCCTTAAACATGTACCTTTAACTTTATCCATTAGATGTATCAAATTTTTTATTTAGGAATATTTATTAAGTTAATTTATGCACCATAATATCTCAAATAATTTTTTTTCAGCAAGGAACTCAAAAATATAATTATATCTCTTAAAACTAAGCCATTGAGGTTTAAGAAGGGTTTTAGATCACCTGTTCTTCTTAATTATTGTTCATAAAGTTAAGTGAATTTAACCTAAAAATAATTCATGTAATATTAAGGTAATATGTTTCCCAAAATAACCATAAGAAATTTATAATCAAATCTTCTTCACTTTCATGTACCGAGTATTTGAAAATTACCCTCACTAGCTTGCCACTAGCTAGTTAGAGAAAATAAAAGAAACCTTTGTCAAAATTTGGATTTGTGAGTTGTTATTGAAAAATGTTTTGAAATTATGAAAGTTTTATTATGTTTTTTATACATTTTTTATTCTTAAATCCATGAATGGAGTCTTCTTAAAAACCTATACATAAATAACTTTGACCAATAGTGGTAAAATTGTTAACACGACATATGGTGTCAAGTTTCCCTAAATACCACTCTTTAAATGATAAATAAATAAATATCCAATACTATAAATAAGGACTCATATTTATGTATTTATCCTCTACTTGCTAGCTTGTGTGTGAATCATGTAATGTGATAAGAAATCAAAATAATGGCCTAGCTTGTAACTTAGAAAATATATCTCTTGAGTTACTCCTTTAGTAATTCAATTTTTTTTTTCATTATGACTGATATGAGAATAGGATAAAATAGGGAATTTTTGATTTATTGAGTGATTGATTGAATTATTTTTATAGGTTATCTTAGTCTTTTCTAGTTGAGGAATGAATGAGGGTTGATCTTGTATTTATATCAATCCTTTTGGATAAGTAACTCACATTAAAGAACTTATGCCAACCATTATGATACATTTCATTTGAAAACTATATGAATTAAGGGTAATGGATACTTGTGTTGGAGTAGGACCCTATGTTGATATATATGTTTATCTATGACACAAGTGGCTAGTGAGCAAGAAAGTAGGTACAGGCTCATAATTTTTAGAGGCATAATAAAAGTAGGTTTTAAGTATTTTTGGAAATATAGAAGGCATGGGTCATCAATATAATAATGGTCAAACTAAGAGATAGGCTAAGGGGCATAAAAGAGAATAAATGTGGGACTTTTTTAAGTAACAAAGGTATATAATAGAGAGGAACATCAAATATCTGAGTTTTCCAAGTATACAAGATTGAGGTGCTATATAATTCATAAACCTCATCTAAATTTCTCCCCTATTTTATTTTATAATTTAATTTTTAGTTTAAAAGAAAGGAATGCATACCTGGGTGTGTATAACACACCTTATCTTTGCTTGAATCTAGATTGAGTACTTTTTTGGTGACTGACCTACAACCAAGAGCATGATACAATATAAAATTAGTGCATATAATCTAAAATTGAAAGTATTGAAATGATTTAAAATTAAAAGAGTAAGGTTTAGGAGTACACCTATGTATCAATGCAACCATCTTGCCTATTGGTGACTTGATTTGAAATATGTATCATTATTAATCACTAAAATTGAGATTAGGAAAAATATAAATATATAAAGTACATATATATGGAGATAAAGAGAGAAATATATCAGGAATCATGCCCTAACCTTATAGCAAAGATGAACTACCACCTGGTAGTTGAGACTAGCTCAACTATACAACCTAATTATACTTATAACTTGGTGAGTGTGAGTGAACCATGTCAGCTCACATTATCAAATTAGTGAGGCTATATTATAAAGTCAAGTATAACCTAAAATATTGGAAATATTGAGTGACTTAGTGATTTGAACCATACCACAAAGTGATCAAACTACTATAGCATATTGGCTCAATATAGTTTGTAAAACTCCAATCTAGTGGGTGGTTACAGTCTTTGAAAGTATTTGGAATTTGAAACAAACTTATATTTGAAATATTAGGTGAAAATTTCATATCATATGCATCTTAGATATGTCTCATATTAAAATTATGTATAATAATGGTACCAATGTATATAATTCTGCTACAAATGTGTATCTGAGTCATATAACTATATGTTTTGGACACTTTGGAAATTTGAACAAGTGTGGGTGACATGTTACCATAACTTTCCCCCACTATACATAGAGAAATATGAAAAATGATATAAGTTCCAATGTGGAGAACATTTAAAAACATGCTCCCATTGTAATTTGGGTATGGTGAATACCAAATAAGTGTGGAGAACATGTTTCCAAAATATATGATGCAGGAACATCACTACCACACTATGCAAATAAGTCAAGTTATTATGTTAGAGTCTTTTTTAAGTCATGTTTTTATTTAGGAGTCTTATGATGTCTTTCAATTTTGAAGTCTTTTTTAAGGGGTTAAAAACACCCATATGACTCACATGATGAGTCATTAAGTGGTTACAAAATTAGTTATAGATTTTAGGGTCTTAAAATAGATGTTTTCAATTTTGGTGTAGGATTCATTAAATGAATGAGAAAATGGAAGGGGTTAGATTTGAATTAAAAATGATAATTAACTCCAAGAATGAATGAAGAATGTTTTCATTCTAGAAAACCAAAGTTTTAGACCTATATCTAAATTAATACATAGAAAAGTTGACTATATGAGAATGAATGGTCAAGGAAGATGAATGATAATAGTTCTAATGGTTTTGATGCTTATTGGTAAGTTTTTATTAGTTTTCTTGTATTTAAAATAATTATTAGGGTTTTTTTGTTGTAAATACCTTTGAGATGGTTAAGAACATAGTCCCTACCTATGCAATGGTATGAGATTGATTGCACAAATAGAACTTTAAAAAAAAAACCTTGTGAGGACATGTTTGATCATTATTGGTGTAAGAGGTAAATTGAAATGCCTTTCTTTGATAATAATATATAACATTGGTTAATGTAGTTGAAAAATATTTGGAATGTTTATTCCATAGGCCTAGATATATTGTTGTGGGTTTACAGTCTATAATAAAAATAAGACCACATATTCTCTTTGTAAGAAGGATAGATCCTATTGATGATGATAAATATTTAAGAATTTGAATTTGGGTAACATGGGTAAAGCCACCTTTTTTTTTAATCACATATTATCTTTGTAAGAAGGATAGATCTTATCGATGATGATAAAGATTTAGGAATTTGAATTTGGGTAACATGGGTAAAGCCACTTTTTTTTTAAAAAATCACATTATCTATGATTTTTAAGTTAGTGTGAAGTTGCCTAAACAAGAATGTGAATAATAAACTTTTAGTTTGAAACTTGTAAGTACTACATGCCTATGTCATTTATCCTTATGTTTGGAGACTGAGTAAAAGTCTAAGTTTAAACAAGAGGTTCTATTCGGTGAATATTTAGAACATATGAACCATTTAGAAAGATGATATAATATTTACTTTGAAGATTTTATACATTGTGATTAGGTATTTTGTTCATGACCTTCTGAGTGGGTTATCATAGAGACCTTAAGCCCTAGTTTAGGGTAAAACTTAAAAAAATTGTATATCTTTTGATTAAGCCATCAAAATATGATGAAAGTTGGTAATATACTAGTTTTCAAGGTTTTCTAAATGAATAATATGGTTTCATATGTGTATGGACTGATTAAGTACATATTTTGTGGGATATGTTGTAAATAGACCTAATTAGGCTTAAAGTAGGCCTAATTGCAAGGGTTAGAGGCTATAAAAGATATCAAAGAAATGAGTTAAGTCCTAAAAAATTGTGGAGGTGTGTAAAAGGATAGTGGGTGGTAATATATATGAATATTTTTAGTACCATTTTTGTAAATGAAAGTATAAATAGAAAAACATAGAAAAAGGGATACAAGGAGAATACAATAGTAAGATGAGATGATGGAAGGTGCTTGATGTTACAAGAAGTAAAATTTGTATTTAAGAAAATGAGTTAAGTTATATAAAGGATTTTAATATTGAGAGATTATGTATGAATCCCTGTTGTAAGATTATAGTAAATTGGTATTGTACAGGCTAGTGTAACTAAATAGATTTCATGTGAAGGTGAATAGAAATTGAGTGATTAGACAAGTCTAAGATGTTTTATATATTATAAATAATATTGAAGATAACCAAGAAGATAAGTCACAAAAATTTAATAATATCATGACATCAAACCTTTAGAGAGTTTTGACAAACACAAGAAATTGAAGGAGATAGAATGCAAATTTGCATGTGTAGGCAATAGAGTTTGAGGTTATGATAGATTTTGAATGATTATATTCATCATTATTCACCCACTATATATCTAAAACTATGAGTGTGTGGAATCCATGTCTTTATTACATCCTCCCACTAAATCTAAAACTATAATGTTTGTAAGTCATGCCTCTATAACATTCCCCCATTGATATGCCCCCATTTGATGTGAGGGAATAATAGGCACTAGTAGTTACCTCACCTCAAAAGGATAATATACCCATATAACTATGAATGAACCATGTATCATATAGGAAAAAATGTCTAGGTAAATGTATCATTTAAGTACATATAATGTGATCACATCAAGGCCTAATATGCATGGTAAAGATCATAGAAACATATAGATAATCATAGTACAAAATCAACAAGCAAATTAAGCACTCAAAATAAATTAAAAATACAATGATCTAAGGAGACCCAAGAAAAGGGTAATGTTCAAAATTTTACACAATCAAATGAACATGACTTAGAAAAATTTCCATAAAATTAAGAATGACATATTCAAATGTCCATATAATAAGTAATGACATATTCAAATATCATAGGAGCAACAAGGGCATGGGGGATGAAAATAGTAGAGCATATTCAAATGCTCGACAAACAAGACAATAACAAGGAAAGACACTCAAGGAAGTGCATAAAGGAAAACATACACAATCAACATAAACATTCATAGTAACCCATGGATCAAATTTGTTAGCAAAAAATGTTAGGTATATAACATATCCAATACACTATGAAAGATATAATCATAGACAAAATCATGTGTAAGTACATATATCAGCTCAAACATGATAATGTAAAGTGACCATAGAAGGACATAACTTGGATGTATTGTGATCAAAGAAGGTAGATGCCCCCAAAGTCTTGGTGACATGAGTAGAGGGAAAGCCCAACATCCATAAGTTCATAAATCATGTGTCTGTATATTCCTATATCACACTCAACTAAAAATGTAAAAAACATGTATATATAATTAAATAATATTCTATCAATCAACATGAAACTAACACATAGATGCGAAGGAGCCAATAAAATATGTAGATGCTGAATATTTTTAGAATTTTAAATGTTTTTGATTTTTTGGTATTTTTGGAATGTCATAATCTCACAACCTTACATTGGATCATTTAAATTTATTAGATCATGGTTGACTAAGTTTAAAATTTATATAGCATGTTCCTCATCAAAAATTTATGTAGAAGAAAAACCAATGCAATCATTTAGAATATGTATTAATTTGTCTTCATGAAAAAAAGAAATACATTGCTGATTTAGATAAATTTGTGTTTCCATTTGATATAACCAAAGAGTGCCCAATGTAAATGCATATGGGGATGTGGTAGGCATAACCCAAAACCTTATTTGAATTAATTTTGGACCACAAGTATTTTGTATTATTATGTGGCCTAAGGAGTTTTTCTAACTGACCATTCTCTATAAGTCTTGTATAACAAAGGCAACATGTTGAAATCATCTTATATTGCAAGTAGTTTTTATTTTTCTAGGATCAATATGTTTATGCCAATAATAAACACCACCCATGAATTAAGTGATTATTAAATCATGTTCGCCTGGATTCCATTTGATTTTTTTACATTGAGGCCCTTGTTGTGTATTATATATCATTTACAGTTATGAATCCTTTTTTAATAATCATTCAAGAATTTTTAAATATTTTATATTTTTGGTGATCACTAGGTTGTGTACCTAATTCATTTTGAAGAACATAAAATGTAATATTTTGGTCATCAATAAGGTCTTAGAAATTATGCTTAAAGGTAAAACATTTGTTCATAGAATTCCCTAATCCCTAGTGATAATAACAATAAGCATTAACATCATATCATTTGGGAAGAGGTCTACTCATATCAACCTATATTAGATGAGGGAGAGATATGAGATGACACTCTACAAGACAAAAGAATAGTCAAGCGGGAGACTCAGGTAAATGTGTAAAATATCTCTATGGTGCATTCGATAAGACCATCTACTTAGGTTTTTATAATAGTTTATCAACCAATGTTGTGTTATTTGATGAGATATGGGATATGATATAATATTCTCATATTTTTCCAAAAATTGTCCCTTATATCCATATTTTTAAAAATATCAAAATTTAAAATCAAGTTTATATGATTATGTCATAAAATCATCTATTTATTGGACCATTTCATGATGTTTGAGAGGATTACTATCCATTAGATATGTGTAAATGAATCCTTGATGGATGAATTTTAAGTATGCATGTACAATAGATGGAACCTCATACATTTCATGTATCTAAGACCATAACAACAATATATTGTAGTTTGAATATTTTGGCATAATGTACCACATAATAGATAGTGTATAGGGTCCCATTGTAATATTCAATGTTATTTGTCCCAATACTAGTCATGAAGTATTATCAAATCCCATAATACTAATATGAGATGGTTTCAGATCTGAAGGTATAATGCCAATTAAGGAGAGAAAATCTATGTTGAAAATGTTGAGCCTTAAACCATTGTCCACAAAAATTCATTTTACTATCTCATTGAAGACATGTAATTAGATGTAGAGTGGTGACCAACTATTTATAAGATGTTAAGGTGGTAAATATTCATTTTCTAAAGATATATTATACTCAATTTTTTTAATGAAGTTTAACATGAAGGCCACATGTGGTGATTCTACATTCCATGTCAATGTTTTCATATGCAATGTTCTCACAAAAATAATCTTTTAAGGTGGTGACTTGTGTAACAAGTCTAATTATGAAATTTTATTCATTAACTCATCATATGTATTTGGGATTGTTGGCATATGCTCATGTTGGTTTTATTTATTGTGAGAAGGAAAATTTGTTAATAAATGCAATTCTTGATAAATGATATTATCTAAGGATACCTATTTATAACCAATAGTAATAATGTTTGTGTTATATGTCAAATTTTACATAATATTTATGAAATAAAACAATGTTATGTCACTTGGCACCTGAGTATCATGTTGTGCCTCATATAAGATATCCTTATCGATGGTAGAGTTATTTAGAAGTTCAAATTTTGAAATCTTAGGATACATGCCACTTGATTTATCAATAAGGCCATTTTTATGAGTTTAGATTTAGGCAAAACTTGATTTATCTTATTTATTTATATAATATATTTTAACAATAAATTGATGTAGAAAAATGCCATAAAATTTATAAATTATAACCCAAAATGGGTGAAAGATTAATCCATATTGGCAATTGATAAAAAAAGAAAAAGAAATTTGATTCTTAGAAAATTGCAAATTTTTATTTTTTAAAAAAAATTAGAAATCAAAATTTTATTCAAAATAATAGAAAAACCTAAGTTAGCTAGGGTTTTGAGATCAAAGATTAGGTTCTCCAAATGTTTAACCCTAAAAATCTAGAGTTAGGGTATCTAGGGTTAAAATATAGAAATGAATAAACACAAGGATGAAAAATAGATGTATAGCAAGACAATTTTTTGTGAAACTTATATAGATCATATACAAAATTTATTATAATGAGATATGCTAAAAAATTTAATCATAGTTATGTTAAATATTTTAATGATAATTAAAAAAATTACTTAACCAATTCTGATGCTAATATAAATATGGATCGAGAATAGGTAGGAAGTAGATTAGAAGAGTATTCTAGAATAGTCACTACATTTTAGATTTAGTACCTCTATAGCTTTAGACATTTGTATTAGCCTTACATGATTATGTAAACACTAGTGTCTAGGTTAGATATAGGTGTTATGTAAGTAATACCTAATGAAATAGGATTCAACCACCTAGATGCTTCTAAGTTTTCCATCACCTTCACTCTAGTGCTTTCAGATATAGATCATGGACTATTATTCCTTGTCAAATAGAAAAAACCTAGTTCTTACTTATCATAATGGATATGGTAAAAATGGGTTAGTCGGCATATGGTGTTAAATTTTCCCAAAGACTCCTCTATTAATGAACACTGCCTACATAGCCAATACTCTAAAGAAGGGATCAAACTTACGTAGTTTTTCCCTACATGTTGGATTACGTGTTCAATACTTTAGACCTATGTATTTTTTATTCCTATGACTAATATGAGTATAATATAAAATAATAAATCTTTGCTTTATTGAGTTCTTAATTGAATGATTTTAATAGGTTGACTTGGTTTGTGCTAGGTGAGGAATGAGTGAGGGTTGATATTGTATTAATATCAATCCATTTTTTTATAAATAAGTTTTATTAAAGAACTTAGTTTGACCATTAGGATACATTTCATTTGTAAATTATATGACTTTAGGGTATTAGACACTTACATCAGAGTATGACACATGCATCAATCTAGATGTCTATCTTTAATGCAAGTATCTAGTGATCATGAAAGTAGGTATAGGCTCAGAACTTCCAAAAGTATAAGATAAGTAGGTTGTAAGATTCTCATCATGATAGAAGACCTATGTCATCAATACAAGACTATTTAGATTAAGAAATAGGGCAAGGGACATAATAGAGAACATATGCAAGACTTGTGGAATTAATAAAAGTATATAATTGATAGGAACAACCAAGGTTTAAATTTTCAAAGTGTACAAGATCAAGGTAATATATAGTTCATAAATATCATTTATAATATGATTGAGGTTCAACAACACTTAGAAACATTAACATTACTCAAATCTAGCCCAATATGTGGCTCACACCTTTCATCTTTGGGTTACAAGATTATTTAGATGAGTGGTGTGGTTGAGGTTTAGTGATACCCAAAAACATTAGGACTATTTGTTATTAATGAGGTTTGGAGCATTTATATTCCCAATCCATGGCCTTGCCTTAATTACATGAATTAGGATTTTATCACCCCTAATTCTCTAAAGGGTTCAATAGGGGGAACCATTCCTTAAGTGCTTCAATAGAAAGCATAATTTTTTTGATTATCAATAAGGAATCATTATCTCTAAAAGGTTACAGGGTAACATGATTCACCCAATTACAAGTGTTCTTAGAAAAAGTTACACATTTTGAGCATCTCCTATGAAAAAATATGTTTTACATAATGAGTTACATCTCTTTACATTTTAACTCTAGTATTTGTATTACATTTCGATAATAGAATAAAATGAGGGAATTTATAGATACTATAATTTTGTCTTAGATACTTGGCAATGCCAATTTTGACCTACCTTCACCCTACTTGACTTGTGTATACATATATGACTCTTATTCCCCATTATATCATACCCACTTGATTTCCTCGAGTCTGATCCTCTAAATTTTCTATCAATAACCTACAATAATTTACTTGTATGTACTAAATCAAATAATTATGATAATCAGACATCTCTCGATCATCATATTAACATTTTTGTCTCCTAGACATAACTATCAAATTTAGATGGTATCATAAATATGGTACTATCTAAACATTATGGTTTAATCTAGTCATATTATATATTCAAATCATTCCTATGGGTTATCACATACATTTTGCATGTTGGTGGCATGATAAAATACCCAAATATTCCCATATAAATAAGCAATAGGTCTAAGCCTATTTATCTATCTAGAATTCATCATGGAAACACTAATAAACTTTACAACATTAAAAGGGACTTTCTTATTTTATCTAATTTATGAATCAATCACAAGGATTAGGTATTAAAAATATTTTAAGAACCTCAAAACTAAACCATAATCACCTGTTTACAAGTGTTTAAAGATAGATCACAAGTTGCATACATTTAATGAGCACTTTGCACATATACATCTAATAGGTGGAATGCATGCTATTTTACTTACCTCTTTAGAGTATTTGATATGTAATCAATGCTTATACAATAATTAGGGGGTGATTGGGGTCAGATCAAGACATATTATTTTTCTTATTTAGTGGTCAAAACTTATGGTCAAAAGTGGACCTAGGGTTTCAAGAGAATGAGATAGTTTATAGGTATTGCACACATAATTAGCCCTTAGGATCACACGCACAAACTTAAAATAATTAGGCATAGTAGATTTTAATATAATAGAGAATAAATATTCACATATATAAAAACCATCAAGTTCAATCTCTAATGTCAAATGGTACTAACCGATGATGACATTTTTATCTAAGCATGCCCAAAAATCTAGTTCCTAATATGAAAGTCTCACAGTCTAGTTTTATGTCTTTCTTTCCACCTGCATTTAGTTTCAAACCTAAAAATAATAGTAAAATGTTAATTATCTTACCCCTCTTAGTATATTCCATAATTAATAAGTGTAAGTGTCAAATCAATTTTTATATTTCACATTTATATTTATGCTTAGTTGTAATACATAAACATTCTAAATAATACACACTTTTTAATGATTATTAATGTTTATTAATAAAAAATAAAATGAAATAAGTAGTTTAGGAAAGTCCCTTTGAATGAAAAAGTGTTAAAATAGGATTTATTGACAATGATATATGATACTATTAGATTAGACCTACTGCGTATATCTATGGGACTCTTTGGGTATATTCTCACACCACCAACATGTAAAACATACATGTTAACCCATAAAATAATTTAAATTTTAAAAATGACTATTTTTTTTCACAAATATGTGTACATTAGAGTTGTATGCCTTCATAATTGTGTAGGTGATTGAGTCTAAAAATTTTGTCTAAAATGTAGGAATATTAATATGATGATCTGAACACAACATGAGTATGATTTTAAATAGGTTAGGCATAGAGTAGGGAATTCCTATACATGATTGATAAGAAACTAGTAAGTTCAAAATAATAGAAAGCATGTGGATAGAATATAATGTTATGTAAGAGCCATATGCACGTATAAGTAATGTAAGTTGAAGGTAGGTCAAGATTGTCATTGTTGAATGTTTGTTACCATAATTTAGTGTCTACAAATGTCCCCCTTTTATTATAATAATGAAATTAAAAATAAATATAGAGTAAAAGGATAAAGATATGTACTTGAGTGTGTATAACACACTTTTTCTTTAGGAGAAGGCTTTGAGTGTGCAACTTTCTTTATACAAAACTAAAATGAGCATGCATAAATTAATTTATTTGTATGAAATGATAAATAAAATTTTTGAACTTAAAAAAAGGAAATAATACATATGTAAGTGGGTGAACCATGTTTCCCCATGATGTTATTGGAGATTATTCTTCTTGTTGAAGCATTAGAGAGTTGGGATTCCTATTAAATAATTTTGAGAATCAGCTTCCTATTGAAGTATTTAGAGAATCAGGGATGATAATTCCACAATAGATAATGAACTAAATTAAGATCCATGAGTTGGTAAAATAAATTCCTCAACCCTTGAGAGTAATTATAGGTCATTGATCGATCTTAAACCTCAATCACACTACTCATTTAATTGATCTTGAACCTCAAGATGAAATTGGGATCCTATGTTGGGATCTTTTAGGGTGCATCAAATGCTATACATATATATCTCATTTTATCTTAAATATAAAAAATTATATAAAATTTTAACTCATGTTCCTATAAAATGTGTGCATATGCTCCCAAAATGTATTCTAATCAACAAACATTTATCCCATATTTTGAAACACACAAATATTCTAAACCAATCTAAACTATGTGATTCTATAATCTATCCCAAAATATGAATTTTATACAAATGGAGGCTCAAATATCTATGAATAATCCACTAATATGCCCTTATTTAAAGGTGAGGGATGTAGATTAAAAACTACTCATCTCAAAAGAAAAGATTTAATCACATCATGTTATGTAAACATATATAATAATTTAAAAGCATGTACTAACATGTGGAGAATATATCATCATAGTATGAACATATGATCAAATCATATATGAAAAATGTAGTGTAAGCCATAAAAGTATCATATCAAGATATATATAATAATATGGAAAAAAATAATAACCATAAATGAATAATAACTATGTAGGAAAGTAGATGATATGGATCATGTCACCACACACAAATAGTAAGGTGCATGATATGGATCATGACACTATAAAATCAACAAACTTAGAATAAAATCATAGATTCATCCAATCATAAGAAATTAATTCCATTTTTATGATGCACATAATAAATAAAATGAAATATCATTCAATATCACACAAGGAAAGTGTCACACACAATGGATAATCAAATTCCACACAAGGTAAAAACCACACACAATACATAATCAAATGTCACACACGAAGGTAATGATGAAAATAAATAGTCATACAATGAAAAGTCAATTAATTAAAATCAATAATAAAATCTAAGGACCCAAATAAAGAGGCATATAATGATACACTTAATCAATTGAAATCAATAAAAGAAGACAAGGGCCCAAAGAAAGATGCATAAAATGACATACGCAATCGAGTGAAAGTAATAAAAATAGTTAAGTACCTAAAGAAAGAGGAATAAAATGATACAATAAATAAAAAATATATATATTAAATAAAAAATAACTAAACATAATAAAATACTATCATATATGAAAATGAAATTGCAACAATGAAGCATAAAACAAGTCAAACTAGTTTACACTCTCAATTTACATCAATGTCATAACATATCAATGTAGGATATCCATGAATACAACTATAAAGAATATAATAAATATGAAGTTATGTGTAAGTAATAAATGTATCTCACCATGATAAATAGAA
Source organism: Torreya grandis (assembly GCA_037957365.1). Classification (NCBI taxonomy): domain Eukaryota; kingdom Viridiplantae; phylum Streptophyta; class Pinopsida; order Cupressales; family Taxaceae; genus Torreya; species Torreya grandis. The sequence continues at coordinate 1,634,168 of JARHVA010001912.1, forward strand.
AGGTCATTGAAAGATATAACTTATAATAGTGAATCTATAGAATGAGAACCCCCTAGCATAGACATGGACACTAGGTATAGGAATATCCTACATCTATGCATCCATTTATAATGTAAACTTGTATGTCCTCAACCTCACTCATATGTACCATGAAATTCACATTCATATGAAAAATTCTATGTAATCTACCAAACATGCAACAAAAGACATAAATGAATAATGTAAAACTAATAAATATGTCATGTTTAGGTATTGATTTTGAATTTTTAGAATATTTTAACTTTTATTTTTATTTTTTGAGATTTTAAACACTTATATAATAAAATAAGGCCAAATTTCATGGATTAAAAATATAATTTAAGGGATATGAATAATTAATAACATATATCAAGTCATAGTGTGAACTAAGTATGGCAATGTGGAGAGAGAGAGAGAAGGTAAGTAACATGCCCCTGTTGTATATGTAGATCACAATAACATAAATCAAGAGAGTATGTAGAGATAATATCATAAATTACACCAATGTTAAATAATAAAAATATACTCATGTAATATGTATTTGATCATGTAAGTTCAATGTACATGATAGAGTACATATAATCAACATGAAAGTGTAAACAAGTAGTATGTCTTAAATAATGCATCATTTAAGGATAGGTACCATAGTTGTTTGGTTCAGGATAAACCAAATAAAATAAATGACCAAATGAAAATAAATCAAGGGATAAAGGAATAATCATATAAAATAAATCAAGGGATAAGGGATAGGCATATATGTATGTGAATATATAAGAATAGATGAAAAAAATAATCAAGTAAACATCTGACCATCTAGAAATAAGAATCATGTATTATTTAAAGTTTCATTGGTAATTAAATAATGATGTTATAAATATGGAACTATTATAGCACTAATATTCACCCTCGGAGAGATTTCTTCAGGCTCCCTCCAACTAAGCCATAATATGGGAACAACCCCAGGTTGTGGGTATTCTATAATAGGGTTGAACCTCTAGAGAAGGTTAGATTACTATTTATGGATCACCTAAAATAATGTTGTCATATGGAAAATATTTAAAAAGTGGGAAATGGCTCCTAATAAATTTAACTAGGTGATGTACTAAATAAAAAGAGAGACTCCCATAAGCTTTAACCACACTAGATCAACACAAGACAATGCTAGCTCACAAAACCTAATAGACTAGATGGTTGCATAAGTGTTTCATGGACTAGCTTTAGGGAGAACACCAATCCAAACCTGTAATAGATTTAAAACACCCTAAAGGAGGTCAAGAAGGAAGACAATGGATGATGAAGATTTTCCTTCACTATGGAATCATGGATAACTCACTCAACATAGATCCAAGGCAAGAGATAGGTAAAGAAAGTCTATTATTGCATCAAGAGGTATTTCTTAAAAATTCTTGATAGGTTTTAGCCTAATAAAAATGATAATATCTTACAATATCTTAGAGAATCCCCTACTCTTCAAGATCAAAGAGTCCTTGTGAGAGTCTAGAATTTGAGAGAGAGCTTATAAATGCAAAAGAATGGGGTGATATAGAGAAAGGGAGAAGAGAGAAGAGGGAACATGTTAACCAAGAACAATCAATGAGCTACCACATTTAAATGAATGATCCACCATACTTAATCCAATCTAGACTATCCCTTCATCAACAAGTTAACTTGTATTTTCTCCAACTACTCTTCAAGTTCTTCTCATTGATTGAGAAATACACTAGAAGACAAGAGTCTATTTTGAAGATGACGAGTCATGATCTTTTCAAAGAAGAAATGTCCTTAAGATATAAACAACATTGAATGATAAAAGTACTTCTCTAACCACAAAATCTCTTTTCTTTGATCTTTTAAGCCACCTTTCACTTTATTTCACTATAAGGACAAAGTCTTCATATCCTAAATCCAAATAGATCGATACCATCTATGATTTAAGTGATGGTTTGTCAGAGCTATGACTATTTTGATAGATGAGACATTTATCTATAACCATATATGTCTACATCTACCCCAACCTAAATCTAGATTTACAATAGATTGAAAACCAATCTCATTTATTGGTTTTCTTATAGTTATCATGCCAATGAAAACCTACATGTTGTCTATTCTTGTTTTGGACTGTCATTAGGTTTAAATAGATCCATAATGCTTCTATACTTTGAGTGAATTGATAATTCATTATATGCATAGATCTTCTTTAAATAAAAGATGAACATAATTGTAAAATAATATTGAGACCCTAGAAGATGGACCTTGCATATTACAAATATTCAAACTATAGGTTCATACTGAGCTGTAATGGCATCAAAACTTTATCATTGACTACATTTAACTATAGGAATGCATCTACTTGTGACATTAGAATAGTCTCTAATGGAAATGGGATGATCCTTGTAGGACATGCTTCTTATTTTTACCTAGGTCATAATTATTTTTTATGAAGTCCTTGGATTTCAAATTTTGACATTGGCTATCGATCTTGATCTGGGTATTAAATATTATGACACTTGGAAATTATGATTTTATCTTTAGGATACACTATTAGTTTCATCTACTCCTACATTTTTACCACATAGTAGCTTTGCATTCATCCCAAGATATGCTAACTCTTTGAACTATCACTCACCATTGCTTTGCTTTGGTATGATGGATCATGCATTATCAATCTACTTGGACCCATTGGATTTTTTAGTCAATGCATGTCATTGATCTAGTTTTGGGCACCTAAGATCTTGAAACTTGTTAGACATTCATTCAATTTTAAGACACACTGACCTTTTGACTAAGATGTCATCATTTATCTTAGATGCTTGATCGAATGCATGTAGTTGGATCCTTGGGACCCATTGACTCATTCAATCACCACTCCCCATTAGATCTTGACTCAAGATTCTATGATTTATATAATTTTCAATTTCATGTTCATCCTTGAAACATTTGAATTTAAATGACTATTTTCCATATCTTTGACTTGACATCCTCATGTACATCTTACTCTACAAGTCTAACTTTAAAGGCTTATATCTTGAGATAGTAACTCATCAAGACACTAAATTTGTAGAACATGATCTAGGCATGAAGAAATTCATGTCAATTTGATCTTTTAGCTTGAGAGGATTTTTAAGCATACTTATAAAATGCACAATAAAATTGGTCTATTCATTTCTTTGTGATGTGCGATGATGGTCTGGTTCTTTTAGACTTGTGCTTAAACTATTGTTTGAATCTCCAAGGCTCAAATGAACTTCTAAGGCTTATGTAAACCTACTCCATGATCCTAACTACATTGATCACCATAAGAACTTGCTTCCTAAAACTTTTAAAAACTATACTTTAAGTTTACATCAAGTGTTTTAAAAGCTTTGTAATCTACATGCGATCTTTGGACCGCTCATTCCATCTATAACTCTATTTAGCTTAGTCATTCAGGTAGAAACTTTGTATGTAGGCCAAAAATAACTAATATATTTGGTGACTCATAAGGAAACATGTTTGTTATGCTTAATAACCTAGACTATTTTTCTTGATTGGTATATTGGGCATGGAGTCACAAGTATTTTCTCTTAACTGACATGAAATGATGCAAGACTACGCCTCTAGATAAATTCCTCTTGAAGCAATAGGAACAACACAAAAAAATAAACAAAGTACCTAAGGCACTTCAAAAAATAAAAAACACAATAGGAAAAGAATGTGCATAAGGAACATAGAGGAAAATAAGAAAACTATTCTAATATGTACATGGATGTAACTTACAAGTATCTTCCTCTTAGATCAAATGGAAAATATTTATCATCACTCACTTGTGGTGGGCCAGGATGGAAACCACCTTAATTTTGATAACTCTTGATAGGTGAGATAAGATTCCTAATTGATGAATCTTTTAGCATTCTCTCAAGAGGTTGAAATAGGACAAACATGTCTCCAATATAGACATATCGGTCCATTTCTACAATGTTTTCTCCAAAATGGACTATAGGAGCACCTAAAACCTCCTTATCTGGTGGATTCTTTGAACATGAAGGTTGACTATCTAGGCTTAGGCAAAAAATCTCTAAGTCATCCCAAAAGGTAGCTTCCTCTTGGTCATCTAGGACAATGCCAAATTCAACACCATCCTTGCTTTGATTACTTTTAGTAAAGCCATATGGTAGCTCATCAACCCATCCAAGGTTCAAAATGTCATGTTCTTGTGGCTCTAGATCTAACCATTCTCCTTCATTCTTAAAGACATTAGTACTACCTTCAATAGATAATTCATCTTGAGACTAGTCAAATTCTTCAACCTAATTTTCAAGTTCATTTTCATGCTCTAAAGGAGGCATAGGATAGTCTAGAACCTCTATTTAGTCCATGAAGTCATGGTAAAACTATTTTCATACTTTATCTTGATCTTCTTTCTCCTCCATTTATTTATCTTACTCATTTATGACCTCTTCAACCTGATCAACTGACTAGTTGACTACTATAACCACATCAATTTTTACACTTTGCTCATCCTCATCTTCAACCCTACCAAACGGAAGATCTTAGAACAAAGAAAAATATCTTTTTCTCTTGCTTACATATTGAATACACATTTATTCAAATATGAAGGCATTGATATTTCCTTCAATATTTAATTAATTAGTGTCAAATCCATGCCACAATAATTGATTCAAACCTAATTTCTCCTCTTCTGAATGGAGGGGCTATCTATCATGATCTCCTCATCATAGACACTTATGTTGTCTTCTTTAGGTTCACCTATGCTTACAATATTCTCCTCTATTCTTTGAAAAATAAGCTCTTTATCCAAGAGAGAGATGGTGGGAGGGTAAATAAGTTCACCTTGCTTGTAAACTAGGAGAGTATCCTTCCAACTAAAGACTTTTAAGGCTCTCTTTTATGGATCTTAGGGAAGGGAGATAGAGTCATGGAAATTTTATATGGTAAGCTCATTAAGCTGAGCTAACACCTCTTTTTCTTAAACTAGTTCTTGGACTACCTCAATTATCCCTTCCTCTTTCTTATTTATGCTCTCTTTGATTGATTTCCATGAGGGGAATGCATAAGTCTTGGCTGCCTTCTCCTTTTGTTGAATGGGTGTGTGAAAGGGTGGTTTCATAAAAGAGGGTATGACATAGTCAAGGTTGTTGGCATAGGAGAAGATCCAAGATGGGATGGATTGATATTCTATAGCTAAATGACCCTTAATGATTAGCCTAATTATTGATAGAGATGAGATGTGATAAGGTGTTGGGTTTGAGCATGAAAAGGAGTATAAAAGGGTAGTTGTGTTATAAGGTTGGCTACTCTCTATCTTAAGAATAATTGATAGTTAATTTCTCTCTTGGCTTGGTCTTTCCTAACCAAGTATTCTTCCTAAAACCTCAATCTTAATCTTGAATATAATCTTTATGTTCAAGATTCTATTGTTTCCTATAGTACTCTTCTTCCTTATCAACCTCTCTTAATTATTTTTCAAAATCAAGCCATATCTACCTAAGGCTCTTCTTTGGCTGACTAGAGAGAGGAAAATTTTGACAAGGCTATTACATTGAATATTAAAGGCCACTTGGGGTGAAGACATGAAATTTTTTAACTTGATATAAAGGATAAGGAATGAAAAAACATAAATTTTGATCAAATCGGGAATGATAAATACCAAATAATGGTGATTATGTACTTGGGCTACTTATACTAGTTGATGTTCATAGTGGAGTTGCCATTGGTATTTGAAAATGTGCCTCTAATGGCTAATTGCACTGAAGGGTAACACCAAAAACCTTTCATTCAGATGTAAAAATAGTAAATTCCCACTAATCATGCCAAAAAATATTATGATGTTAATATACACCCTTGGAGAGAGCTCTTCAGGATCCCTCCAACTAAGCCATAATATTAGGATAACCCTAGGCTGTGGGTAACATATGATGGGTCTTAACCTCCAAAGAAGGCTATATTCCTCTTGATGGATCACTTAAACTAATGTTTGCATAGGGAAAAGGGTTATAAAGTGGGAAAGGGATCTTAATAAAATTAACCAGGTGATGCACCAAATAAAAAGGGAGACTCTAATAAGTTTAAAACCACATTAGATTAGCACAAGACAATGCTAGCTCACATAAACTCACAGACTAACTAATTTCATAAGTTTCTCATGGACTAAGTTCAAGTAGAACACTAATCTAAACCTAAAATAGCTTGAAAACAACCTAAATGAGATCAGGAAGGATGACAATGGATGAGGAAGATTATCCTTCACTATGCCATCATGCACAACTCACTCAATATAAATGCAAAGCAATATTTATGTAAATAAAGTCTATTATTGCATCAAGAGGTAGTTCTTAAAAAAGCTTTATAAGGTTTGGCCTAATCAAGAGGAGAATATATTGTAATATCTTAAATAGTTCCCTACTCTTAAATATCAAAGAGTCCTTGTGAGAGTCTAGTATCCAAGATAGAGCTTAAAAATGACAAAGAATGGGGTGATATAGAGAAAGGGAAAAGAGAGAAGAGGGATCACATTAACTAAGAACAATCAATGAGATACCACCTTTCAATTAATTCTCCACCATAATTAATCCAATATGAACTATCCCTTTATCAATAATTTAACCTGTATTTGCTCTAATTAGTCTTCAAGATCTTCTCATTAGCTAAGAAATGCACTAGAAGACAAGAGTCTATTTTGAAGATGATGAGCCATGATCCTTTCAAGGAAGAAAGATCCTTAAGATCCAAATAATTTTGAATTCTCCAACTACTTCTCTAACCACCATATCTCTTTACTTTGATCTTCCATGCCACGTTCCACTTGATTTCACTATAAAGATAAATTATTTATATCCTAAATCTAAACAAAGCCATGCCATGTCTACTTTAAATAGTGATTTATCACATCAATGACTATGTCGATAGATGAGACATTTCTCCATAACCATATATGTCTGCATCTGCTCCAACCTGAATCTAGATTTATTATAGATTGAAACCAAATCTTATTTATTAGTTTTCCTATATCTATCATGTTAATGAGAACCTAAAGAATGTATAGTCTTGTTTTAGACTATCATTAAGTTTTAGTAGACCCATCATGCTTTTGGACTTTGGGGGAATTAATAACTCATTATATGCATAGATCTCCTTTAAATAAAAAATGAACATAGTCATAAAATAATACTATAACCCAAGAAGATGGACCCCACATGTTACAAATATTTAAACCAAAGGTCCATACTCTTCAATGACATAAATTTTTTTATCATTGACAACCCCTAACTGTATGAATGCATCTAATTATGACATTCAACTGAGATCTAATGGAAAAAAGATGATCCTTGTTAGACTTGTTTGTGTTTTAAACTAGGTCACAAATGTTCTTTATGAAGTCCCTGAATTTCAACTTTTGACATTGGCCATCAATCTTGATTTAGGTCCTCAAGATTATGACACTTGGAAATTGTGCATTTATCCTTAAGATACATTTCTAGTTTCATCTTCTCATGTGTTTGTGCCAAGTGGAAATTTCACATTTAGCCCCAAGATATGATGACTGTTTGACCTCTCACTCTCTATTGATCTACTTTGGTATGATGGATCATGTACCATTGATCTACTTGGACTCACTAGCTTTGTCAATCATTGCAAATCATTGATATGATTTTAGGCACCTAAGATCTTACCACTTATCATCTGCATGTTCAATCTTAGGATACTCTAACATTTTGACTATGATCCCATTGTTGATCTTAGCTGCACATTTGAATACACACCATTGGATATTTAGAAACCGCTAACTCATTAAATCATCTCTCACCATTGGATCTTGACTAAATATTCCATGATTTTGACACTTATTGGCCACATGTTTATCCTTGGAACATTTAATTCAAATGGATATTTTTTGTAGATTTAACTTGATCTCCTTATGCATGTCTTACTCTATAAGTCTAACTTAAAGGCTTATATCTTGAGATAGCAAGCTCATCAAGATACCAAATATATAGAGCATGATCTAGGCATGAAGAAATTCATATCCATGTAATATTTTGGCTTGAGAGGATTTATAAACATACTTATAAAATGTAAAAGCAAACTAGTCTATTCATTTCTCTATGGTAAGTGATGATGGTCTGGTTCTTCTAGACTTGTGCTTGAACTATTGTTTGAATCTCCAAGGCTCAAATGAAATTTTGAGGATTGTGCAAACCTGATCCATGATCCTAATTTCATTGATCACCATGAGAACTTACTTCCTAAATATTTGACAAATTACACTTTAAGTTTACTTAAAGTTTTTCAAAATCTTTGCAAGCTACATGTGATTTTTGTACCACTCATTTCAACTAAAACTTTGTTTAGTTCATCCTTTCAAGTAGAAGCTTTGTATATAGGCCAACAAAAAATACACTCTTAGAGAATTTATTAATTTAATGATATGAATTTAATTCATTACCTTTTGGATAATATGTATAGAAAGTTATGTCATGGGTTGATTTTTTTTTGGTAAATATATCCTCTTTTGAAGAAATGGTTTTTGCTTTCTTTTCTTGTTTTGAAGATGATTACTTTCTTGAAATGGTGACATTCACACATCCATGATCAAATTAAATATAATGATGATTATTAAAAAATGTTTCCCCAACTTATCTTAGCCATGATATTCCTATCTCAACACTATATTACACCAAATTAAGGCCAATGTTAAATAAATAGAATATGTTTTTGGATCAAGTGTTTTAGGTAGCTATATGGATCCAATAAATAGTCTAGATAAAGTAGAAATATTCAAGGTTCCTTTTCATAAATAAGATATTTTAGGAGTATCATATTAAAAATTAATTTTGATGGTGTTATTAATAAAAACATTATTACACTGCTTTCCATCTATAAGACGATTAACATTCAAAAACCTTAGATATGAGGAAGACTTTGTAATTTCCCCTTAGAAGTGGTGCTCATTAGAGTAGTCTTCATAGGCATATGTTTATTTTAAAATTTATTATTAAGAACCTCTTTCCCAGTTTAATCTAATTTTTTAATTTCCTCTATCATAAGTACACTTTTTTGTTTAGTTTACAACTTTTTTTTTGTAATTTCTCTTTTTGAAACTTTTCTTGTTGCAACTTTTCTTGTTGTAACTTTTCTTTATATAACTTTTCTTTTTCTAATTGTTCCTTATGTAATGTTTTCCCATTATAAATATTATTTAGAATATGTAACCATAGTTTGATTAGGTTTCTCAATTATATAAGGTGTGCCTAAATTTGGTGGTGGTTTAATGGATCTATCTAATGTAGGATCACCAATATCTATAATATTTTTTATTTTTATCTTCAAAGACCAAAAATTATATCTATGATGTCCATGAATTATATTATATAAACAATAATATTTTGATCTCTTAATAAGACATAGAGGATGCAAAGTGATCAACTTATTTTTAAGCAAGTCCCTTACAGTTTCACTTGTCGTCTTATTAACCTTATGATTTTTTTGAGCTATTAGTTGTATTTTGTATATAGATCCATACTTAAGATGAAATATTTTGAGGCAAAAACTATTTAATAGAGAGGGAAATTTGTAATTTACAATATCATAATCAATATTTTTGACATATGAAATCTTATCCTCAAATGATGTAATCTTTAGACATATTTTCTTTTATAAATGCTCTATGTACTTTATCATAGTAACTATATAATATATAATGGATTCACAAGCACAAAACCTTAGCACTTATGATTAAATATGAATTTAAATGACATCAATATGGTTTGTCAAAGGTGGATGGGGATGAGGGGGGATATTATAATGAGATCTACTTTGTACTATAGGATGGGTCACCCTACCTCTTGGGAGTATGACAACATGAACCTTTTATGGGGTATGGTAGCTATCAAAACCTTGAGGTTTTGAAGGAGAAAGAACAAAAGGAGAAATAAAACCATGCATGACCTTTGACATCTATTGGTAACATGAAAAAACTTGGATTGAATACTGAAAAAATATGAATTAAGAAAGGCTAAAAATTGTTCATTAGTAATTTTAGTCTTAGACTTATTAAACCAAGATTTGATCAATGGAATTACATAGTTGTTGAAAGTTTTATACAATAAAAGAAAACAACTTGTGATGATTATAGTCATAGTTTGAGTTATAAAATAAAAACCATGCATATCCATTATAGCCACATGTAATTTGTGATTGAGGTAAAATCAGAAATCAAGTTTAAAAATTAAATTTAAATACAAAATTAAGAGGAACCTAGAATGAAGGGTTAGGGAAAACCTAGAGGTTTGTTAATTTATAGATAAATGAAGGTTCACTAATATGTTTTACCTTATTTTTTATTTCATTATCTAAACATGAGATAACTTTAAAACTATATAAATTGTATGATATTTTAAAATAAAACAATGATGTGAATGTAAAAGACATAATATGATTGCATAATTTTATTCATTATAAATAGAAATGACCTAAGGTATTAAGATACTTAACATGTTACTAATCTGGGAAAGACTAAGATAGTATATAGGTTAAAAAAGGGTTGGAAGTTGATTATAAGTCATTTATATCAAGAATTGGGTGTTTAAAATTACCTATACAAATCCATCAGTTTGGAGACACCTGCATAAGATAATAACATCTGTCCTCTACCAAATTCATCTATGTAGACTATGCCTCTTTATTTTGGCATAGGTCATTATTTTTTATTGTAATTAGTATCTATGTATGATTTAAGGGCTTGATTTATGCACAATATCTAGAAACCTATCTCATTTGTGTTGGGGATCAACCAACAATGTTGATTACTATATGAAAGCAATTAAATACGGAATTAAACTAGAATGATAAGTAACTTAGAATCAGAAAATAGCAAACAATAAGAGATACAAGAAACCACCCTGAAAACTTGTATTAAACTCTTTACAGAAGGAATTACAATTTAAGAAACTTCTTTTCTTCCACACCTCTCTCAGATGTACAGATCTCTTTCTAGATCTCTTTCCCTCAAGAGTTCTCTCTCTCAATTATAATCAATTCCAACAACCTAGATTGATACACATATACAATCTTGTACTATTCAATTCAATAAGCTATGAAGATCTAATCCTATATATAATAATTAGGAAACATGAGCATATAATTATAGCCATTAGATGCACCTCCTAATCAAGGGATCTAAACAGTCTTACTAAAGATAGAGATGTGGACTTAAGACCAACACTTAATCCTATCATGCAAACATTCTGTTCTGTCCACAGAAATAACATTCTAGACGCACAGGTGACCAACATCAGTCCCTACCTGTCTGCCTGTGACCGACATCAGCTGATCATGACCGACGTCGACATTTCCTAGTCGACTCTTGACCGACGTCGATCACTCCTGACCAACGCCAATGACTGTGTAACACCAACAACCTACAAAATACTCATTTGGTGAAGCTTTTAGCTCCACACCTTAAAAATCTCACACTTGGAGATAAACAGTTGCACCAGTACCTGTATAGCAACATCTTCTAACTCCTCTATCTTCAAACTCAATCATGAATACCAAAAAAATTTGAATGAAGATTCAACTTCTCCTTTGTTACCAGCTTGGTTAACATATTAGTAGGGTTCTTATCTGTATGGATCTTCTCCAGCTTCAACTCACCATCCTCCAATACCTGTCTAATGAAGTGGTACCTAAGCTATATATGCTTTGTTCTTAAATGAAAGGCTAAATTCTTAGCCAAATGAATTACACTCTGACTATCACTATATAATCTGTAACTCTCTTGCTCCTTTCCAAGCTCTTCCATGAATCGTGTCATCCATATCATCTCTTTGCTAGCCTTTATGACTGCAATATATTATGCTTTTGTAGTTGACAAGGCAACAACCTTCTGCAACTTTGATATCCAGCTAACCGCCATTCCACCAACAATGAAAACATATCCTATGGTGTTCCTTCTGCCATCCAAATCACCTGCCATATCTGAATCTACATAACCATGTAGAGAAGTATCTGAACCTCCATAGCAAAAATGCCTACTGCTGGTCCCTCTCAGATATCTAAGGATCCACTAAACTGCTTTCCAATGCTCCTTCCCTGGATTGGCCATATACTTACTTACAACTCCCACTGCTTGGGCAATATCAGGCCTAGTACAAACCATTGCATACATTAAACTCCCTACTATGGAAGCATATGGAACTCTACTCATGTACTCTACCTCATCATGTGAATTAGGACACTGTTCTTTACTGAACTTAAAATGTCCAGCCATAGGTGTGCTTACCAGTTTTGCATCCTGCATATTAAACCTCTCCAACACCTTGTTCACATAATCCTCTTGAGACAAAATCAACATGTGATTTTTCCTATCTCTCTTAATATTCATGCCAAGGATTTTCTTTGCTGCTCCCAAATCCTTCATGGCAAATGTGTGAGCTAATTTCACCTTAATCTCAGAGATATCTTGCATGTGTGATCCTGCAACCAGCATATCATCTACATACAACAATAGAATACTATATCTACCATTATCCAATCTCTTAAAATACACACAATGGTCAGATTGACACCTATTGTAGCCATGCTCAGTCATAAACCTGTCAAATCTCAAATACCATTGTCTAGGAGCTTGCTTGAGGCCATACAAGCTTTTCTTCAATCTGCACACTAGCTTCTCCTTACGTTTGACCTCAAATCCTTTCGATTGTTCCATATATATTTCTTCATCCAAATCTCCATGAAGAAATGCTATCTTAACATCAAGCTGCTCAAGATGCAAATCCTCAATAGCAACTAAAGACAATACAGTCTATATAGAAGTCATTTTAACAACAGGAAAAAAAATATCACCAAAATCAATACCTAGTTTTTGTGTAAATCCTTTCACTACCAATCTGGCCTTATATCTCATCTGTCCATTCTCACCTTCCTTCAATCTGTAGATCCATCTGTTCTTCAGTGTCTTCTTTCCTGCTGGCAACTCAACCAAATCCCATGTTTGGTTCTCTTTCAAGGAATCAATCTCCTCATTCATGCCTAGCTCCCACTGATCCTTGGATTCCACCTGTATTGCTTCATCAAAACTCTCTGATTCTCCACCATTAGTAAGCAATAAATAGAATAATGAAGGGGAATATCAAATTGGAGGTTTAATTACCCTTTTTGACCTCATGATGGGCATCTGAGACTCATTCAAAACACGCTGTCTGTCCAAATTCTCTGATAATAACCAACCTCGGTCACTTTCAGACCTATTATTGGCCGATGTTGGTTCCACCTGACCAATGTCAGTTCCTGCCTGACTGACGTCGGTCACTGTCTGATCGACATCAGTTCTTGTATTACTGATGTTGGTTCTTTCCTAACCAACGTCGGTCTCTGTGTTTTCCTGTCTGTGATTAATTTTTCTTGCGAGCTCATTTTGGACTGTCACCTCATCCAATTCTCCATTGCTCTGCCCAGATTGATTCAACTTCTTGAGCTGATCACTATACATCACTTTTTAATTGAAAACAACATCACGGCTCCTAATTATTTTGTTAGTTCCTAGATTCCAAAACTTGAATCTAAAATCATTAGAGCCATAGCCAATAAATGTGCACCTCATAGACTTAGCATCCAGCTTCTTTCTATTTTCCTTATCAACGTGCACAAAGGCTTCACAACCAAAAACTTTGAGAAATGAGAGATCTACCTTTTTACCTATCCATGCCTCTTCTATAATTCTACCATCCAGTGCTGTAGAGGGTCCTCTGTTAATTAGGTACACTGCAGTATCCATAGCTTCTGCCCAAAACTCTAAGGGAAAACTGGCATGCAATCTCATACACCTTGCATGCTCCATTATTGTTTTGTTCATCCTTTCAGCAACTCCATTTTACTGAGGTGTCCTTGGAACCATCCTTTTCCTGCATATTCCATGCATATAACAATACCAATTAAACTTGTGGCTGCATAACTTACCACCATTATCAGATCTCAGGCACTTCAATCTCTTGCCTATTTCATTCTCAACCATAGCTTTCCAAATCTTAAACATGTCAAAAACATCAAATTTATTCTTTATACAATAGACCCATACCTTTCTTGTAGCATCATCTATGAAAGAAACATAGTACCATGATCCTCCAATAGAAGCAACTTGAGCTGGCCCCCACACGTCTGTGTGAACAAGCTCTAATTTGTGCTTCTTCTTTGTTGACCCAGTCTTGAGAAAACTCACTCTCTTCTATTTCCAAAAAATACAGTGCTCACAAAATTCTAGATCTATGCTTTTTAAATCTAAAATCTTACCTTTTGACTTAAGAATAGTCATTCCCTTCTGACTCATGTGGCCGAGCCTAGAGTGCCACAACTTTGCATCCACATCTGAAGTAGATAATACAAAAAGAGAATTATCAGTAATACAATTACATAAATAGAGAGTACCTACTCTCTTACCTCTAGCTAATACAAGTGCACCCTTGGTCACCTTCCAAGATTCAACTGTGAGAGTTACTGTACAACCCTCATCCCCTAACTTTCCTACAGAAATCAAATTCCTCTTCAAGTTGGGAACATGCATGACATCTCTCAACACCCATGTGTTGCCATTATACATTTTTAGCTGCACTTTTCCTTTGCCAATAATTTTACAAGGCTCATCATCCCCTAAATAAACTATTCCAAAATCTCCATGGACATAGTCACTAAAATATTCTCTATTAGGGGTTGCATGGAAAGATGCACCAGAATCTAAAACCCAAGATTCTATATTATTATGCAAAGAGAATATAAGAGCATCTTGTGCAATACCTACAACTTTTGCTTCTTCTTTACCTTCATGCTGATTGTCTTCTTTAGGCTTTGACCAACAATCTTTGCTTATGTGCCCTATCTTTCCACAATTCCAGCATTGTGGCTTCCTGCCATTTCTGGATTTGGATCTACCTCTCATCTTTGACTTAGACCTTGATATCCCTTTCTTTCTCTTCTCTTTTTGCCTTCCCCTGATCTCAAAACTTAAAGCATTCCCTGATGTTTCCTCTGTGCTTTTCCTTCGAATTTCTTCATTTAAGATTACACTAACAACATCCTCTACTTTTAAAATATTTGAAGCAGATGCAGTATTACTAACTGCCATTACCAAGCTATGCCAACTTTCAGGCAAAGAACATAATATTAAAAGAGCCTTAATTTCATCATCAAACACTATTTTGACTAAATTTAATTGATTTACAATTCCATGGAAATCATTTAGATGATTAGATACAGATCCACCTTCCTGCATTTGCAAATTAAATAACTGCTTCATAAGATATACCTTATTTGAAGCTGAGGGTTTTTCATATAAATTTGCTAAAGTAGTCATTAACTCTACCATTGACTTTGCTTGTGATAAATTAGATATCATAGTAGATGCCAGACTCAATCTTATAGATCCAAGAGCCTTTCTATTAAGAACTTCCCATTCTTCATCATCCATGTCTTTGGGCTTATTTGAAACCCCACCTAACGGTAAGTATAGATCTTTTTGATACAGATAATTCTCTATCTGCATTCTCCAATGTTGATAATTCTTGCCATTAAACTTCTCCATTCCCAGTTTACTTTCTTCTGCCATTACTTTCTCCCACTCAAACAGAAATGCCTGTGAGTAACTTGTAATCAATACACACTAACCAGATCTGAAACACCTGTTAGTCAACCTGAGCTCTGATACCATTTTTTGGGGATCAACCAACAATGTTGATTACTATATGAAAGCAATTAAATATGAAATTAAACCAGAATGATAAGTAACTTAGAATCATAAAACAACAAACAATAAGAGATACAAGAAACCACCCTGAAAACTTGTATTAAACTCTTTATAGAAGGAATTACAATTGAAGAAACTTCTTTTTTTCCACACCTCTCCCAGATGTAAAGATCTCTTTCTAGATCTCTTTCCCTCAAGAGTTCTCTCTCTCAATTACAATCAATTCCAACAACTTGGATTGATACACATATACAATCTTGTACTGTTCAATTCAATAAGCTATGAAGATCTAATCCTATATATAATAATTAGGAAACATGAGCATACAATTACAGCCATTAGATGCACCTCCTAATCAAGGGCTCTAAACAGTCTTACTAAAGATAGAGATGTAGACTTAAGACTAACACTTAATCCTATCATGCAAACATTCTGTTCTGTCCACAGAAATAACATTTTGGACGCATAGGTGACCGACATCGGTCCTTGCCTGTTTGTCTATGACCGACATTGGTCCCTGCCTGTCTGTCTATGATCGACATCGGCCGATCATGACCGACACCGGCATCTCCTAGTCGACTCCTGACCGATGTTAGTCGCTCTTGATCGATGTCGGTGACTGTGTAACACCAACAACCTACAAAAAACTCATTTGGTGAAGCTTTTAGCTCCACACCTTAACAATTTGAAACCTTAGGTCCACTTTTTAAACTAGGTTAAGCCATGAAAAAAGAGGAAATAAGTGGGTTGAATTGACCTCAACCACTCCCTAGTGAATGGATAAGTGCTAACTATGTATCTAATAATTTGAAAATGGAAGTCAATATGCACATATCTCTCCTTTTTAGGTGTTTCAAACTTGGCTAGGCATCAATCCTTGTGATTAATTATTAAATTAAGATGAAACTCTTTGAGCATTTCTCACATTACCAACATGCAAAACATATGAGATAACACATAAAGATAATATAAATTTGAAAAATTCCCATTTATTAGGGTGGGGACATATCTTCCAAAGTTGAAATCCTTGAAAATTTTGTAGGTGTTTGAGTTAGATACATAAATATTAAAGGTACAAATACTGATATGATGATCTGGAGAAGGTTTGAGTATGTTTTTTAGTAGGTTAGGAATAAACTAGGGAATTCCTATATATGATTGATATTAAATTTGGAAGGTCAAACTAATGAAAAGCATGTAGATAGAAGATAAAGGTGTGTAAGAGCCATATGTGTACAAATAATTCATGTAATGTGAAGGTACATCAAAATTGACATTGAAAAGTGTCTAATACCAAATTTTAGTGTCTAAAGTATCCTTTTTGGTATTTTTGTTAGCTTATTACTAAATTTTATCCTCCTATAATTTACTTCTACTTTTTGGGTTTTACCTCTATATTTTATTATGTTAAACATATCGAATTTTTTCTTTCTTCATTGTTTGATTATTATTATTTTAGACATCTTATCACTTCTTTTTAGTGCTTTGTGTCTCCCTTATAATTTTTATATTGGATTTTTTAGTTTGTGAGTTATATGGTAAGACCTTAGGGAATACAACTAGACCCTCCTAGAAAATAACCATCCTATACATTGTTTTCCTATATGCTCTTTTATTGCCTTATTATATTTTCCTCCAAGTTTAATACTACTTTTTTCACCTTCCTATCCTTTTCACTACCTTTATTTCACCTTCAGGAATCATTTATTACACTTATATATATGCATATATTGGATTTTAAGTTTGTGTGTTGCATGGCAATACTTTGGGAATATAACTAACCCCTTCTCAAAAACAACATTCCTTTATTAAATTTTTATCTTTCTCCTACTTTGAACCTTAGGTACATGTCTTCTTAAAAAAATAAGGAAATAGTCAAGAGTGGTGTTTTGTCACTTAAAGTTAGTTATATTATGTCATGGAAAAACTATTGCATTTTGTCTACATATTTCTCATCCATATTTTATCCTCTCTCATGATGAAAATATCAAACTTATATGTCATTATATCATTTCCCTTATACATTTTTATGTTGGATTAATGATTTAAATGAGTATAAAACTATGAATATTAAAATTATATAAAGTATATTTAAACTACATAAATATGAATATAAAAGTATATGTCTAATTTTAATTTACTATTTATATAAGTAACCAAGAAGACTAGGGTACTTGGTTTTTGTTTTATTCTAGTTTGAGACTGTGTAGGTGGTATGAAGGACTAAAATTAGATATGGAGTCACTCAGATTTAAAAACTAGTTCTTTGGATCTTATTAGATGAATTTAGTAGTAGATAGATGCCTATGTTAACTAAAGGCATCTGATATCTACTAAAAACATCTTGCGAAATGTGTTAGATTAATTTTACACATCATTGTGACTAATTGTAAACCAATTTTTGGTGCAATATCATAAGCTCACTATTGTGTGCAAGTTTAGAATTTTGTTATTCACCTTAAAACCATAGCTCCACTTTTGACACTAAATTTACCTATAAAAAGGGGTTGGAAAATATTTGTTGAGTTGATCCCAACCACCCCCTAAGTGGTTAAGCACTGCCTATGTTCTAATAATTCAAATAAGGCTCAAATTACACATATTTTTTCTCGTTAGGTGTATGTGCCCAATAGTGATCCACTTGTATATATGCAATATGTAACTTGAATTTTGATAATAAAGAACATGTTTTTTTACATTACTTTGGATTAATGTGTACCTTAAAAAGTATAAAACTTTTAAGACTATTTAGATTATATAAAGTATATAAATAAAACACTTATTTGAATGATAAATCAAAATATGATAAGAATAATTTAACTTGATAATTATGAAAATTAATATGGGATTAAGATACCTAGCATTTTTATTGTCCTATTTAGGTTTGTAAGTGATATAATGGCTAAAAGTAGATTATGAGTCACTCAGATTAAGAACTGGGTGTCTATAATCATAAGGATGAATTTATTAGTCTTTAGACACTTAAACTAGATGATATCACCTTATTTTGATAGATTCATCTACATTTACAATGCCTCTTTGTTTTAGTACAATTTACTAGATTTCTTGTAATCCATCTCTATGTATGATATCAGGGCTCACTATGTATGTGGTATCCCAAAAACCTATTTCCTTTTCAATGAACCTAAGGTCCAATTTTGACACTAAGTTTAATACTAAAAAATATAAATAAGGTGGGTTGATTTGAATTGAACCACTTCCTAATGAATGATTGAGTGCTGCCTACATATCCAATATTTTAAAGAGGGAATTTAAACTACATGTAGTTATCCCCTTAGGTGTATATGTGAAATGGTTCTCCTTTAGTGAATGCAACCTATAATATAAATTTTTACACTTAAAAAATGGAAATTTTGGCTTAGATTACGTGATTTAGACTTGGATAGGGTCTAATCCTTATGAGTGATTACTAAACTAGGAAATTTAGTGTAGTCCATTTGAATGTGAAAGTGTTAGAATATGATTAATTTACAATGTTAGATAATAAAATAGGTTTAGAATTATTGTGTATTTATATGTGATTATTTAGGTAATTTATCACACCGTTGACATGAAAAATTTATGAACCCCTAATGATGGTTTAAATTTGAAAAATTATTATTTCTTGGTGTAGGGATTAGTCAGTAAAAACTTGACACCTAGGAAATTTTGTAGGTGTCTAAACCTTCTTGACATGTTTGAAAGATACACACACACACACACACACACACACACACACACACACACACACACACACACACACACACACACACACACACACACACACACACACACACACACCCACACACACACACACACACACACTTAATGATCTAGAGATAGTCTAAGTATGTTAATGAATAGTTTAGCATGAACTAGGGAATTATTGTATGTGGTTGATAGAAAATTAGGAAGGCCAGATGCATAGAAAATATGTGGATGTGAGAGAAGGATGTATAAGATCCATGTGTATGAACAAGTAATTTAGGTGAAGTTAGGAAAATATTGATATTACCAAGTGTCTAGTACCAAATTTTAGTGTCTTAAATACCCCCTTTGATTCTAGTATTGAAATAAAATCCAATGCTAGAGTAAATTGATAAAGAGATGTGCATGAATGTGTAAAACATAATTTATCTATTGGATAAGGATTCTAGTATGTAATATACCTACAATGAATATAAAAAAATAATTTTACATGCATGAAAATGAAATCTAAAATGAAATCTGTTACCTTTTAAGTCCCCCTTATTCAATTTTTTGTGAATTTTGCCAAAAAGAAAGAGAAGTTCACCTGCTTATCACCTTTTGTGTGTGAATTTTTAAAAAGAATTGAACGTTTCGATTGAACTTGAACTATCCTCAGAGTTCAAAATTTTAATGGTTCAATGGTTAAATGTTTCTCAAAGTGAATTTTTTGTCTCTTTATGTATTTCGATCATGACTTTAAACCTTTCAGTTGAACTTGAACCCTTTTTTGGAGTTCAAGATTTCAATGGTTCAAGAGTTTAACAGTTTAAGAATTCAATACTCAATGTTTTGTAAAGATTCATGTTTACTCAGTTCCCTTGTATAAATTAATACATCATTGAACCTACCACTTGAACCTCATAGTGGAGTTCAAGAGTTCAACGGTTCACTATTTTAAAGTTCAAAGTTTCTGGAAAGGTCATGCGACTATTGGTTAGTTTGTGTAGTTCATCTCGTATCTTTGAACCTCAAAGTTGAACCACATTTCCATAAGTTCAAAGGTTTAATGGTTCAATGACTATACTCTCATCTCGCCCTGAGGCTTTCTTTAAGTTAAAATTAGTGGGAGATTTAGAGGAGAATATATTTGAAACTCATTATAAAGTAGAAAATTTTAAATTTTCATGAGGTTACAAATAATCATTATTCATCAAAATTGCACATAAAAAAATGCTTGCCATTAATGCATATGTCAGAGTGCATATCTTATCAAGCATGTTTAGCATGTATTATTTTGATTTAATTATTCAATTTGGTTAATATCTATATCAAGAGAGAACAATTAAAATTTAACAAACAAGCATACTGGGCGATACAAAGGAGAACAACACAGGTGGTATAAGATATTTATTACTGAAATTCATAGTGATTTCAGATAAATTTAAGGTGATTTTTCCTCTTACTATAAGTTGTTTCCATTACTTGGTTGGAAAGAAGAATCCTTTTGAGTTTATGGCATTATTTAAGAAGTTCAAAACTTTTTATTTTCTTTATATCCTCCAGCTTGTAGCCAAGAAATATGTATGTCTTGATTATGAGCATGGTCTTAGTCTCATATGTTCTCCTCCTAAAATTGGGGACATCTCTTTGGTCTAATATGACTTGGAAGATTTTAAGGAAAGGGATAGAAATCTTGTGTTAAATCCCATGATGCAGAAGATAGTAAAAAGTGGCTTGGTTGAAGCTATGACCTTTCCCATGGCCATACAATACCTTGAATTAGTTCTAGAATGCATGAATAGATATGAACCTCAAAATAGGTACATCAAGACTGTAAATGGTAATGCTTTACTGTATATCAATAAACAAACCCTAATGTCTATGATGAGAAATCCTCCCAAGGAACCATATTTTGACCTCAATATTACTTCTTCCTATGGTTATTTTTCATTAAATAAAGAAATTTACAAGAGCATGATTGCAAGGAATTGGCTTTTGAAATTAAAATAAGGGGGTTCAAGACTACCCAGACCATTAACAAGAAATCACATGATTCCAAAAGTACAAGATATTATAGTATTACTACACAAGATAAAGGGCAATGCTCATGCATATTATTGGGAACACTAGATGTACTTTTTCATATAGGTGATCCTCCAAGGAAAGCAATATTTGGATTGGGTATATATTGCAGTTTAATGTTTGCATCTAGGTTTATATAAATGTTTTGGAAATAAAGAGTTTTATATGTCTTCATACCTCTTCTATTGCCTAGCATCTACAAGATAATGGGTAGAATTACCTCATGTGCCCTTGGCTGAAGTTAGCAAAATTTATGACTATAACTCATAGTTACAAATGCATAATTACTATGATGATTACAATAGGGTTAATGATGTTTTTATTAGAAGAATGACTTTTAAATTAACAAACAACATTAATAAAAGGTTGTTTGATGAATCTATGCAACTAATCAACATTTATGGTAGTTTCTTCATTCAGTTTTCCAAATTCACTTATATCAGAGTTGGGGGTTTTGACGATGAACCTTTGAGGTTACCTAGGTATGTTTTTGACTAATTTGTGTTAATAGAAGTTTGTAGACAATTAACACATGTGGATAAAAAATTCCCAACAAAAATACAAATCTAGTATATCTTTTCCTATCAAACTTGGATGCTATTCATACAATTCAGTATCTGATGCTTTGAATTTAGAATTGGATCTTAAAAAATTCAATTGTCAATACTTCACAGTCAGATCACAATTTGACAACAAAGGTTTTTCTAGGGATAACTTGGATCTTGGAACAGGGTTTTCACATATTCTTCAATTAGAGGATTATTGGGAGGATTATTCATATGAATTTGAGGTGAGAAGAAGACTATGGTCTAGGTTCTCCCTAGGGAAAATTATTACCCTTAATTTAAATATGGACATTTATAGAATTTTTGATAATGGAGAACAGGTGACTGATCCATAATTTGAATAAATAAAATAATCACCTATTCCAAAAATTGATTGGGATAAAAATGAAGAAGATATATTTGAGGTTAAGACCCTCCTGATGATAAGTAGAACTGAGAAATGGTTGAGAGAGCAAAAAATGGGGGGAGCTCAAAACAAAGCTTCTTAGCAATGTACATCAATAATCGAATCACCATCCCCAATAAGCTCCTCTAACCAGCTTATTGATATCTATGATGTAGGTACTTCCAAGTCAAAAACTAGAAGGGATCCTGTCATCAAAGGATCTGAGAAGGCCTTTATAACTAGTCTACCTCCTTGTGCCACCAGATCAAGGACTCAAATAAAGAGAAAGATTCAAATTTTTGAAAAGGTAATTATGGATTTGAATTCTGAAGAGGATTCAAGAGAAGAAATAGGTGATAAACAATCTGATTCACCAATGGTAACAGATAAAGATTACTTCTAATTCTACCAACCTAATGATTATTTCAAATGTGCCTTCTGATCAACCAAATCTTGATAAAGAAGTCTCAGCCTCTACACCTAAATGGCTAGAAAGCTCAATCAACAAAAAAAGGAAAATAGTACTTTTTTCTTTTCCCTTAGAAGATATGGTGAGTAAGTGTTTAGGAAAAACTCCTAAATCCAAGAAATCAAAAATAACATCCAAGGTAGACATTGACCCTAACATAGTGAAATAGAATGCAAAAATAGCTTGGCCAAGAACCAATGAGGAAGTTCAAGATCCTATAGTTTAAGATTTTACAATTGAAAATTTAGATCTTGGGATTGCATCACATGCCACAGATTTGCATCACCTTGAAGCATCCATCAAAAGGATATTCAGTAGAAATTAGAAGGATGAAAAAGATAAAAGGGATTTAAAATAGACCGTATGGTCAATGGCTTAGTACATCGACACCATTCATAATCCAGATCCACAACTGATTTCCTAACTGCCCCTCTCTTTTGATCCAAAATCACCTATCAATTAAAAGATGTTGGATCAAATATATAAAAGCAAAATGATTGCCAAGGTATTTGATAATTGGTTAGATGGCGTCATCCAAAAATGTATGAAATACATTCATAAGAATGTATATGATCTAAGCACAATTACTGTTAAAGATTTGAAGATACAAAATGCTTTATGGATAAAAGTTGAAGGAAAATGGATGAGTGTGATGAACTAGATTGATGAGGTACAAAAGTATGGAATAACAAAGTTTTTGTCAGAAAAGAATTTGATAGGACAGGATGAAGATATATTATATGTAAGTAAAAAAAAAATTAAATGGAGGAATTCAGTATCTCGATAAGGGAAAATTGAAATCACAAAAATGATCAAAGAAATAACTGAATCCATTTAGTCATTACAACATGATCTATAATGTATTGATGTCAAACACATAAAGGATGATGGAAAACTAGAAAAGGACATCAATACTATGATTCAATCCTTTAGGAAAAAGATCAACATCATTAAATAAAGTGACAACTTATCAACTAAAAATTTCTCTCAGATTTCAAAGGTAGAATCACTTCTTTCTCACTACATCGACACACTCCCAGAGAATGCAAAAAAGATAGGAAAAATTTGGAGGGAAGAAAATATCTGGAAGGCAAGATTAAAGCACGTCAATATTCCCAATCTCTTAAAAATCTAGGAGTTTATTACAGTATTTTAGGAGTATAAAGCTCAACGTATATACCCAATTGAACGCAAAAAATTTGGAGATCCTAATCTGTCACTTTGGCAATGATTTTACTTACATAGTTTCTTTTATTTAGTTATTCAGTTGCTTTTCTATTCAAAACTTGATATTTAAATGAATTTGTAAAAAAAAAAATATCGTATGGGTCAGAGTTATTTTAACTCTGGTTTAGTTTGAAAGATTTATTAATTAAAGAAACTATATATATATTTTTAGTTGTAAAAGGCAAGAGGAAAAAAAAGGAGTTAGGAAATTTAAGAACTGGACCACTATTGTTGACAATATATGTGATGTTTGTCTGAAACATTTTTCATTTGTGAAAGAAAATAAGAATCAATTATTGCATACTTAGATCTGTATGTTTGAGTATTTGAAATTGGGTTTTCTATGTGAAATCTTATTTCATATATTAGTTACTCTTCCATTAGACAATTCATTGTATGTGTTTTATCCCTTACTGGTTAAGAAATATATATGTTTATCTATTTGATTATTATTTAAAATAGAATATGTGTATTCTATTATCCATTGATATTATAAAATATCACATTCATATGATGATATATGGATGTTAGTTTATGTTTAAACACTTTCTGGTTAAAAGTGTATATGTATATTTGAATTCATTAAAAATCTTAAAGGGAGCTGTACCTTAATTCAAAGGGGAATGTAGACACCAAAATAGTGTCAAACCCCCCCTTTGGTCCCTTTCTAACTTCAACATGCCTAACCTATACTTTATTAATTTAAAATACTTATTTTAAATTAATAATCCCCCCTAGACACCTCACCTTGGATTTCCTAGCTCTTAGGCCATTTATCACCCTATGACTAATCATAACTACCTAAGACCTAATTTTAACTCTCCCACTAATTCTCTCACCTATTAAAACCACCTTTGGACCATTTAATAATGACTATCAAACTTGGCAGATGGAAGAATGGGTAAAAGGCTAAAAATAGCCTTTTTTTCCATTCTCTATCCGCTGACGTTGGTTAACAGTCGACCGATGCTAGTGGTATCACCGACATTGGTTGCTTAAAACTAAATTCTGACCTCGACTGCAGGCTCAAATGCAAATTCTCTTGCTCCCGAGATCTGAATTCTCTTGCTCCTCGACTCTTTGTAGGCATCAAAATTCTATAATCACTCTCCAGGCTAAGAAAATTTGCAGAATTCACTCCACATTGGATTAGAAGATTGGATGAAGTCTCCTACATCAGCCATAACGAAAACAAGTCTTCTACACTTCTGGTTCTCCACCAAGAGCTAAGTATTCTTCTAGTTTATATTTCAATATTTTTAGAATGCATTGGTGATTAGTCCATTGAAATATTCTTGAGTATTGTTGATAGACAACCCAACTTTCTTCTCGAAGAGGTTGAAAAGCCTTCCTCTCATTCTTATTCTCTTTCCACCCCTGTCCTCTACCTTAATCCTTTCTCAGACCATATTCACTATCCTACAATCCTCCACGAACCATTAAATAGACCCAAACTCCTTCCAGACCCCTCTATCGACCATAAACCCATCCAAAACCCATCCAAGGCCATTGCCCTGATTGACATTGACCATTTCCCCTATCGACATCGGCAGTATAACCGACGTCGGCAACCTTGACCAAATAACACCGACAGAACTACCGATGTCGGCGACTGTGGGAGACTTACAACAAAATATAGGTACGCGTTGTCTACTTTTTGTTTCTTAGTCTTTCATTATTTCTCTTTATCTGACATTCTTTTTATCAACTAGTGGACTGTCATCCCTCAAAGAAGTCTTTGCACTTCTGGGGTCGAGCTTTGCTTGGCAGTCCAACATATATCTATCTAACATTTTTTGTGTTTGAGTCTTACTCTTTCTATAGGTGTCTTCGTCCATAGCCAAAGAGGAACTCCTACAACGTCTGGATACGGTGCACAACTTAATTTGGGTATCATCTAACCCTTGACCATTAATCTTTAGTTTGTTATTTCTTCTGAATGTAAATAGCAAAAATGAGTAGAAACATTTTGGCATGCCTGGTGGGACCCTAGAGTTTTCCTTGGGTTCATTTCTTCTAAAACAAACTTTCAGATAGGTGCATTAGGAAAATTTCTCTTCTTGCATCCTTCTTCTTTCTTTCCCTTTCGAAAAGACACCATTAGCACAAGTTAAAAAGAACTTTTTCTTCTTGTCACTTCTTTTCTGCATCTTAGAGTAGTGAAATTCATGCTCTTAACCTTTTCTTGATTATTTGCATCCGAACAAAAACATTTCAATTTGGGTTAAAATCTATTGCATTTCATTCCTGCTTGAATGCATATTTAGCCTTCTCATCTAGTAATTAAAAATGCATTATGAATAAATCATAGTGCACATATGTTACGCAACCTAACCACATTCACAAAATCAAACATCTAAACATACTTGAGACAAGGCCGGACTAGGATTTCATCACCTAATAGATACCTTACCCTTCCTGGTAATCCTACTTGGACTTCACTACCAAGGGGAGAACCCACTCTGTTCTCTGGCAGAGTATAAACTCTAGGGGAAGTATACATTAGCTAAGCGACCCATCCTAACTCTAGGGTCGTGAAGTGAGGGGAGCAAGCCCCTAGCACCAAGCCACGTACGGAACCTAACACAGACTTTTGAGCACCAAAACATAACCCGAAACCAACCTTAGACTGCCTCTTTTAGGACCCATTCTAAAAGCCCAACTTCCCAAACATATTTTTATAAGGCATAAGCTACCACGACTCTAAAATTTATTCTTAGGAATTAACGTTTAGTGGTTGCTTGCCATCATCTCTTTTTATATCTGTATCTAATTTTTTGAGCTGGTGAGGTTGCATTTTGAGATCTAAAAACAACTCAGACTTTCTTCTTTCTTCCAAAAACTTTCAGTTTTTTGAGTTTCTAGAAATACACAGTAACCGACATCAGTTTTTCCACTGACGTCATCAACTTATCTTCACCGACATCGGTTATTTGATTGACATCAAAAAAATTACTTCACCAACATTGGTTTTTCTACCGACGTCGATCACTGTCAAAATTTTTTCTTCTCAAATAGCAAGCTAAAAACCTAACCTTTTTGTTGTTAAAAACAAATTCTGGTTTTCTAAGGTTGAAACATATACTTTTTAGAACTTGAATCTATTTGGCCTTGAATGGTTTTGACACGTAGTCAAGATAAAACTCTTATTGACCATGCAAGGCAACAACCACTCCCACCTTCGCCTTCTATATCAAGTCTCCAAATGGAGTATAATTCAAAAATTGAACGTACTCCTATCCAACCAACCCCAACTCAACATCTAATTGTTCCTGAAGGGGATCAAGACTTTGAAAGGTTCCTTGACCTCAATGTCAAGGCTCTTCAACACTATCTCACGAGAAGTCAAATGCGAGATCCTTCAGGCAACCCAGTTTATGGGATGCCAACTTCCTTAGTCAAAATGGTAATCATATCAACAGCCTTCGTAACCCAACCCATGGTCACCCAGGCCATTACCTCAGCTAACAACCTGACCATGACCAATATTCAAAGTGTGGCCTCTCCTTCTATTTCTGGACCTACCTCCATTGGGGTTTCTGTACCCCCTCAACCACAAACCATTCAACAAAGTCCTACACCATTCTAGAACTTAATTGTCTCCATCCCACCTACTCTTGCACCCATAAATACAAGAGTGACTACTTATCATTTGGCTAGTGTTGCCACCATCCAACCACCTTTGGCGACATCAAGTCAAGTTGTGCCCTCTAGCTTCATGACACAACCACCCTTGACTTTAACATCAGTCCCTATGACTAGTTACCAATATGTTGCACCTATACAAGCACAACCAACTATGTCATACTCTCCACCTAACACCTTCCAAATGCCTTACAACCTAGGGGTGCCCCACCTACAAATCCATCAACCGATTTAATCAAGATGTTGATGGATAAGGTGTCTAATCTTGATACATTTGTTTTGGGTTCAAGAAATGTTCTCTCATATGAACAAATATGTAATGAACTTATTCATCCTTCAGTCCCAATTTGACCATATCCTATTCAATGGGAACTTCCCAAGTTTACTCACTTTCAGAGTAAAGAGGACCCACAACAACATCTATGAGCATTCAGGCACGCTTGTTACCTTATATCACATGATGATGCATTATTACTACACACATTTCCCATGTTGCTTTCTGGTGCTGCCCTAGATTGGTATAGTTCTATTACTAGTCACTCTCTATTTACCTTCATGCAACTAGCTCAACTATTTCTTGACCACTTTTCAATTAACATAACTAGAAAGGTCTCCATCACGGACCTATATTCTATCAGACAATTCAACGATGAATCAATAGCTGATTTTGTTGCCCATTGGAGAGGTTTAATCAACCAACTCTCTTTTTCTTTACCTCAACTTGAGCTCATTGAGCTCTTTTCACAAGCATGTGCCAAACACATCTCATCTACTTTGTGGGTCCAAACATTCCTCACATTTGATGAAGCTTTCACCATGGCTAGGAAGCTTGAACTCCATGATGTTGAAGAAGATAAAGTCTAACTACGTAGTAAAAATAACAATGCAAAATCCAATTATCTTTCTTCTTCCAAACCATCTTCTTCTTCCCACTCCAAGTCCAAAGGAGCGGCAAATGTTGTGGTCATTAGACCATCATCTTCAACAACAACCAACCAACCTCAACCTTCAACATCAGAATACATCACATGACAATTCCAACAATGATACGTACAACGTCAATATACTCCAATAGGAGAATCATATGCATCCATGTTGGATAAACTAGTCAAATAGGGAGTCCTCAACCTCCCCCAAATTTGACCACCACCTCAATTTGATCCCTCGTGTGCCATCCCTGCATGGTATAGGGAGAATGACTTCTATAATTATCACTGTGTCAAAGGCCATGACACAAACAATTGTAAAACCTTCAAGAACATTGTCCAAGATATGCTAGATAAAGGTGATCTTGTCTTGGATAACCCAAATGCGCCACCTAACCAAAACATAGACATCTTTAGACAACCATTCCATAACCATCCCCCAAGTTAGCATAACATTCAGACCATAGCCAATGACTTTCAAGAGTTTAATATATGCACAATCGACATGGTTTCTAACCAACCTCTCCCATAGTCTGAAGAGGTCAATCAACCTATTTATCCACTACAGGTAGAAGAGCCTTCTTCACCTATTTGTCCACCACAGGTAGAAGATCCTTCTTCACCTATTTGTCCATCACAAGTAGAAGAGCCTTCTTCTCCTATTTGTCCACCACAGGTAGAAGAGCCTTCTTCACCTATTTGTCCACCACAAGAAGAAGAGCCTTCTTCTCCTAATAGTCCTCCATCTACCCCTCTTATATTAGAGGATGCTTTAACCATACGAATGCCACTAGCCCCACCTTCATCCTTCCTACTACCAATGGAGAACCATACCTTTCCTACTCTTCAACCGCATGTAGAAGGTATAATCATCCCTGCCCTCTATCCTCTTAAGGAGTTGCATTCTCCAATTCCTTCTCCACTAAGAGAAGAACTTGTCTCTTCACCTACTTCAATCGAAGAGGATCCAGTTTTGGCTCTCTCTTGCCTTTGGCCTGAGATTGCCACATCTAACACATTCCCACTCTCACAACCACCCAAATCTTCTAAAAAACCAATTATAAAGCCTAGCACAATAACTTCTAAACCATTCTCTCGATTGGCTAAAAACTTAGGATTTCTCCATTCGAAGAACTTAGAACATGAGGCATTGTGGGAGTGACTTAAAGCTCCTTATCTTACACATCCCACTTCATCTCGTACTAATGACCCTTCTTCGATAAAATCTCCCAAAGTCTCTAATGAGGACCAGGCTTCTACTTCCAAATCTTTAGAAGCTCAACCATCCACATCTAAACCTAAACCCTCACAAACATCCACCATACCAAAACCGGTTAAATCCCTCAGTGTTCACCCCATATCTAACCTCACTCACCCACAAGTGAAGGTAGATTTGAATCTCACCCCCCATAATAGTAGTCCTCACACTGTATTAAAGAAGGATACTAAACCATGTTGGCGAACTCCTCCCCCACCATCACCATTGCCCTCTATTTTGGGCCCTCATCCTTCTACCTTAATAGGAGTGCTCTCTACTCCAACACCTAACAAAAATAAGTTGCCTCCATTACTACCTTTACCTACCGAAAACATACCTCCTCTAAAAATTTTGGCACCCCTCACAAAGAAAGTGTCATCTACACGAGTGGCCACACCACCAACCCAAAAGGTGGAACAGAAATCTCCCTCAACAACTCCAAAACAAAAGTCATCAATACCTAGTGCATCAACAAGCATGGACCCATTAGTGGGTTCATATGATTTGATACTATGCCAACTTTTCCAAACTTCCAGCATCACTCTCCCACCTATTAAACCATTTCAACCTCTCAGATCAAAGCCTTCATGGTTCAATGACACCCAAATTTGTCTATATCATCGCACACTTGGGCATGATACTAAAAAGTGTTGCACCCTTAAGGTTGCCATTCACCAACACTTGGAAAAAGGCATCCTTCTTGTTGAGAATTCTCTTAACCATTCTTTTGAAAAACTAATGACATCATCCCATGCCTCCTAAACCTCATCACCTTCACACTCATCAACTCTCAGATCAAAACCATCTTGGTTTGACAACACTAAATTTTGTGCATATCATCGCACACCTTGACATGACACTGAGCATTTCTGTGCTCTTAAAGTTGTCATCCACCAACACCTAAAAAAGGATACCCATTTTATCAAGGATCCTCTTGACCACCCTTTTAACAAACCACCGACACCACCCCATACCTCTCAAACATCCTCACCTAAATTGGGAGCCCATCATCAAACTATGGTTCCTCTATCACCTTCAACCCCTTTGTTTGAAATCAACACCATCAATGTGGCCACTAGATCACAAACCATGAAAGATAAAGGAAAAGGGAAGGTTTCTATCCCTTGGACATATCCTTTCATCAAGCCCTCTCAACCACCAAAACCCAAGATTTCAATCTTGGGCACATCCCAATCAACATCTTCCAAGCCAATTCATAACTCCATGGTGAAACAACTTCACCAAACCCCTATGAAGATGTCTTTGTATGACCTCATTCAAAGCTCTCCACAACATCAACAAACCTTGATTAAAGAATTATAGGCAGTGAAGGTCCAACCTAAAGACCCCCAACCACTAGCTTCTTTAATCAAAACATTACCAACCATTACCTCCATCACTGTCCTTAATTCTGAGATTCCAAACTCCAACCTAGAAGATCAAGATCTCACCCTCTTAAACTAAGCCTATTAGGAAAAATCTTCAAAATATTCATCCTCGCATCGCACTCATTAACAAAGAGGAGCTTCATCATCTCATTTATCTAACCCACTGATTACCCGTAATGGGTATCAAACATTGTCCCTGTCACCAAAATAACTGGGGGAATTCAACTTTATACTGACTATCATGACCTCAACCAAGCATTGACCAAACATCAACCAACCAAGCATCGACCAAATATCAACCAACCAAGCATTTACCAAACATCAACCAACCAAGCATTGACCAAACATCAACCAACCAAGCATTGACCAAACATCAACCAACCAAGCATTGACCAAACATCAACCAACCAACCATCAACCAAACATCAACCAACTTCTTAATCATCTTTAACATGTGACCAATATGGAAAGAAGTAAATGAGGGAAGTTTGCTCCTAATTGGCTTGGACCTTATATCATAATGCACAAGTATGGATCAGGGACTTATCATTTGTCTTCTCTTGAAGGCCGGCCAGAACCTAAGCCCCTTAATGCCTTGCATCTTTGACCATTTTACTATTAATCAAGTACTCATTCACTTGACGTTTAACTTGAGCTCATCCCTTGGGCAACCCCCATCATCCTCATCCCTATTCCTTTCAACCCTTTTTACCTAAAAACATTAGTCAACCCTTTTGTAAAGCATGAATGTTTTGTCTTAATAAAAAGGGAAACATCCAAACCTCTATAGCCAAGTCCATGACCAAAATCTAGTAAAAAACAAACAAAAAGAAATTAAAAAAAAAAAAAACATAAAAACTGGGATACCTATTCAAAGGTCATAAACTATCAATGTAGACTGCTCCCTTGAAGGATAGCTGCATAATTGTTGTAACTAATAGACTACTCCCTTGAAGGACAGCTATCTAAAGACATCAAAACATAAAAAATAGAATATAGACCACTCCCTCAAAGGATGGCTATACCCAAATTTTTCTACAAACAACACACTCTCAGAAGCTTCCCACATCGATCAGCTTCACATATGACCACAAAACAAAACATCCCCATGTAGACTTCCTGCATTGATCAGTCTACCAAAAAAAAAAATTGACTGACAAACTATTAAGTCATGGACTTGCCTATAGTCATTCTCAGGGTCACCTATAAAAAGGGGCAAAGTTATCCTTGCTAAAAAGGGTTACGCTATCCTCACATCTCACATAATCAAACCTACCCCAACATACTCAAGGCATTTTGAGCTCACTTAATGTCAAGTGATTTGACTACTTCTCTAATACAAACCAATGGTCAATGACGCAATGCATGAACAAGGCTTTTGTTTGCAAAAACTCCTATCTATGCTACCATTATGGTCCCTATCAATGAAATATCACAACACCTTTCACTTCTTACATACCTTTGTCACATCCTACCAAATCATTTTCTAGACCAAACCAAACCAAACCATTTTCTAAACATTAACATGACCTCATGATTCATTTAATACAAATACCAATTTGTGTTATATGAATTATCATACCCTTTCATAATAGTTTTTATGGACAATAATACACATGGACACTATCAACCAAACATAACCAATGTTACAGAATACACCATCACATAATATGGAAAAGGCTGTAACATCATCATACACTTATCAATTTCAAGCATGTACCATCACACCTATGGGAAATGCTAATGACCCTAACCTGACCAAGATAACTATCAACCACTTTGACCCTTCCTCCCTTTTGGGGAGAACTACATTGGCTTGAGGCCCTTGAAATAAGGGCTATATAGGCAGCACTCAGTTGACACAGAGTCTTCTGGGGTTAGCTCGGCCATTTGCCCGTTTGTCTCCCTTATGACGTCGGCCATTCATCTGGTCATCTACTTGATGGATAAACTATTTCAACTTTAACCATGACTTAACCTAGTCCAACCCCCATCCATAACCAACCCCCTTCCTCCCTTTTGGGGAGAACTACATTGGCTTGAGGCCCTTCAAATAGGGGCTATATAGGTAGCACTCAGTTGACATGGGGTCTTCTGAGGTTAGCTCGGCCATTCCTTCGTCCGTCCATCTAATGGACCAACTATCTATACCAACCCAAAATTATGACTAAACAACCAGCCCTAACACTGAATGAGTTACCTAAAATTCTCATGGGGCACATTAGAGATCACATGCATCTCCCCATCCACAACAAACTACACTTGAGATGACTTATATCTCAGCCTGACTTGACCAATGACCTTGGAGATTGCGACTATCTCCTCAAACCACGACCACTTCCGAGACAACTTTGCCTTGGTTATTTTGATTACATATATGCTACCTCACAAATAGTTAGCAAATTGTACACAACCCACATTATGACCCTCACGCGTATTATCAGATCACGCTCCAGTTGATCCTCAATATTTGTGACATTTTCATGTTTTCTAGGAGCACTTCTTGAGCCTGGGATACTTGGAACACGACAACCAATTGGAGCTATAGCTTGGATCAAATAACCCAATCAGCTAAGACTAAATGTTGGGGCCTAGTTATTTTGATTTTAGCACTCCTTGACCTTTGACTATGACAATTTGATCTATCTATCACGTGAAGTGGTATACGCGCAATCCCAACTATTGGAGTGTTCACACTCTAACTTCACCATACCCATCCACTACCTATCAAATCGGCACCCAGTATCAGGTTACCTTCCCTCGACTCCTAATTTGAGGGGGAATATCTCATCTCATACTTGAGGCAACCTACACCTCATCCCATACTTGGGGCAACTTACTCCTATTTTTGTCTTGCAGTTCATCAGAACAACCAACAAGATAAAAAGGGGCAAATATAGACACCAAAATAGTGTCAACCCCCCCCCCTTTATCCCTTTCTAACTTCAACATGCCTAACCTATACTTTATTAATTTAAAATACTTATTTTAAATTAATAACCCCCCCTAGACACCTCACCTTGTATTTCCTAGCTCTTAGGCCATTTATCACCCTATGACTAATCATAATTACCTAAGACCTAATTTTAACTCTCCCACTAATTCTCATGCCTATTAAAACTGCCTTTGGACTATTTAACAATGACAACCAAACTTGGCAGATAGAATAATGGGAAAAAGGCTAAAAATAGCCTTTTTCCCATTCTCTAGCTGCTGATGTCGGTTAACAGTCGATTGACACCGGCGGTATCGCCGACGTCGGTTGCTTAAAACTAAATTCCAACCTCGACTGCAGGCCCAAATGCAAATTCTCTTACTCCTGGGATCTGAATTCTCTTGCTCCTTGACTCTTTGTAGGCATCAACATTATATCATCACTCTTTAGGCTAAGAAACTCTACAGAATTCACTCCACATTGGATTAGAAGATTTCACGAAGTCTCCTACATCAGCCATAACGGAAACAAGTCTTCTACACTTCTAGTTCTCCACCAAGAGCTAAGTATTCTTCTGGTTTATATTTCAATATTTTTAGAATTCATTGGTGATTAGTCCATTGAAATATTCTTGAGTACTATTGATAGACAACCTGACTTTCTTCCTGAAGATGCTGAAAAGCCTTCCTCTCATTCTTATTCTCTTTCCACCCCTGTCCTCTACCTTAATCCTTTCCTAGACCATATTCACTATCCTGTAATCCTCCACAAACCATTAAACAGACCCAGACTCCTTCTAGACCCCTCTATCAACTATAAACCCATCCAAAACCTATCTAAGGCCATGGCCCTGACCGACATCGACCATTGCCCCTACCGACGTCGGTAGTATAACTGACATTGGCAACCTTGACCAACTGATGCCGGTAGAACTACCAACGTTGGCGACTATGGGAGACTTACAGTAGAATATAGGTACGCATTGTCTACTTTCTATTTCTTAGTCTTTCATTATATCTCTTTATCTGACATTCTTTTTATCGACTAGTGGACTGTCATCCCTCAAGGAAGTCTTTGCACTTCTGGGGCTGAGCTTTGCTTGGCAGTCCACCATATATCTATCTAAAATTTTCTGTGTTCGAGTCTTACTCTTTCTATAGGTGTCTTCCTCCATAGCCAAAGAGGAGCTCCTATAATGTCTGGATACGGTGCGCAACTTAATCCAGGTATCATCTAACCCCTGACCATTAATCTTTAGTTTCTTATTTCTTCTGAATGTAAATAGCAAAAATGAGTAAAAACAGGGAACTAGTCTTAATAATTCACCCATTTGTTGTTTAACTTATTTTTTCTTGAAAGAAGAAGGGTATGGAGTCAAAATAAAACATTTTTAGATAAGGACAAATTTGTTAGCCAACAATTTTTGGCAACTCAACTAGGGAATCAAAATTGAAATCTTTACTGAAAGATTAGTCACCTTAATATGAGGTAACAATGGTGCTTCCACATGAAAATATAATTCCTATTTTTCAACATAATCTTGTTTTTCAAGATGAATAGGAAGATATAATTAGTCAGTTAAATACTCTTTCTTGGCATTCTCATCAAAATATTGATGATTATAGGATAACAAATAAAATATTAGAAAAAGAAGAAGAATTGGTTGATAATATGAGATTGTTGTTACTCAGGCAAAGAAAGAGGAAAGAAAAAAATGCATCAAGGAATTAAACCCCCTGAAGTATGAAGTTAATAATTATAATATCATAAGCTAGATTCTAGAAGATACACAAGGTCTTTAAGAAGAGAAGGAATAGAGGATTCTACTTTTTAAGCAGCTTAAATTTTCCTTATATTCCTACCTGCATTAGAAAAGATAGAAGTAGACCTTATAGCTCTCCTAAACCCTCTACATCCTCTATCTTTCAAGCCTTAAATTTTTTTGGTACTATCTTTCCTT
Organism: Torreya grandis; assembly: GCA_037957365.1. Taxonomy (NCBI): domain Eukaryota; kingdom Viridiplantae; phylum Streptophyta; class Pinopsida; order Cupressales; family Taxaceae; genus Torreya; species Torreya grandis. The sequence continues at coordinate 1,670,453 of JARHVA010001912.1, forward strand.
CTGCCATAATTTTTCTTCTAATGGCCCAACCTTGGGGCATAGCCATAGGACCTCTAAATTTAGGGACTAACCTGAATCCTTTGCCTAAAAATGCAAGGGAAAATTTACCTAAATTTAATGGAGATGGAAGACAATCACCAAAAGAACATCTAAGTGCCTTTGCAATAGCATGTGCTGTGTTAGGTATGCAACATCAAGATGTAGCCATAAGGCTTTTTGTGCAAACTCTAACTGATATTACAGCATAATGGTTTTATCATCTAACTAATTCCTCAATCACAAACTAGAATGATATGAAAATTGCATTTGAAAATAGGTTCAAAAGCACAGAAGATGAACATTCCCTTCTTGCTCAATTGACTCGGCTTAAGAAGGAGATACATGAACCCATGAGGGAATTTATAGCCAAATTCAATAGAATTGTGCACAAGATTCCTACTACTAAAAGATTGATTGCTAAGAATCAAAAATGTTTCTTTATTAATTCTATGCCTCCTGATATAATTTTTTATCTCAGAAGAGGTGTAATTATTGATTTAACAGATGCACAATCATTGGAAGTTGAGTTAGAGGATGATCTTATTATGGCTAGAAAATGGAAGAAAAAAGTCCAAGTACCTAATGCTCATCCCTCATCCTCTTTGGATCCTATGGTTCAAAGGATAGTCAATGATATGATTTCCCTAAAAAGACAATTACCTAAGGATATTTTTCCATTCCAATAACCACATTAAGATATTGGCAGGAGAAATCAACAAGCAAATATTGGTAAGACATTACCACTTGCATCAACACAACCAAGATTGGCAATTGAAGTCCCTCTTGGAAGAAGCAACATATGTGTCTTTAATTTGACTACTGATCATGATGGAAATTATTATCTAAAGATGATTAGATATACTAAAATGACTGCTACTCAAGATGTCTTAGGGGAGATTACTAAAGAAGAAAGGAGCTTTGAGAGACTTGACAACTCTGAAATACACTTCCTAGAATATGATTCAGATTTAGAAAGAGGAGGTGAAATATTGGTTACTATTAAAGATCCTTCATGTGTTGTGCTTACCAAAAGTCAAAAGAATCTAAGATTTTATAATACTCAAGAAGTTCTCGTTAAAGGTAAGGAACCTTTTACTAAAACCTTTAATACTACTTTGAAGACCCAAGAAAGTAAATTATTACATAGAAATGATTGTGAGACTTCTTTTGATATTTTAGAATTTTTTAAGTCTATAAAAATTCAAATATTCCCTATTGAATACCTTAGGTTAAAACACAAAGAACTTGATAAATTGGTTCAATATGTCAAAAATTGCCCTACACAAGTTGAACCTGAAAGTTAATTAAATGTCAACACTGAGTCTCCCATTGCCCAATTATTTACTTCTCCACTTGAATCACCCACTTAGACTTCTAGAATGACCCTCAATTCATTTGATGATACTCCTTATATGGCTGATATGAAACCCAACCCATTTTATGTTTCTTTGTTCATAAATGGTCATAAACTTAGCAATTTTATCATAGACTTAGGTGCTTCTGATAATATAATGCCTTCCTCTATAGCCAAAGCTTTAGGCTTATCCCTTATAAAAATAATTGGTATATGTTATTCTATGGATGGTAAATAGATTTATTTGCTTGGACAAATTAAAGATGCATGAGTTGCTCTTGCAACCTATCCTGATAAAAAGGTGAAGTTGACTATTTTGGTAGCAGATATCCTTGCTAGTTATGGGATGTTATTGAGGAATTTTTGCAAAGATTTAGGAGGGAAGATTACATTGGAATTGTTAGAAGCTATAATTCTAATGGAAAAATAGAAAGTTAAGCTAGAACCTAAACCTAAATGCAAGTTTATGGTATATCCTTATGATGATCCTAAGTCTCAGATTCTATTTGAAGAATGTGAATTTGGTAACTATTTTCTCTCCTTTAAAGATTTAAAGGAGAATCTATCCCAAAGTTTGTTCATTCAGATGATCTATGGACCATAGAATTTGATGGTAGTTGTGCTACCACTAGTTCAGGAGTAGGGGTTGTGTTGATCTCACTTGAAGGTGAAACTTTTCCTTACTCTTTCAAACTAGAATTTAAAAACACTAATAACACTGTAGAATATGAAGCTTTATTGCTTGGGTTAAATGAAGCTAAAGGAAAGGGTGTAAAAATACTTAAAGTAAGAGGAGATGCTGAATTAATTGTCAAACAAGTGAGAGGTATTTTTTCAATTAAAAATGATAGATTAAGACATTATAGAAACAAAGTTTGGGATGAGATAGAATGTTTTGATGCCTTTTCTATTGAAGCAATTCCTAGAGACCAAAACACTCAGGCAGATTCTCTAGTAGTATTAGCTTCTCTTCTTCTCCCACACCCCAATTTCAAAAGGGATTCATATAGAATAGAACTAGTCTATTGTCCTAATGTCCCAGATAATGCTAAAAATTGGCAAGTTTTTGAGAGTAATAAATAGATCAAAAAAGTTTTGGAGAATGTTGATATATTCTTGGGGACTTATTTTGAAGGTTCTAAAATAGAATGTAAAGAATTCAATCCTGATCTAAGGAACAATCCAAAAGATGATGTAATTCAATTAAAAGGAAACAAAATCCCTAAAAGATTGGTCTCACTATAACATTTGTTCACTAGACAAGATGAATATACTAAAAGCAAAATTGTCTAGAATCCTAACAAAATAGAGGATTATGAGAAAATCAACATTGGAAGTGAGACTGACCCCAAATGGATCTCCATTGGTAGGTGTTGTTCATCAGAGGAGAAAAATGAATTAATTAATCTATTGATTAAGTATAAGGATGTCTTTGCTTGGTGCTATGATGACCTTAAATATTTTAGACATGGATAGTTTTATCATCATATTCCTTTGAAAGTAAATGCAATTCCATTCATGCATAAGTTGAGAAATTATAACTCAAAAGTTGCTGAGGCTATCTTTAAGGAGATTGACAAGATGTTGAAGCCTAGGATTATTTATCCAATTCATCACTCTACTTGGGTGCTGAACATTGTTCCAGTACATAAAAAGAATGGAGAAATAAGAATCTATGTTGACTTTAGGAATTTGAATCAAGCTAGTTTAAAAAATAAATTATCCTTTACCTATGATGGATCACATCTTGAAAACTATTGCTGGGTCAAAAATGATGTCCATGTTAGATGGTCTCAGGCTATAATCAAATACGTGTGGCTACAACCAATCAACATAAAACTACTTTCACTACACCTCAAGGAAATTTTGCTTATAATTATAAAGTGGAAAATTTTAAATTTTCATGAGGTTACAGATAATCATTATTCATAAAAATCATGCATAAAAAAATGCTTGCCATTAATGCATATGTCAGAGTGCGTGTCTTATCAAGCATGTTTAGCACGCATTGTTTTAGTTTAAATATTCAATCTGGTTAATATCTGTATCAAGAGAGAATAATTCAAATTTAGGAAACAAGCATACTAGGCGATACAAAGGAGAAAAACATAGGTGGTATAAGATATTTTTTTCTTAAATTTGTAGTGATTTTAGATAAATTTAAGGTGAGTTTTACTCTTACTATAAGATGTTTCCATTACTTGGTTTGAAATTAGAATCCTTTTGAGTTTATGACATTATTTAAGAAGTTCAAAAAAATTTATTTTCATTATATCCTCCAACTTGTAGCCATAAAATTTTCATGTCTTGATTACGAACATGGTCCTGGTCTCATATGTTCTCCTCCTAAAATTGGGGACACCTCTCTAGTCCAATATGACTTGGAAGATTTTAAGGAAAGGGCTAGAAATCTTGTGTTAAATCCTATGATGTAGAAGATAGTAAAAAGTGGCTTGGTTAAAGCTATGGCCTTTCCCATGGCTATACAATACCCTGAATTAGTTCTAGAATGCATGAATAGATATGAACCTTAGAATAGGTGCATTAGGACTACAAATGGTAATGTTTTACTGCATATCAATAGATAAACCCTAATGTCTGTGATGAGAATTCCTCTCAAGGAACCATATTCTAACCTCAGTATTACTTCTTCCTATGGTTATTTTTCATTAAATAAATCAATTTACAAGAGCGTGATTGTAAGGAATTGGCTTTTGAAATTCCAAAAAGGGGGTTCAAGACTGCCCAGACCATTAACAAGAAATCACATGATTCCATAAGTACAAGATATTATAGTAGTATTACACAAGCTAAAGGGCAATGCTCATGCATATTATTAGGAAGATTGGATGTACTTTTTCATACAAGTGATCCTCTAAGGGGATAAATATTTGGATTGGGCAGAAATTATAGCTAAATGTTTGCATTTGGGTTTAAATAATTGTTTGGGAAATAAAGAGTTTTATGTGTCTTCATACCTCTTCTATTGCCTATCATCTAAAAGATAATGGGTAGGATTACCTCATGCTCCCTTGGCTAAAGTCAACAAAATTTATGACTATTACTCACTGCTATAAATGCATAATTGGTATGAGGATTACAGAAGGGTTAATGATGTTTTTACTAGAATAATGACTTTGAATTAACAAACAACATTAATAAAAGGTTGCCTATTGAAGCTATGAAACTAATCAACATTTATGGTAGTTTTTCATTTATTTTTCCAAGTTCACTTATATCAGAGTTGGGGGTTTTGACAATGAACCTTTGAGGTTACCTAGGTATGTTTTTGACCGATTTATGTTAATAGAAGTCTATAGATAATTGGCACATGTGGATAAAAAATTCCCAATGAAAAATAAATATGTTATATTTTTTCCTATCAAACTTGGATATTATTCATGCAATTCAGTAATTGATGCTTTGAATTTAGAATTGGATCTTCAAAAATTCAATTTTCAATACTTCATAGTCAGATCACAATTTGACAACAAAGGTTTTGTCAAGGATAACTTGGATCTTGGAATAGGGTTTTCACATATTCCTCAATTAGAGGATTATTGGAAGGATTTTTCAAAGGAATTTGAGGTCAGAAGAAGATTGTGGTCCAGGTTCTCCCTAGGGAAAAGTATTACCCTTAATTTAAATATGGACATTTCTAGAATTTTTGACAATAAAGAATAGGTGACTGATCTAAAATTTAAACAAATAAAATAATCACCTATTATAGAAATTGACTGGGATAAAAATGAAGAAGATATAATTGAGGTAAAGACCCTCTCGGTGATAATGAGAACTAAGAAATGGTTGAGAGAGCAAAAATTGGGGGGAGCTCAAAACAAATCTTCTCAGTAATGTACATTAATAATTGAATCACCATCCCCAATAAACTCCTCTAACCAGCTTATCGCTATCTATGATGCAAGTACTTCCAAGTTAAAAAATTGAAGGGATCCTATCATCAAAGGATCTGAGAAGGCTCTTATAACTACTTTGCCTCATCATGCCACCAGATCAAGGAATCAAATCAAGAGAAAGAGTCATATTTATGAAAAAGTAATTATGGATTTAAATTTTGAAAAGGATTTAGGAGAAGCCATAGGTGATAAAAAATATGATTCACCAATGTTAGAGGAGGTTAGTGCAAATCAATAGACAAATATTTATTTTAATTCTACCAACCTGATGATTATTTCAAATGTCCCTTTCGATCAACCAAATCTTGATAAAGAAGTCTCAACCTCTGCACCTAAGTGCCTAGAAAGCTCAATCAGCAATAAACAAAAAATAGTACCTTTTTATTTACCCTTAGAGGATATGGTGAGTAAGTGTTTAAGAAAAAATCCTAAATCCAAGAAATTAAAAACAACATCCAGGGTAGACATTGACCCTAACATAGGGAACTAGAATACAGAAATAGCCTGGCCAAGAACCAATGAGGAAGTTCAAGATCCTATAGTTCAAGATTTTACAATTGAAAAGGTAGATCTTGGGATTGCATCACATTTCATAGATGTGCATCACCTTGAAGAATCCACCAAAAGGATAGTAAGTAGCACCTAGAAGGATGAAAAAGATAAAAGGGAGTTAAAATAGACCATGTGGTCAATGGCTGAGTACATCGATGCCATTCATAATCTAGATCCACAACTGATTGCCCAACTACCCCTATCTTTTGATCCAAAATCACTTGTCAATCAAAATATGCTGGATCAGATACATAAAAGCAAAATGGTTGCCAGTGTATTTGATAATTGGTTGGATGGCATCATCTAGAAAGGTATATAATACATTCATAAATTGAAGAATGTATATGATCTAACCATAATTACTGTTGAAGATTTGAAGACACAAAATGCTTTGTGGATAAAATATGAAGGAAAATGGATGAGTGTGATGAACCAGATTGATGAGGTATAAAAGTATGGAATAACAAAGTTTTTATCAGAAAAGAATTTGATAGGACTGGATGAAGATATATTATAAGTAAGAAAAACATTGAATGGAGGAATTCAGTATCTTGACAAGGGCAAATTGAAATCATAAAAATAATCAAAGAAATAACTAAATTCATTCAGTCATTACAACATGATCTATAGTGTATTGATGTCAAATACATAAAGGATGATGGAAACCAGAAAAGGACATCAATACTATGATTCAATACTTTAGGTAAAAGATCAACATCGTTAAATAAAGTGACAACTTATCAATTGAAAAATTCTCTCAAATTTCAAAGGTAGAATCACTTCTTTGTCACTGAATCGACACACTCCTGGAGCATGTAGAAAATATGGAAAAATTTTGGAGGTAAAAAATATTTGGAAGGCAAGAATAAAGCATGTTAGTATTCCCAATCTCTCAAAAATCTAGGAGTTTGTTACAACATTTTAGGAGTGTAAAGCTCAATGTGTCTACCCAACCAAACACAATAAATTTGGAGATCCTAATTTGTCACTTTAGTAATGATTTTACTTACATAGTTTATTTTATTCAGTTATTCAAGTGCTTTTCTATTCAAAACTTGATTTGTAAGTGAATTTGTAAAAAAAACTAAATCCCATATCGGTTAGAGTTAATTTATCCCTAGTTTAGTTTTAAAGATTTATTAATTAGGGCAACTATATATATATTTTTAGTTGTAAAAGTCAAAATGAAAAATATAAAAAAAAGGAGTTAGGAAAGTTTAGAACTGGACCACTATTGTTGACAATATATGTGATGTTTTTCTAAGACATTTTTTATTTGTGAATGAAAAGAAGAATCAATTACTGCATACTTAGATATATGTGTTTGAGTATTTGAAATTGGGTTTTCTGTGTGAAATCTTCTTTCATATAGTAATTAATCTTCCATTAAACAATTCATTGTATGTGTTTTATCCCTTATTGGTTCAACAATAAATATGTTTATCTATTTTATTGTTAATAAAGATAGAATATATGTATTCTATTATCCATTGCTATTATAAAATCTTGCATTCATAGCATGATGATGTATGGATGTTAGTTTACCTTTAAACACTTTTTGGTTAAAAGTGTATCTGAATATTTAAATTTATTGAAAATCTTAAAGGGAGCTATACCTTAATTTAGAGGGGAACTAGTCATAATAGTTCACCCATTTGTTATTTAACTTATTTGTTCTTGAAAGAAGAAGGGTATGGAGTCGAAATAAAACATTTTTAGATAAGGACAAATCTGTTAGCCAACAAAATCAATTTTTTTAAAACTTAAAGAACAAGGAATATAATTATAAGTGAGAGAATAGTGTTTCCCTCTGTGATGTTGTTAAAGATAATGCTTCCCACTAAAGCATTTCATAACTATGATTCATGATGAAGCATATGGATATTTGGAATTATACTGAAGAATTTATAAAACTAGGTCAATCTTTCCCCAAAGAATAAATTAACTAAGGTAAGAACCATGGGTTGGGAAAATAAATTCCTCAACCCTTGAGAGTAGTGCTAGGCTATTATGTGCATAGAATATTAAACACACTACTAATATACTTAATATTAAACCTTAAGATGAAAGGGGTAGCCTATGTTAGGCTCATGAATCAACCAAATTAGACAAACTTATATATTTAATATTTAATACCATCAATGCCTTTATTTAAGTAGAAAATTATAATAATGTGTGTGCAAGAAGAATGTTCATGCCCCATAATATGAACTAATTAGTATAAAAATGATATATAATGATATGCATCTATATCTCACCTTGCCAAAAATTTGAATAATCTAAAAACTTGTAACTTATGTTCTTGTAAAATGTGTGCATATGCATTGCATATGCCCCTAAAATTTATTCCAATCTACAAATATTTATCCCATAATTTGAACCAAATTGATAATATGAACCAATGTGAACTTTGCAAATCATGTAATTTATCCCAATTTATATATTTTTAAATGTAGGTTTAAATTTATATGACAATCCCATCAACATGCCCCCATTTGAGGTGAGTGATGTAACCTATGAATCAATCATATAAAAATAAAAAGTTAAATGCATCATTTTTTAGACACATAAATTTAATCATTTAAGTGTTTGTAAATTTTTATTCTTGACATATTTACCAAGCTTGATCTATTCACCATTTTTCTAACTTGTAATCTATAAGAGAGCCTTCACTATCTTAAAAATACTAAAAATATCATAAAAACATCCCTATTTTAACCACATTCATTCCTATTCAGCTTATAATCTTTTTTCACACATGTCCCAATAGTCTCTAGTCTTATGGAACAAGTCAACACTAGGTTAGATAAGGATGTACTATGACCTTGTCCATTAGTGTGGCCTTATTTTTTATGCTCCAAAAATCACTTTTTAGACTAAAAAAGTTTAAAAATGACTTTCATATATGTTTTGTAAAGCTTTTTAGCAAAAATATTCCAAATATTATCCTATATAAGCACATCAAGGCTAATCATTACACCCCTAAAAACCTCACATGGTAATTCCACTGTATATTGATAAAAAGAGCACTATTTATTAAAATTAAAAACCCATTACATTCTAATAATTAGAGGCAAAGTATTAATATTATTTTTTACAGGTTAAAGGAATCTATTTCCAAGTATTTCAATCAATCTTCTAGCCCTAGTCATATAGTTTCATAAGCATAGATCACATAATCACCATAAAAGGGATAAATAAATTAGATCAAGACCAATTTGGGATATGTAGTCAATGCTTAGTTATGTAGGGCTTATGAGTCTAACTCGCCTATTCTTCTTACCCATTTCCCCCCTTTTAATTTTATATTTATCTTATTTATTATGCAATAGTTAGGGTTTCATATTTTATAAGTATTTTATGTGGTAACACAAAACACAAAACACAAAAAACAAAATTTATCAGTCAATTATCATAGGTAGTTGCATCGACCTAAATCAAAAAATTGGGAATACAATCAACTAAAACATGTCCATAATTAGTAGACAAAGATGTAATGTGACCCTATCATCTTCCTGTAGACTTATCCCAACGCACAGTCAAATACTACATTCAATCATGACATACTAAATTGGTCCTGTAAAATAGATTTTAGTCACAGTTAGCCTACATAGTCAACAAAGTATCTATTTTAGGGAGGATTTCACATCCTTAGGCTATTTTACTATTTTTAAATTTTATAAAATTCTATAGCATACTATATTTTAATATCAAATTTGTATATTCTAGCATTTTGAATTTTAATAGTTTAATAAAATATTAATTTATATTTAATTTAATTAAAATAAATTAAACATTCTAGTGAACCCACATTTTATTTATAAAATTTCTTGCTATTTTATTGATTTTTGTCCAACAATTTAATAAAATTTATATAAATTTTTGACACTACAATAAAAGAACCTTAAAATTTATATATAAATCTAACACAAAATGACTCAACTTATTTGACCTTGAATTTTATCTGACATTAAATATTTTTGTCATATAACCTTGGATAAATCCAACATTAAAGCTTTTTATTCAAACTTGGGTTGTTGATATATACATATATACATATACATATACATATATATATATATATATATACATACATATATTATATATATATATATATACATACACACACACACACATATATATATATACATACATACATATATATGTATATATATATATGTGTATATATATATATATATGTATATATATATATATATATATATATATATGTATATATATATATATGTATATATATATATATATGTATATATATATATATATGTATATATATAATTTTGATTTTAATTTTGTTTATTTTCTATTAATGGTGCTTATTTTATAAATTGTGTTCCAATAGTTTTCAAACTACTTAACGATTGTTATGAAAAGCTATGGTGGTGTTCTATTCACATTCATCACAGTGTGAATTTTATACCCTAATACTTATAACCATTTCATAACACTAAACACATACTTTAGTTTCCACATACCTTATGATATATTGAAAATACCTAGGATCCCTTGTTTATAACATAGTAATCCTCTTTTATATGTTTGATTTGTGGTGTACTTGAGAGGATATTATCACCTAGGGAAGTTACTCTCATTGTACCCTTAGAAATGGGGTTAGTGGGATACATGCATGGTTCTACCTCTATAGTTAGTCCTCTGAAATATTGGTCTAATACTAATCAATGAATGAGAAAGTATATTTGATTTTATTGTATTCATCGTCATTAGTTATTTTTTACATGATATCTTGCTTGATAGCACTGAACATTTTATTTTTTACATTTACTTTCATTTTATATATCATAGCTAGTAAATCTTCTTTGTTCTCTACTCATATGGAATAGGCAAATCACAATAAGCAAAAAATCATGGAAGGCACATATATGGATGATTTTTATTTTTGATGATGTAGCAATAAATAAACAATTAGATTTTGATGCAAAATGAGAACAAAAGTCCATTAAAAATTTTCACCTTCTTCTTTGCATAATAATATAGAATAAAAATAGCACTTCAAATATCATAAAGCAATATTATAAGGTAAATATATCAAATCAAGATCAAAATATTTTCAAAAAAGGATTTATAAATAAAGAGAATCCTAAGAAACAATAAATTTCTAAAGTTACTCTAAAAATGGTGGATATTGAGCCTCCATGTCATAGCGCTTCCCCCTTGTCAACCAATGAGGATGAAATTGTTTCCTATTTCATTACCACATAAAAATCTACAATTAAAATCAATGAAATTATTATTCACACATCTTGTGATTTACTCCTAATCCACACTCATTCTTGTCTTCACATGATGCTACTCTTTCCCCATAATGTCATCATATTAACATAGAGTAACCACATGATGAAAATTAATAGCTTTCTAGTGTTAATACTTTCAATGTTATTAATCAAAAACGAGAAATTAACTCATGTAAAATAAATTAACCTAATAATATAAAGGAAGAGTCTATCCCTCCACCTTGCACACCTCCTCTTGATGGCATTTATGCTCATATTCAACCAAATATACCTAGGATTCTACTTGAAAATCCCTTCAAGATTAAATCATCACTATGCAAAAGTCAATATAAAAAAATAAAAATAAAAACCAATTATTAAGTTCAAAGATCATGTCAATTGGAAATAACAAAAAACTTTAAAAAATCCATAGTATGCTAATGTCAATCATGAATACTCATCTAGATATCATATGCCTCACAATAAACATACATTTACACTTAATGCTTCAAAAGTATACAAGGCTAATAAGAGTCCAAGTGAGATTATAAGAGAAATGATTTAAAATAAGTTGATTACATTATCTTATATGGATCTTATAACAAGATAAATACTATTATGCATTTGCTATATTTCATGGGCATCATAAAAATAGTTCTTAGGATTTATATAATAAAATAAAAAACTTGTTATTGATAATAGTGATATTATAATAGATAAATCAATCAAGAAATGCACTTATATTACATCTCCTAAAAATTAAGTGAAAAAAGAACACAAAGAGTGAATATGGATACAAAAGGACAATTTAGAATAAGAAAAAATTCAAAAATTAAAATTAGATAAAGCAAGATTACAAAAAGAACAAGATGAAAAAGAAAAATTTTAAAAATAAAAATTACTAAAATAAAATTTGTAAGAAAAAATTTAAGATAAGCAATAAAGCATTTTTTTACACAGAGCAAAAAGATAATGTAAAAACACCTACTACTTATCTTCCTAATGTTCAACCAATCATACATGACCATTATTTAGTTCAAAATAAGATGAAAGATCCTAAAAATGATGAACATACTCAAAAATCAAATCCAATCTATGGTTTAGTAAGTTTATCATACACAAATACAAAATATAATAAAAATGGAATATCACAATTTCAATTATAAATTAAGAAGATAATTCTTTCCTATGATAATGAATACATTGATGGCTATGATCTTAATTTTATATAATTTTGATATGATCCCAATCATACTTATTAATTAAATATATTAATATGGAAATATAATTAAGTGTTACAACACCCATGATACAAAACTTACGTAGAGGCATCCCTTCGATGAGATCCTTGGCTTACAGTTTCATATATTCCTTGTATATAGCTTTTACTTCATTGCTACTTATTTTATCCATTATCCAAAATTTATTTTAGCCCTTTATTTTATTTTACATTGGGTTTTAACCCTCTCAATTTTTAAAATGATTCAAATAATATAAAACACTTACATCCATGGCATTCCACCTACTTACCATTGCATACCTACCATACTATGACTTTCATTGCATTTTCACATGAGCACATATAGACTTTTTCACAGTGATGAAAATTTACATTATTATCTATATTAATCATTCAATCCACATTACTATGATTCATTTACACATACTTTTGGGGGCACATGACTTGCCTTTCCCTCTTACCAAAATATGCTTTTTGCACCTTGTTAAAGATTGTTCAAATCCATCTTACCTCCTCTCTTTTTGCATCCTTGCTTCTTAACACCATTTTAAAAATAGTTTTTACATTTTAATATATAAAAACTTATAAAAAAAATTGTAAATATTTAAAAATTTAAAAAGCATTCATATATTTCAAAAAATTTACAAAAATCAAAATATGTTCAAAAAATTTAAAATTAGGATGTAAAAAACTTTCTTTTTCAAATGTTACTAGCTTACTTATCTACACATGTTATTTATTTAATGTTAAGTAAATATAATATAACAATTTTTTAATACACATTGATTTTCATGAGGTACTTGAGTGTGATACAAGAAATAATTTCACATGATTCTTTGATTTTAGGATTCCCTAATTACCTAAGAACATAGCTAAGTTGGGGCCATCTCTTTATTTTTTATGAACAATTCAACATGTTGTATTTATCCATAACATTTATACCATGTTGACCTATATATAATACAAATATTTTGATTTTCACTCATATTATACATGTGATACATGAACTATGTTATTTGGTAACATTAATATTGATACATATGGTGGATGTAGATTAGTCTCATTTACTTTATGCTCCCTCTCTCTTAATTTACTACACCATAGATTTAAAATTGCTTTATTATTGTGTGTGTCCCTTAGAATTATATGTGAAAAGTTATTTATTATATAACATCATTATGACATTTGCATGTGGCCATTGGCCTTATGTGTTTATGTGGCATTTACATGTCCAATGTATGTATACTTTGGGCTTTATATGTGATATTATATAAAAATTGGTTGACATTATATGAAACTAATTAAATGCTTATTAATTGTTAATATGGTGCCATGATTCATATCATTAATTGTTACTATTTATTACATATACTATGGTGCCTTGATATATATCATGCATAAACTACCCATGTGATTTAATTATATATCAATACAACACATGTTTTATATGTAAACTCAATGTTACATTTAAATAATATGGTGCAATCCAATTACATTATTAAAATTCATACTACATGCTTCTATATTTCACACATGCTTTATTTTGAGATAAGTGACTTGTAGACTACATCCCTCATTTTAAAAGGGGCCCATCATAATGGTATTATGTTGAGAAGTCAAGTACTCTTGAGCATAATTTTAGATTTATGGCACTATACAATTTTAAAAATTACAACACAAATCAAAATTTTCAGATTATGGGAGAATGTGACATGCATATACACTCATTCATATAATTACAAGTTAAAAGTTTGTAAGTAATTACAAGATTCAATATTTGCAAAGTTAAAATGGCATTCCAATATCAATTAATTATAGTATAGGGGAAATGATACACATTCATGTTCAAGTTAATACATGAAAATTATAAGTCTATTATATTATAAAAGTTTTAATGTTTAAAATATAATATAGTTCCATTTATAATGGTGTGATTTGTATTCATGTTATAAATGGTCCACATTAGAGTCTAGTGACATTTATCATCTAAGGTTACACTTTTTCAAGATGTAGTAAGCCACATTTGTTGGGTCCACACCTTTAATAATTTTATAGAGTAATATATACAGTCAAATGAGAGTTAGAGCATACAATATTTCCAACTGAAGAGTATTTAATGATTTATAAATTGAGACTTGATCACTCTAAATTCACCAAAAGTTCATCATTTCTCCAAAAAGCCTCAACATAGGGGTAAACACTTATCCATATTCAAGTTATAGGGAAATTAGTTTGCACACACTTTTAGGTGTATAATTTCCTTTCTCCCCTTTTCAAATTTAAACTAACAAGTTTCAAATTTTTAAAAGATGGAATGGAATTGCATTAGATAGAGCACTACAAGAGGTGATTATTTATAAATAAACAAGTGAGATTAAATATCATAATATATAGGGGATTAAGACTCACAATGTAACTATTCACATAATAGAAATAACACACTTAACTAACCTATGCTACATATCAATCAAAGGTGTAATTACACCATATGACATTTATTACATATAAGTTAGGATAAATTAATTATTCTAACATACCCCCCCATTAATTGATCATATCCTAAAGAGAATAAGATATAATTTCTTAATGCCTCAAAATTATCATGTGCAAGTGACTTCATGAAGACATCTACACACTAATACACACTGATCCTAAGTGGGGAAATATTGGAGTTATATGTTGTGTTGTTGAACATGTTCACATATGAAATGAATTTGAACCTCTATGTGCTCAGTTATCTCATAAAACACTTAATTACAAATAAGATGTATAACACCTTGATTATAATAATACAAAAGTGTAGGCTAAATCTGTGGAACTCCAAGTCATGAAAGAATGTGATGTATCCATATTGATTCATAGATATCTCCTATTTTAATGTGATATTATGCCTTTTTGGAAGATCTATAAACATAATTATACTTCTTACTTCCCCATGAAATTGGACTATATCATAGAAAGAACACAAATCCAAAACTGGATTTCCTATCATCAATAAAAGATGCATGATCTCCATCCATGTATCTTGTCAAGAAGAAATTATCACTCTTATTGTACTCTAGGCTATACTCAATTATACCTCTGATGTATCTCAATATCCACTTTAATAATCTCCAATGTGTCACCTTTGGTTCTTGCATAAATTGAGAAATATAGTTGACAACACAGCTAATATCTGGACTAGTATATGTCAAGTAAATGAGATTCCCAATCAACTGTTGATAGAGAGTTATATTTACTTCTAGTAATGAATCTATATTAGATAACTAAATTATTATTTCCATAGGTGTTGTAATTGGCTTGAAATCCATCATCCTAAATTTATTGAGAAATGTCTTGGTATACTTCATTTATAAAAGAAAAATGTAATGTTACTTCTACCATACCTTCAAACCAAGATAATAGTGTAGAAACCCAAGATATGTCATGTCAAATGATCGCTTAAGATCATTTTTAGTTGCATTGATCATCTTCACTATGCTTCCAGTGATGATTAGATCATCAACATAAACAATCACTATAAAAACCTCCATCCATATTATTTTAGGTAGAGGTTAAGATCATATAGACTCCTTTTGAATCCATGTTATACGAGATGCTCATTAATATTGATGTACCAGGATCTAGGAGCTTGTTTTATCCCATAGATAGACTTGATAAGCCTACACACCTTCTATTCCTGATCATGTATCATAAATCCTTTAGGTTGAGTCTTTTAGAATTATTCTTGAAAATATCCATTGATAAAGGCACTTTTTACATCCATCTGATGGAATTTCCATCCAAACTATGCAGCCGTAACATAAACCATTCTAATAGTATTTATCTTAGCCATGGGAGCAAAAGTCTCCTCATAGTCAATGCCTTCTTTATGAGCATATCCTTTTGCAGCAAGCCTTACCTTGTACTTATCAATAGTTCCATCTACTTTTTACTTGGTCTTAAAGACCCATTTCATCTTATAGGCTTCTTCCCTAGTAGAAGATCAACAAGCTACCAAGTGTTATTCTTCATTAGTGACTACCATTCTACATCCATGACATCTTTCCAAGGTCTAGACTATAGGGATTATGTTATTATTAAGGGATCATAAGTTTATTGAAAAATACTCATAAGGGCCATAATAACCTCTTCTCAAACCATGCTTTGAGTCTTAGATCTTGAAGTGGATGTATTTGATACTCCATTCAAGTTAGCATCTCATATAGTACTTATTTACCACTTGGGCATATTCTAAAATGTAGGTGGTGGTGTTGGAGGTCCTATTTGACCTTCTTCCTTTTCATATTCACCATCACTATATGAAAATATTATAGGAATTTTGAATATATCATTTTCCTATGTATAATGTGGATTTATTCCACTCTTTTCATCAAACACTACATATCTAATGATTAGTACCTTCTTTGTTTCTCGATCAAGGAGTTTATATGCTTCTGATTGTGCACTGTATCCTACAAAAATGCATTCTTTTATTTTTTTATATTCAACTTCTTCATTGTATTCTTAGGAACATGTATGTATTCCTTGAAACCAAAAAATATAAGGTGAGTAACCTCTGGTTTATTCCCTATCCAAGCTTCATGTGGTGTAATTCCTTTAAGAGCTTTGGTTAGTGACTATTTAACAAGTAGACTACAATGTGACAAGCTTATGCCAAATATGTATTAGGTAATTTTGCATCATCAACCATGATGAAAAAAATTTACATAGTAACTATTTTATGTCATTATACAATTCCATTCTATTTAGGTGAATATGGAGTTATCAATTGTAGATTGATTCCATTTGCACTGAGATAGGATGATTATTATTTACTAATGTATTCCCCCCATGATATGAATAGAGGGTCTTGAGTTTCCTACCAATTTCATTTTCAACCGTGGCCTTGAATTCTTTGAAGACTTGAAAATCTTGATCCTTAGTCTTCAATAAATATACCCACATTTTTCATTAGTAATCATCAACAAAAAGTTGAAACTATTTATACCCTATGAGACCGGGAACAAAATGTTTGCATAGATTGGTGTGCACCAAGTCCAACTTACCATGTGATTGATATTCAATATTTCCAAATGGATATCTTCTTTGTTTTCATAATAAGAAAATGGTACATATATCATAATATTTATTGAGTTTTAGAATACCACAAACCATATACTATTTTATCAATTTAAATAAATGACCATAACTCAAGTGTCCATATCTTCTATGCCATAAGTTTCCTAGTTATGTATCTTTAACCATAAGTGCATGATGATCATTTTGAATAAAATAAAGATGAAATTTTTTTCTAATGTTAGAAGCCTTGTCAATCACTTTGAAATGCCTAGACTTGTCTTTGATGTGACAAAATGTTTGACCATTTTTGTGATCAAATTCAACCATGAGGTTGTGGTCAAGTAGTTGATTAATAGATAATAGATGTTTTGTAAGTCCTAGAATATAGAGAACATTTGAAATGTGAAATTTTTATTTCTAAGTTAAAGTTTGATGTCACCAATGCCTTATACTATATATGAGGTATCATCTCCAAGTGATACATTTCCCTTTTATTATATGTTGGTCAATGTATAAAACCATTCTTTTCTCCCTATCATGTGTTTAGTTGCTCCTGAATCAACATACCAAATTACACTTGGATGATTTTTAGACTCATGTGTTTGAGTATATAAACCATATTCCTCATTTGAAGAATTATATTCTTCAATAACATTTCCATGTTGTTTAGGATTTGAATTTTTCTATTTATACATGTTTTATTGTTTTGGTTGCTTCCTTTTTTGTTTGTGGTGAATTGTTAAAAGAAGGATTATTTCTTGATGATACCTTTTGAAATGCATTTTACTAATAATGGTTTAATTCATGTCCTTATCTACCAAAAATTTGACATGCTCTAGAAGAACATTATTTATTCCCTTGTTGATTTTGTTGATTATTCTACATTGGAGATTATTTTGTACCATTCATGGGTTTCATCTCCTTTTGATTTGATGCAAGTGTATGATCATCATCAACTTCCTCCAAAGTATGTAAATCTTCCTCTTGTTGCAAAAAAATTACCAACACTTAAAATATTTTTTTGTCTTGTGACATTCAAACTCATCACAAAAGATCCAGTATATGAGGGGTAGTGTTATAAGAACTATAGGGACCAAAGAATCATCTATCATTGGTTCACCCAAAGATTGAAGTGAAACACACAAAGTTACAACCCTTCTATGGAATGCTTCTATTTTTTCATTTGATTTGAGCTTGAGAGTGTGTAATTATCTCTAAAGATGCAAAAATTTGATTTTGATTATTTGCTTCATATATTATTTTAAGTTTATCCCAAGCATATTTTTTAGTTGTATCACTTTGAATATGAGGTTGTACCTCATCCAAAACTCTAAAAATGATTGTTAACTTAGATTTTTTATTACCTTTATCATATTTATATTGTTGATCAACATCTATTACATGTCTAACCCATGTGCCTTCTACAACTAACCAAATATCTTCAAACTCTAAATGTGTTTGCACTTTTTCTATCAGTGGTGTAGTTATCACCATGAAGTAATTATGTGTTGAGGAGGGAAAAATGAGGTCCAAAAATAGATATCATGAAATGCAAGTTATGTATGATAAGAAAGTACAAGTGTGTTTTAAGTGAAGAAAGAATGTGTAGAAATAGAAGTTGTAAATTCACACACATAATGAAATGCAAGTTCACACAAATAAACAAAGGACATCAGACTCTATGAAAAATGTGTCCTAGAATGTAATGGAAAATTGAGGAATTTAGACATCATTTTTAATTGAAAATGCATCCAAGAAGTATACAATATGATATAGAATTAGAATAAATATATTTTACATCTATGAAGAGCATATAAAAACACTCACTTTTAAAAAATATAGCATGCAAATCAGAGTTACTAGTAAAAAGTTATGGCCTCTTAAAGGTCCAAAATACATGAACTAGTCAACTAAACTAGAAAGAAACTAAAAATTCTAGAAATATGGGTGATAAAAATGTAAAACATAGCCTTACCACTATAAAGATATTAAAAAAATAGTCAAGGTAAAAAAATCACCTTCTCAAGCTTCACGGATCAAAATTTATGAGCCTTAGAAGAAAATATCTTCAAATATGGCTCATAATGGTGAAGGACAAGCCCTTAGGGGCTAAAAATTCCTAGTAGGTGGTCATAGGACATGAATAGAGGATGAGAATTGTTGGTGGCATGATGATGGTGGTGTTCCTAGAAGTGGAAGATCTGGGTGGTGATCTACCCAAAAAATTGACCCTGCACCAAATGAAGACTTCCAAATTGCCTTCTACCTCTAAAATTTCACTAGGGTGCCTTGGTGATTCTACAAAAAAATTATAAAAACTACCTTTTTGTTGTTATTTGTTTTTCCTATAAAATATAAACTTAAAAAAATCATAGAAAATCACCAAAAGCTCCAAAAATTCTAATTTTTTTAAATTAGTATTTTTTTTAGAAGAATTTATAAAAAATACAAGATTGGTTCCATAAATTATATATTTCATATAAAATTAAAAAACCAAAAAATGACCCTAAAAAATATTAGATCTGATATACCAAGCTAGGATTTAAGATTGGTAGATTTGCATGACACATTTTTCTTTTCATAATTTATTAGATATTCAGCATGGGATGGTAGAAATGGGAGTAACATGCTGCTATCAAGGCTAACATGAACTTATCCCTTGATATCTACCTTATCTCTACCACTTTGAAACCTCCTTAGGATAACCTGATCTAATACCAAATAAAGGATGGAATGGAAATTAATTAGCTAGAGCACTATAAGAGGCATTTATTTATACATCAATAAGTGAGATTAAATCTTCTAATCTATAGGGGATTAAGACTCATAATATAAATAATCACACATAGGAAATAATACACTTAACTAACCCATGCTACATGTCAATCAAAGGTGTAACTACACCATGTGACATTTATTACTTATATGCTAGGATAAATTAATTATTCTAACCATTTTCAATTTTAAAATATGGAAAATAATTGCTTTTAATGGCATTGTTGCAGGTTTTCACATTAAGGAATATTACACAATCAAGCTTTTCATCCAAATACAAAGTGTGTATACACAATTAGGTTTGAATTTAATTTAATCTAATAATTTCAATTTATTTCATAGCTAAAATAAAGTGGGGTAAAATTTAGATAGATAAATTTAATCACTTATGTGATTTAGAATGCTTATTCTTAACTTGTTTACCCTACATGGTTTATTCACCATTTCACTAACTAATAATCTATAAGATATCCTTAACTATGTTATAAAAAATGAAAAATATCACTTATACATCCCTATTGTAGCTAAATTCATCCATATTCAACTTTCAATATCCTATTAGACTTGTCCCAATAGTCTCTAGTATTTTGGGATAAGTCCACGCTAGGTTTGACATGATCAGGCTATGGCTGAAGAGCAAAATCAAACCACCAATTAAACTGATGCAAGACTAATATATCATATTAAACCAAAAAAACATCTTCCAAGGGGAAAAAACTTGTATTATAAATTATGTTATTTTCATTAATTATCAACCCAGGTTATGTATAATTTGGAAAGGTGTCAACACTATATGTGCAACACTAATCCCATTCAAAGGTTGAGGTGATTATAGGTTGCATATAAGAAAACACTCATGTAAATTAAATTACATGAAAGGAAAGTTATAGGAATGAAATCTTACTTTCATTAAGTAAATTTTTGAAAAGGAAATGAATTATTGATCTAAGGTTTGGAAGCTTCCCATACAATATTGAAAGTATGCACATGAAATTGAAATACACACACTCAAATGCATATTTCATATATGGAATAAATTGCTGAAAATAAATAACACATACCTTAATGAAATTTTAGGAAACATACAAATCATGTAATAAAAAGGAAATTAATTTAATAGATGAGAATCTTCATTGCAACTTCTCTCAAGTATGCCCTTACTTGCTATAGAATATTTACTTCAAATCAAATCTCTTGTATTAATAATTATGTATAAATTTATATATAAATATTACAAGATAATTTTGAAAATAGAATCCTCTATTATAATTTTCACTCTTTTATTATTACTCTCTACCATCCACTTAAAATGTGCATCCCCTCTTATTAAATAGAGAGGTCATCACCTTATTTATATTTCCCAACATCGAGGTGGTTACAACAAAAAATATAAAATATGCATAAAATAAAACAAGTTACAACATTCAACCATATTTATGAGAGTTTCAATAATATAGATAAGATAATAGATCTTAAAAATATGAGAATATATAGTTGCTTCCTCAAATAAATATTCAACTCCATCAAATAATGGAGAGAGTGAAATAGGAACATATTTTAGAAATCTATTCAACTCCTAAAAATGGTATAGTATGAAAATAATATTTATTTTTATAAATGATTATTCAACTCCCAAAAATGTGTGAGTAATATTAATCCATGTTCAATAGTTTTGTGGTTCCTTCATGAATGATCCATCCATTCTATGGGTTGGGAATAACCACTACAACTACAACTATGGGTTGGAGACCATTGTTATAGTAACTAAAAGCTACACACCAATTGGATATGTGTTTAATAACATCATATACATGTTACACATGATTTTATATAGATTTTATAGTTGTATAAAAATAAATATAGGTTATAGAATACATGTTATAGGTT
The DNA here is from genome assembly GCA_037957365.1 of Torreya grandis. Lineage (NCBI taxonomy): Eukaryota > Viridiplantae > Streptophyta > Pinopsida > Cupressales > Taxaceae > Torreya > Torreya grandis. The sequence goes on from JARHVA010001912.1 coordinate 1,692,524, forward strand.
TTAGCCTAATTACTATAAGTTACAAAAGATATGTCATGGGTTGTATCCCAGTTACTATAGGTTACTCCATGAGTCTATAACTGGTGCTAAAATAAGTTAAAAGCTAGTTTATATAGGAGGAAAAAGATAATGAATCTCATTTATTCTTTATTACTATATTTATCTCAAGAATTCTACATTTTAACACTAGTAGAATCATATGATAAAATCATTCAATCTCACTTCATTATATTTATTCTTTTAAGAATTTCATTGGTGGGTCCTTCCAATTAGCCCTATCTGAGGAAGTCTTTCATCTTGGTGTATTGCTTCTTGATCAGCTCAAAATATACTATAAGATTCATTAAACAATCCTCTTTTTAATCTACTAACTTTTTTAATTCACTATTTGCCTAAGATACAAGTTCCTTAACACAGTGTGCTTCTACAATTCACTTCTGTATAAATGTAATGATATCAAGGGTCTTCTAGTCATACTTATCTAAATGACCTTGGTTATCTTTGATGCCTTAGATGTGGGTACCAACACTTTTCTTGAATTATTCATCATCAATTAGGCCTAAAGTAGTGGTTTGAGAAGGGTTATTTAATAGATTCCCCAAAAGTTTCTCAAGCTAGTTTACCAAGTATGTGTCTCTCTTGATGAATTCCTTAACATCACTACTCCAGGTGATCAAATATTCCTATTTATCTACCAAAACTATCATGAGTATGTCCAAATTTTTGAGTTTGATAATTCTGCCACTGGGTGAGGAGAATTATGCACCTTGATGAGCTCCTCCATTTGAGCTTGAGAATTCTGCCATTAGGCGATTAAGGTTTATGCCATCTCAACTTGATGATATAAAGCATTCAATATAGATTTGATGATTTTCAAATTATAAAATGCATCCATCAAGTATTTATTCAACATTTATAATATATTTTCAATAATTATCAAGAATACCCAAGTTCCAAATCTTGATTTTCTATTTCCAAGTTGAGAATCTTTTGTTTCAATCCTTTAACTCTATCCAAGGTCATTATTGATTGGGCCACACCACACTAGATACATCCTCTTGAAAAATAGGATGATCCCCTGCTACCTACCCTAGAATAGGATTTAAGCCTATAAATGGCTCCACCTTCAAAAAGGTGAACTCCTCAATACCGATAATATTTTTATTCATCACTACTCTTTCAAGAGTTGATGTCTCTAGATTAAATTAGACCTAAGGATCAAACTCTTTCACTCGTGGTTGTTCAAGAGTCTCTAAATTTGAACTCTTAGAGGTTCCTAGGGTACCAACCCATTGGATTTCCTTGTTGTGAATAGTCTAGATGCTTCTCTCTACTTATTTGTTTAACATATCTTGAATCCATGGCTTGACATTATACTAAACACCTATGTCTATTTGAGTCAAAGCCAGTGTAGGAGAAAGAGATGGGATTTTTTGAAACTTCCCATAAATAAACCAATCATGAATGGTTGGTTCATAAATAGGATTCTCATCACTGAAGAGGTTTATTTCACTAGTAGGGTGAGTGAAAGTTAACCTAGGCCCCTTTCTTGGAGCCAGAAGAACTAAGGCTAATTTTGCCTATCTTTTTCTATTGCCCAATGGAACTAATTCCTTGCCTACTTCCTCAGATAGGTCTTCTTCATTATCTAAACCATAATTAGCCATGATGTTAACAAGGGTACTCTCCACTATTTCTCTAGTTTCCAAATTAATTATGTTGATAACTTCTATTGGGGAAGAAGGCCATAGTGGGGATGCCTAAATTTGGAGGCTTTTAATAGGTATTTACTCAATCTTGGACTCTTCACTAATAGATTTACCTTTTCCTATTGCATCCTTAAGTTTCTCAATCTAAAATGACTTCATCAATTCTACTTGATGAGGCTCAGAAGATTATCCCTCAATAGGTGGTTCTTGATGTGTAGTCCCAGAACATCTTGGCAACAAGTGATACTATAAAGGATGTAACTACCATATTTCTCCTAAAGGCTTATATCCCTAACCATCCTACATTCTAAAGTTATGTTATAATTTTTAACCCTAGATAAGACTTATTCAAATTTATTTTCCTTTGTGTAAATACAATCTCCCACACCTGGTTGATGCTTGTACTCAATCTTTGGAACCTTCATATCCCAAATATGGTTAGCCACTCTATTATTGGGGTCCCACATCTTAAGATAATCTAATTGAAAATCAAAATAATTCCTTTATACCACCATGATCTTTAGTTTTTTCCAATCCTTGATTAAAATTATACAATGTCTAATTATAAGGTATGAACTTGAACCTTTTTGTTATTCTTATAGTGTCAATCTATGCCCTGGATGATTTGATAAGCAATTTCTTGCTCTACAATCTTACTAGGAACATATATGGGTAGTCTATATGGTTGGGACATGATTACTTCTATCCTTATTATAATGTAATCTAGATAGAACCACACATCCCCTATGGTCTCCACTTATTTTTATTAGAGGATGAAGTCTAGTCATAGAAATACCAGTGATTGTCTCAAAAATGACTAGGAAGACACCATCGCATATGAATTGCATATGATTCTTGTATTTGAAAATATATAGTTTAGAGTAATGATGGGAAATGGTAGTCCTACCATTAAGGGACCAATTTTGGATATCAAGGAAATTAATAGAGGCTAGGAGTGAGTCTAAGAGGTATGACAACATAAAAGATGTTTGGAGGTCTTTCTGTTGATGGTTGTAAATTATATGGAAAAGAAGAAACTTATTAAGTATCTAGTAGGAGGGGTTAGGTTCTAATCCAACATACAATGGACATAAGATACCTAGACCTTACTCATATAAGTTGTATAAGAGGCACTAAAGGATCTATTTAATAAGGTCATAGATACCCTAACACCCTCTCTGAATTAGGTAATAGGAATCTCACCATTAGGGGTACTAAAAACATGGGAGCCTTGGATTAACCAAGGTGAAAGAATTAAATATAGGTTTTGGGAGTTTTTCCATTCTCGCAAAGATGAAAGATCAACATGAGGTAAAGGGAGCTTATAATAAGTCTCAAAGGCCATGGGAGCTATGCATGCAACTTTATTGACATTTCATTCATGAATAATCCATTTTCTATCTACTCTATAGTCAATGAAAATAAGAACAATAAGGTCATTGTAATGCATTACCTATGGTTTAGCAGTTACATGATGAAGGCCTACCATTTGAATTGATACTAAATCCTTGTATCTTTGGTACACTGAAGCATTCCTCTTTTCTTCCTAAGAAATTAGTTGTAAATCTTCAACAAAGAAGAATAATTTAGACTAATTCCTAATTCCATGTACATTCAATGCTATTGAATCCAACTCTATGTCTCTAAAGACCCTTTCTTTACCATATAATGTTAGATAAATCTCTAATTCAATCTTCATTTATTGCCTGACTACTATCATTAATAACACTATATTGTAATTGTAAAGCTATCAAAGTTCTTACTAAGGCACCTACTCTAAATTTAGTTTGAAATTATCTCAAGTGTCACATAATCAACTTAAACTAACTCTGGCCTTCTTTATAGAGGGTTTAGGGGTTTTTTTGCTTTAATGACTAAAACATCCAACTTTGATCTCATACATGCCTTAGGTATGATGGAACCTTACTATCATATCTCTTATTTTTTCAATCATGAGATATCTTTCATTTGGATCCTCCATACTTATGTGGAACTTATGTGGTAGGGTTCCATACCTTTCATGGAAATTTTTCATAAATGCCATTTGAAGAGTGACCATTGGTTTTCAAAAATCCCTTTTATTTTGATTTGAAAATCCAAATCTAGGTCCTTACATTTCATTGGTTCTTTATCTTTGAGCTTATTGATTGTGCCATGTGTCAAGCTTTTGAGGCCTTTTAAAATTCTTCATTTTTTTTGCACTATTGGATCAAATCCACTGAGCAAGTGATCACCATTGGATCTTGTAAGATGTTTTCCCTTTTAATTAGTAAAAATGACTTAGGCCAAGATTTTTATATCTCAATCTTGCCTTCATAAGAAAACTAATAATTTATTAAAAGGATTTAGAAATGCCCCCTTTGATTAGGCTTAAAATTTTGTCTAAGTTAAATTTTATAGGTTTGATACCATCAAATAAGTCCTCATAGACGTCAAATGATGGGGGCAAACCTATAAAATTTAAGACAATAAAGTATTTCTATTTTAATTCAAATTTAATAGGTTCAATCCCATTAAATATGTCCACACAATTGTCAAATGATGGGAGTGAACATGTCAAATTTAAAACAATTAAATTTATTGATCCAATAACTGAATGCCACATGTAAAATCATTAGGAGATCTCAAATATTTGGGGATTTTCTAAGTTAAATTTTATGGGTTTTGTCCCATCAAATACGTCCTCGTAGATGTCAAATAATGGGAGAAAACCTATCAAATTTAAAATAATTAAATTTTTTGATCCAATAACTAAATACCATGTGTAAAACCATCAAGAGATCTCAAAGCTTTGGGAAATTTCTAAGTTAAATTTGATGAGTTTAATCCCATAAAATACATCCTCATAGATGTCAAATGATGGGAATGAACCTATCAAATTTAAGATGATAAAATCTTTATATCTAATGAATGAATGCCATGTGTAAAAACCTTTAGGAGATCTTGAGGCTTATGGGTTGATGTGCACCATTAGATTGAGAACCTCTAAGGCAATTTGAACCATTGTATCAATTTTTGAGTGGTTAACAACTGTTAACATCCTTTTAGGTGTCATATTTAATTCACATCATCAGATTGAAATCTCTAAGCAAATGATCACCATTGGATCAAATCTTGAGTGGTTAACAACTATTAACTTCATTTTGGGTGTCATATTTAATTCACACCATTAGATTATAACCTTTGAGAAAATGATCATAGTTAGATCTACAACAGGGCATTTAAGTTTTAAATTAATACCTGATCATAGCTTAAGTTTAGTCTAAGGTTTTATATTAATATTTAGTCATGTTTTAAAGAAAAAAACATATTTGAAGCTTAATATAAAGTTAGACTTAGGATCATTAAATCAAAAATGAAATAAAATTTATTGCTAGTATTTTCCCACAAATGTTTAAATTTAAACCCTTTTAGGGTTTGTTCCTTGGAAACCTTAGCTTCTTCCATAGAACTTGTAACTAATCACCTTGAAGATAATTATTAGCAATTTTGAACCATGAAACATAAACATAATCAAATATATCAAAGCACATGTTCCTCTTTCAAAATTAATTTTCCTTTAAAAATCCAAGATAAGATAACTCTTCACATTCAGTCCATAATATAGACTTTCTAGAAACAAATACAGGGGTCCTCCTTTCAAAAAAAGATCAGGAGTGTTGGTCTCAACATCTCCCTTGATTTGTATCTTAAGCTCACACACTACACTAGAGAAATCACTTGGGGGTGAAAATTGAATAGTTTAATATAAATTAAACCTATAATAGTAAGGTGATACACTAAAATATTAGTTCACAAACACACTTGAATTTTCACTAAGAATAAAAGACACTAAAACTGAATTTAACTCTATGACCTTCTAGCATAAGTGTTTCTCATAGAGGTAGATTTATATGCATAACTGGAGGTGGGTGAAAATAAGTTTTGATAATAGACATTGTTATTCCCTCTCACACTTCAATTACACCTTAACAAACAATACACTCACATAGTGCATACAAGGGCAGAATGTAAGCAAGGAGAAATAATCTTCATCACTTGTTATTTAAATAGACCACTTGAAATACTTAGAAAATATATTATAGAGATCAAATAAAATTCATGTCTTATTCAAAATTAAAATAATGTGACAAAATAGTAGGTATTAACCATATTATGTGTGTCCTCTATATAATTATTGAAATGGCTTACATTTGTAGAGCAAAGGAGAAGAGAGAGAAGAAGAGAAGTGGAAGGGTCACAAGTCCATGTGTTAAGATATGAAAACTAGTTAAAATTGGAGGTACTAAGGTGAAATATATACCATGAAAGTCATCTTGGACAAATGTCCATCATAAACATGTCATTCTGTCTCAAGGTGGCATAAAGACTCTTCATCTCCTTGTTTGAAACTATCCTTTAGTGATGAGTTCACTTGACTGATTGAAACTACTATAGGGATATTTGACACATTTTCATTATCATGATAATATATAAAAGAGGTTGTAAAATCCCTCAAATGCCTCCGTAACTAATATATTTCCTCTTAACACTTGTGTTCACTCTCTAACAGCCACTCACTAGCCCTTCTAAGCTTATCTTCACATTTTTCACTCAATTGACCTAAACTTATCCAAGAGAATCCATTGAATATGTTTTAGACAAATTTCCAAGATACTTTTATCACTTAGTCAATCATATATAGCTCCAAGAAACTCAATAAAACACCTCTCACTTCTCAACCTTGATAACCACATTTCTTTCTCACTATCTCACTTAGACTCCCTATAATGAATGGATTTAAAAAGATGTTTACATTATTTTATTAGTTATAAATGAGTATTTAGAGTTTTAAAAAGTCTCTAAAGACCTTTTTCAATGACTCTTATTCAACAAGTCCTTTTGCATCTATAGAATACATCAAAACTTTCAAGAAACTCAAAATTGGGCTATCCATACAAGAGAAAATATAGAATAATTAGTTGGTGAGGAGACTATAAGATTCCAAAACCAATTTTAAAAACTTTCATAGTCATTTTACCACTTATATATTCACCTCCATTCATAATTTTCCAATCAGGTTTGAAATAGGGTTTTGAGAGGGTTTTAGGTGTCTTGGACTGTTAATGATGATTCATAAAAAATATGCATCTAACTCCCAAATAAATTCCATTTAAATAAATATAGGTGACCCCTTACATTATTCATATATCCTTGAGGAACCATTCAATCCCTACCTATAGGTGTTAACAAATAAAGTGACCTTCGAGCTCTTATAGTGCATTCTGAGTAGGCTTGAGAAGGAAATAGACCTAAATGACTAACCTTGTGTCATTTATTAAAAAATAATAGGTATAATATATCCTAAAACCTCTTATAAAGGTTTTAAAACTAGTTATGAAGGTCATATAGTCATTTTTAACAAGATAAAGGCCATGAGGGTTTAGGCCTAGTCTAGGCCTAATAGGCCTGACTTTGTGTGACTGAATATATAACCCAATTGTAGGTTTATAATCATTATAGGTGTATTATATATATCCTTAACCCTTAAACCAACATTATAAAACATATCACCATGATTCCAATACTATCTCATTCATTCCTTTACCCTTGATGTGTTAAGTCTACAAGTTTCTTTCTCAAAGACTGCTCTTTATCTGAGATAGAATAGAGAGAATATCTCCTATCTATATGACATAGATGAATATTTAGAAGTATTATTTAGGTCATGATGACCCTATATGTTAAGTTCCAAATCTTGGTAGTGATTCTAACACCATTCATCCTTCAAACTCTTCAAGAATATTTTTTTAGGTTTATGATTGTAGGCAAGGTTTAGCTGATTATGATTTGGGGTTCAAAACCCAGTCCTTATTATATTTATCCTATAAGGATATTAGTTAAGTGTGTTATACTAGTGAGATTATGTATCAAAAATTATGATAAAACTTGTACCCCTACAAAATTTCTTGTATCTTTGTTGTTTAGGCTAGTCCATTATGTGTATGACTATGTCACATGTAGGTAGCTATTAAGGAAGAAGTTTGAGTTCTTATAGGTTCTCATTAATATGAAAATATAGTGTTTCAATTCTATAATTTTATCTAATTTCATCAGATATAATTTCACATCTACATTAAAAAATATCTCCCTATTATTTGAGCTTGCATCTTCACTTAGCTTAGACTAGTATGCAAATTTGAATTCAAAATATAGATGTACATTCTAAGGAAGTTATGAGACCTATAGGTGATTTTTTCATGAATTTAACATTGTTTTTTATAGCTCAATATTTACTTGAGATCAATTATGAACATTCCAAATATGGTGAGCTCACTTCATGCCTGCAGACTATGTTCTCATCTCTCCATTTAGGTCATTATTGTATTTCAATCTCTAGGCTCAACACTGTAGCTCTTCACTGAGTGTTTTTAGTGTAAATATATCTAAGTTAAATCCACTATATCATTATTTTAATTACCCTGAAACTCACCTTGTTTTTTCAAGACATTGTTCCTAGGTATAAGTGTTTGGTATAAAGTAACTAGATCTACTCAGTCCTCAAGAAACTTCACCAATAAATATTTAATTATGAGGAAGGATCCCTTAGATAAATTAAGGTAAATGTTCCCTTTAAAAAAAAAATTCAAAATATACCCTATGTAATTTGTTTAAACTAATTTAATATCAACCTTATGAACCTATATGAATTTAGAAACATCATTGAAGTCATGAAATTGAATGCAACCATACCTCTTGGGGTTTGGATGATCTTACTTGCTCCGTACATGCCCACAATACTATAGATAACTTTGTATGTTGGATTACTAATAGTATTTTATAATTTTTTGATAAACCTCTCTCAATCAATGTCTAAACCTTCCAAGGAAAATTTCCATGGATAAATTATCTTCCATGGTTTGGGAGGTGAAACGTGGACACATTACCTTGATTTAAAACCATTAACAAGGAAAAAAACACTACAACTGGTGAAACAATGTTTGTAGACTTTAATGATGGTCCGTCCTAATATAATGAGGGTGATTTTGCCTATGTTTTCATGTTCCACATATTAAAATCAACTTGGAAACAACATGAAGATGAATAATATGATCTCTTACAAAACACATAACACTTGGAAATGCCATATCATACAAGTAACTAAGTAAACTTGTAGGTGATAGGAATGTGTAGTCATATTAGAGGCATCAAAAGTATTGAAGATGATTCATGAAGCTTATTTCACATATATGAAATCTATTAACATGGATTTATATCCCACTAGGAGTGCTAACATCCACCAAAAACATTCACCTTGACTCTACTTCTCTTGTCCATATAGAAGAAAAATTGATGGACTAATCTTGACTTGAAAAAGAGATAAATGGGATAGGCGAACCAATTTTGTTCATTTTTTAACCTATAAAATCAATTTGAAAATAGATATAACTTTTGGGGAACTGAAGAGACCCTCCTAAATCTTCCACACATGATAGAATTATTGTATAGTCTATACATTAACTAAAACTCCTCCTTTTTCAACTAATTTTCTTGTTTTAAACATTTAAACCTACAAAATTCATTTAAAAAACTAACCATTTACATTCACCTAACACATGGTATGTTTTATAACACTTTGACACACTTTTACTTAGAAATAAATCATACAACTCATTAAACTAGCCCAAACGTGGCATAAAATGACACTTAGGATAAATGAACAAGTGTGATCAAAATGAAACATAATATGTGAACTATTGTAAGACCATGCAGAACATTTTAAGACCTATGAGACCTCATGACAAGTTTAAACTTGAAGGGAGGTTGTTTTATTTGACCAAGAGGTCAAATTAGTCAATAACTATCAAACTAGTTGTGTTGTAAGTGAAATTATTGACCAAAAAATTGTAGTAAATAACTTAAAACTTAAAAATATATAGTTATTGTTAAAAATATATTTATAAAATTAATTATTTTAAAACACTTTTTCACAATTATTTATTAATAAATAAGGCTGAGACAAGCTTATTACAAGATAACTTGCACGATAAGTTATTTCAAGAAAAACATAAATAAAAAAACTAAATAAATAAATTTAATTGATAAATAAGTAATATATAATTGTAATTCTAATGTTATAATTTTATATAAATTAATAATACTAAATCAAAGATTAAAAAAATAAGGTTGACCTACATTCAAGACAAGGTCAACATGCATGAAGCTTTCTCAACAAGCCACCAAATGATGCAACCTACCCAACTATGGCATACAAAATTTCATAAAAAATATAAATTAATTAAAATAAACTTTAATTTAAATTAAATCACACTAAACATGTTCCCTACCTCTTGGTAACTCTTTTGAGTACTCAGACAATGAACAAGAGTTAACTATTAGTTAATTGGTAGTTCTAACTATTTATTAGGAAATCACTAGAAAATGTCCAGAATGACAAAATAACTAATCACAGACATAAATAAATTAAATAAAATTCCTAAAAAAAAACAAAAATAAACTCATTTTAAACATATAAATCAAGTTCTCATATTAGCATCATATTCAACATTCTCCCTTTGATATAAGGAGGTGAAATACCTTTTATCTCCTTAAGTCTTCTGACCATATTCTTTATTATCACAAATAATTATGTTCGATCAAATTGAGCACATTTTAAATCAAAAAATATTATTTATATACATAATACTTGTGTTAAATTTTATTTAAGGGTTTTATATTCATCTTTAGTATTGGATAATGCAATTGTAGCCTATTTATTTGAAGACTAAGAAAAAATCTACTTCCTAGTGTGAAGCAATAACCTGAAGTTGACTTCATGTAATCAAGATATCATCCCATATATTAATATGTGTATAAAATTAGACATAAATAAATTTAAATTATATATTAATATCATAATTATAAATTCATCTTACATCTCTATAAATTTTCTTCATTACTTGCAAATTCCTAAGTGATAATTTACCTATAAATCTAGAAACTAGTGAAAACCCATAATTAGTATCAAGTATTGTCATTGTGAGATACATAAAACCTATCAGAATGTTTATAAAATTATTTTAATCATCTAAATTAATTATATTCTCAATCATAATATTTTTTTTGCTTTTAATTGGAGTTTCTATGGGCTTTGAATATTGATAATCATACTTCTTTAACATGTCTTGAGCATACTTGGCTTTATAAAATAGTACTTCCTCTTTATTTTGATGGAATTATATTCCAATAATGTAATTCATAATTAAAATATAATTCATATAAAATTAATATTTCTTTATTTCCTTGAGTTATTCAACATCTCCATAGAGCTACCTATAAAGATCAAGTCATCTACATAGAGTAAGACACATAAAACATTAGTACAGGATTCTTGTACGTAAATAATTGGTTAATTTTAATTTATTACAAAGTATTGATCTAATAAAAATATATAAAGTATTTATTAACAATATATTGTATTTTTATTCAACCCATAAATAGCCTTATTCAACATATATACCCAAAAAAATTTACCCTTTACCTCAAAATTTGTGGTTGCCCCACATATAACTATTCTTCAACCACTCCATTTAGGAACACACTTTTAGCATACATTTTATGTTTTTTACATATTTTATGATATATATATTAATAATTAATATTATTTTTTCTTGACATGCCACACGTGCATAAGTTTCCTCATGGTCAACCCCAGATGTTTGTGCAATTCCTTTATCATCTAGTCTAGTTTTTAGCTTGCCAACTATGCCATCATTTTAAACCTTGGTATTATAGACACAATATATAACAATTACATATTTATTCAAAGGTGTATAAAATAATTAAATTTATAATTTCTATCAAATTAATCCATCTATAATTTCATAGCATTAACTCATTCTTTTTTTTATTAGATTTTGCATAACTTCTAGGTTCACTAGTCACAAATGATAATGCAAACATAGTATTTTCATCATAATCATCATAAAATAATTTAACTTACTGATGTTTAAACCTTAATAAAATCATATCATAATTATGATCCAAAATTTTATTGGATGTATGAACATTCAATAAATGCTTGTTATTACTTGGAGTTGACGAAGATGGATGACTAGTCTCATGTGAAGAGCTAGTATTATTTCTCATTAAACTAGAAACATGTGTATAATTTTTTTAACACCTAAAATTAGAATTAAAGAGGTTAAAACAATTATCTTATTACTTATGTATCTATATTATCATAATATTCATACGCTTCATTTAAAAAAAAAATTACAATCCTTAGAAATAATTGTGGATTTACTAGTAGGATTATAAAACTTCATGCCTTACTTTTATCACTATAACTTGTGAAATTATGATAAATAATCTTAGGATAATATATATCACTCTTACCTTAGATTTTATTTATTTTCATGATAATCTTTCCTTTATATTTGATTTAATTTATTTCACGTAATTGCCCTTGTATTTTGAAGGGATCATCTAGCTTTTTGAAACCATGTTTGTGACTTATCACATGATTTGAGAAACCTAAATCAAGAGAAAAAAATTTATTTGATTTATTTATTCCTATAAAAAATGTGAGAAAATAATATGATACCTATTTAGCATCACTTTTCTTAGATTTAAAATCTTTCTTTTAACTTTATTTATTAGCTTGACTCTTATCTACTATTATCCTGCAATCTTTAAACACGTGTTCTAGTTTTTTACAGTAATGTCAAGTATTTTTTAATCTTACTTGTGAAGTTATCTTCAGAAAATAACTCTAAATTTTATTTTTTTAAACTCCATTGATTGTTATTTTTATTTTTATCTTTGATATTTTAAACCTTTGCCTTGGTTTTAAGTGTATGTTATAGACCATGTTCTAGATCTCCTACATAGAGTCTCATATTGTCTTAATGATACAAAAGAAAACCCACTAAATCATCAACACTTATAGTGTTTATATCTTTAAACTATTCAAGATTGATCACAATATGTAACCATATTTGTCTTAAATATATCATTAATTTTATAACTATAATACTATATTATATAGTTTCTCCATTAACCCTCATTATATGACCTAAATCATTTAACCTTATGCAATAATCTCCTACTCTTTCAAAATCTAACATTCTCAAATTATTAAAATTAATTTTAAGTTTTTAGATTTTTACTTATCTTACCTTAATGGATACTTCATTAAAAAAAATCAAAGTATTTCATGCCTCATGGGCCGTCTTACATCATGAAATTATTGGATAAATGTTTGGGTCTATGACACTCTAAATATAGAATAAGACTTGTACATCTCCATTTTCTTCATCCTTTTTTGTAAAATTTTGATCTTGTGCCAAGGTATTCCAATATTTAGGTGTTGTTTACCCATGGATAAAATTATCCTGAAATCCTTTCCATGCAATAATTATTTTTAACTAATCTCTCTAATACTAAAATTTTTCACCTTTGAAAAAAAGACTATTCATGCAATAAGAATTCACTGAAGCCATTATTTCTTTTGATAATGACCTAAAATATATTTTGAACCTTGATTGAACATGGATATGATACCAAATTAATGTTATTAATGATGTTATGTATTTATAATAATCTTTTTCTCTCTCTAATATTGAATCTATGTATCAACAAAATTATTCCAAAATTACCAGCTGTCAAACTAGTTATGTTGTAAGTGAAATTGTTGATTAAAAAATTGTATTGAATAGGTTAAAACATAATATATATAAAAATTCTAGTATTCCTTTATGAAAATATATATTAAAATAAAATATTAACCCAATATTCAACATGAATTTATAAATTAAATTTTTGTACAACACTTTTGCATAATTCTTTATTAATATTTAAAGCTTAAAACAAGCATATTACAAGATAAATTGCATGACAAGTTATTTAAATAAAAGCATAAATATATTTTTTTTAAAAAAAATTACTTGAAAACTAATTAATATATAATTATACTTATAAAATTATAATATAATACAAATTAAAGAATACTAAATAAAAGACTAAAGTAAACAAGGTTGTCTTACGTTCAAGACAAGGTCAACATGCAAGAAGCTTTGCTAAAAAATACACAAAATAATTAAACCTACTAGACTATGATGTCCCAAATTCAATAAAAATTAAGAATTGACTTAAATAAATTCAATTTAAATTATCTCACAATAAAATTATGCCCCACCTCTTGGGAACTTATTAGAGTACTTAGATAGTGAACTGGAGTTAATTGGTTATTCTAGATGTTTTTTAAGAAGTCACTAGAAAGTGTCCAAAATGACCAAAAATTAATTAAAGACAAATAAATAAAATAAAATTACTAAAATCCTAAATTAAAAACAATAAAATAATTCTAAAAATATAATTCAAGTTGGCATCATACTCAACAAGGTGGCCAAAGTGCAACATAATGAACAAAAAATAGCAAAATATAAGATAATGCAATATAAAGCCATGAAGCCCAAAAGGAACATGAAAGACAATGCCAATAAGTACTCAATATTATATAAAAATGGATATACATTTGAATATATTCAAAAATACATTATAAAATTAAGCTTGTACCAAATTTAGGTATCAATATGGCCCCTTGACCCCCCTCTCACCCACCCTTAATATAGTAATTGCATGAAATCAAATTACTTTAGTTAAATTAAGCTCATACCTAAGTGTGAAAAACACACCTTTTAATCATTATAGTTACAACTTGACTTTCTATCTCTTTCCATGAAACAAAATCATGTTACAATATACTTAGCATGTGTAATCTAAAAATGAGTGATAATCAAAGTATTTATAAAAAGAAAGAACATCAAAATAATACACCTGTAAATGTGTTGCATATTTATGTCTCTAGAGTGGTGTCCTTGCCAAAGAGTATGAAGAGACAAAAGGAAACTTTAGGCTCCATCCATTTCCTAGGTAGTAAAATGAATAAGTCCATAGGTGATCAAGTTTGATTCATCCTAAAGATGCTTATTGAAATGAAGGGTTGGGAGGTGATCATTCCCTCTACTTGGTATAAAGAGATTAGTGATACATACATCAAAGGAACTCAATTTCAATCATAAAACTCAAGGGTAAATATATACTAGATAATATATCCAAGGTTAAGTGGAATAACCATCTCAATATACATAAGGAAACTAGTGCTAGGTCATCAAGGGATCTGAATCTCAATTATAGTAACCAAGGGAGCTACATGTTATAGATAGATAAAAGCTCAAAATGGTGATTCTTTGTAAAATAATTGTGCATCTTGGTAAAATGGTTTGTATATTTAATCTAGAGAAATAAATATTTGAATCTTTATAAATGAGAGAAAGAATTAACTTTGTTCATGTCCCCATCCTATACCTTGTGAATGATGTATTCATTGTAATGTATTTTTCAATTTACTAGACCTTGCACCTCTAATATATGTCAAAATGTAACCTATGCTCTATAAATGTGTGTAATATTTGTGATAATTATAAAAAATCTTGTCCTAAATTTGTAAAAATGTATAGTATTCTAACCCACTTATATATACAAATCATGTAAACTATATCACATTATGCAAATTATATGAATTGTAATGTGTGTAGTCATGCCTTATGACATTCCCCCACTTATATGACGCCCATTTGGAATTATAATAATGGAAGCTAGTATTCACCTCATCAAAAAAAGATAACATGACTATATTTTTTACATATCAAACATGTAAGATTCCACTATGTATTGATATTAGGCCTTAGTAAAATGATAATTAGTAATTTTGTATATTTTATAAGTGTTTTAATTTTGCACACAAATATTAAATCTTAATATGAATTGGAGAATAATTAGGAATTTATAAATTTGTAAAAGGTATTCATGAAATTAGTATAATGTTTAATTTAACGTTGTATGGATCCCAATAGAACTCATAATTTTTAATTTGGATAAATGGTGCTCAATATATCGCAAGTTAAAGTTTACAAGTATGAATGGTGACTACAAAATGAATGACAATATATATCTATATGTGTGTGTGTGTATACATATACATATATACATACATATGTATATATATGTATGTGTGTGTGTGTGTGTGTATCTATATGTATGCATATATAGGTCTATGTATATATACACACATACATATACATATGCATACATGCATGCATTCATGTGTGTGTGTGTGTGTTGAATATTTATATTTCATTTTCATTTTTATCTTTGGTAATTTTATTGCTCTAGAGATATTTCTATAATTCCTTGAGGGAGATCCATTTAGACAATGAGATTTTACATCCTAAAAGCTGCTTTGGGAGGGTAGGATCTAGAAGATCTAAGTAAGTAGATGTTTTTGATCATTTTTATGTTTTTGAAATTTTTATTTTTTTATTTTGGGCCTATTTATGGGAATTAACATTGTTTATTAACACTATTATCAGTGTGAGTGGTGATTAAAAAATCAATGACTATATATAAATGTATGTATGTATGTATGTATGTATGTATGCATGCATGCATGCATGTATGTGTATGCGTATGTAGGTATACATACATGTTTATACACACACACACACACACACATATGTATATACACACACACACACACACACACATATGTATATATACACACACACACACACATATATATATGTATGTATGTATATATATATATATACATATATGTATATATATACATACATATATATATACATATATGTATATATATATATATATATACATAAATACATACATATATATATATATATATGTATGTATGTGTGTGTGTGTGTGTGTGTGTGTGTGTGTGTGTGTGTATAGACACACACACACACACACACACACACACACACACACACACACACACACACACAAGTTCACAAACATACACACACACATGGACATGTGTGTGAACATACACATGCACACGTAGACATGTGCATTCACACACAAAAAATGATAATTTCTATTTCATTTTCATTTTTTTCTTTAGGAATTTTCTTGATTTGGATATATTTCTATAATTCCTTGAAGGAAATCCATTGATTCAATTAGATTTGACATCCTATAGGATGATTTGGGAGGGTAGGATCTGGAGGATCTAGTAAGTAGAATTTTTGATTCATTTTCTTGTTTTTGATTTTGATTTTTTTAATTTTGCGTCCATTTTGGGGAATTAACATTGTTGATGGAAACTATTATTGTTTCTTAGGATGGTACATATATCTATATACAATAGCATCATTTTTAGAGAGTAGTGTCTTATGCTTCCACCCAAAAGAAATAGTAGAATCTCTACTAACATCAAAATATGTTTATTAAATATGTCATTTTTATTTCTTATTATTTGATTAAATTGATGATTAAAATTTTATTTTACATGTATATTTTTTTATAAGGACATTTAAATTCATGAGTTTAGAAATGGGAGGCATCTATCTACCTTGATGGAGTTTAAATAATTTGACCAAACTATTTTTCCTCAAGAGAATGACAAGATTGAAATTTAACTTGGATAGATTTTAAGTGATGAAGAAGAAGCTACCATTTTGGTCTAGTTTGGATGGTGAATCTTTAGCCCATGAGGAGAGTGAAAATAATGTTTTCTTGTCTAACTAACATGATCAAGGGATGCATGAGAAATATCTTGATGAGAATAGCATGTTTGATGACCTTATTGAGTCTCATGATAAATTTCAAAGAGGCCTTAAAGACATGTGGCAGTTCTACTTGGACATTCAATGAGTTTGAAGAGTTTGGTAGGCTATCAACTTAAGAATAATGTGTTGATGAAGAGTTTAAATATCTTAAAAAGACAAAAAGTCTTATTATCCATCACCAATAATTTCAAATCCATGGTGTAACAATGTATGATGAATATGACACTCTTCAAGATGAACATGAGATAGAGTTTGAGAAGCCAACTGACGATGAAGTTATTACTACCTTTATGAATCAAAACATAGTCACTTTGGAGGTCTCTCACTTTACCAAAGATGAAAAATAGTATGATATGAGAATTTAATATTATGATGAGTTTTTCTTTATGGGAGACATGTTTTCTATTATAGACCCATTTAAGATCAAGCCAAAGAAGGTGGTGGTCAAGAAAGGAGTTCGTCAACCAATGATAAAGTCTAAACATTAACTTACACATCTTCCTTTCTCATCACATGAAGTTTATGTTGACCAATTTTTTATCCACAGGCCAAAATTGTTCACCTTCTTTCTTCACTATTCAAAGATAGTTATTTCAGGGTGCACAAGTTCATGTCAATATTTCTCTGCTTGGTTTAGGCCAAAAGTTTCATCACTTAGTTCAAAGTATCTCAATGCATATGTGTTGAACCTTCGTACCGTTGAACCATTGAACCAAATTTTTGGTTTAACGGACAAGGTTCAACGTACTTGGTTCAACAAAAGGTTCAATGGAAAGGTTCGTTAGCTTGGTTCATTAGGCTCATCAGCATGCAATGGTTGAACCTTGAACCGTTGAACCAAATTATGGTTCAACGGGTTCAGTTCAATGCCAAAAGGTTCAATGTCAAAATTTCAATAGATTTGGTTTAAATGCAAATAGTTCATCGGCCTTCATGACTCATTGGTGCGCAATGGTTGAACCTTGAACCGTTGAACCAAATTTTGGTTCAACGGGTCCGGTTCAAAGGAGTGCCCTTCGGCTGAAGGGGAAGTCCAAGTCAAATGCCTAGTGGAGGGTTGGTGCTTCAAAAGGAGAATCAGGTTCAAAGTTCAGTTCAAGGATTCATTTTTAGTTTGAAATTTGACTAAGTCCAAATTCTTTCAGGCTTTTACCTGAAGGAATTCCTTCAAACAAAAGTCTGAAGGAATTTAGGCCGCTTAAAAATACAAAGCAAAGGCCCGAGCAAAATTTCCATGGAATTTTTGTCCATGGGAAATTATCCATGGACAAAAGTCCACAAAAATACAAAGCGGAAAGCCACAGTCAAAAGACCCAGGGAAATTGACCTAAGAAAATTGTTTGCAGACAATTTATCTGTAGGGAGCCCAGGGAGAAGTCCGAAGGTCCAACGACCCTAAAAAGAGACCTGTAAAAGGACCCCAAAGGGCAGGTGCCCTTACGGGGGACTTTTGGCCAAGTGCAAAGGGGCATTTCAAAGGGCCCAGAAAGTCACCATCCCTCCAGGAGAATGTGAAGGGTAGTTTCAAAGGCAAAAGGGGTGCCTGTAGGGAAAATACAAAACAAAGGCTAACAATGGATTTGATATGATGCCACGTGTACCCGATGACGTCCTGACAGCCGTCAAGATTAACAAGATGAAAGAGCCATTGGTTCTCAAGTAATGATGTTTGAGAGACCATCAATTTCAAGAGGGTGAAATATTCATTGATATTCAAAGACATGACAGCCGCAGAGATTTCAAATTTAGTGAAATAGAATAACCATTTGTTTTAAAATAAAGGAAGCGATGGCCATGGAAAGGAGCTCAAAACATAGTGACTCACCAAGATGTTCACCCTAGGGGCCGAATGAGTCAGACAGGACAAATGGACAAAGGAACAAGCAAGGGATGAGTGAGCAGTTGTCCAACTAGTGCTAATTGAAGAAGTGACTTTGGTAGGTAAGATTATGCCAACAAATTGATCACTTGGCACGCAAGCAGCTAGCGAAGCTACAACCAGTTTCTACATTTGCATTAAATGGGAAGGCAAACCATGTAAGTCACACAAGCAAGAAATGTAGTTCTCGAGCAGGCAAAACAAATAACTCATTAATATTTTGAGTGACTTGTTCTTTTCATGAAGAGACACGTATGCCACTTGTAAAAGCAGGAGCACCAAATGGGACTCTTGGCTTCTCATATATATTGCAAACTTGTTCATTTAGAATCATATTTTCACAATTTTACAAGGTGCAGCCCTGCTAAAATTTATACCTAAATCTATAAACATAGTTTTTTACCTCTTCTTGGATAGATATTTTGTGTATGTATTGAGTGTTGATTTGTGTTTAGTCATTGTCTTTGATGCTCTCATAGGTTCAACACCAACACACCAGTTATATACAAGGTACCATCTATAGCTGATAAGAGAAGAGTTCTATTTTGGAGTGCAAAATAGAGGGGATCATCTACAGAGTGCTTCTTACAACACCTTTGGTGAACCTCCCTTTTGTATCTTTCATTTTTACCTCCCTATCAAGTTTGCAGATTGTTTCTTCTGTCAAGGGTGAAGCGTATAGGTGTGTTTGTCTGATTTTGAGAGTGGGTGTGAGAAGGTCATCTTGTTTTGGTGTATCACCTCCTTAGAGTAGTTTATTTTCCTATATTTTCCTCCCTTATCATTCCCCCCAATTTATATAGCTATATATATATCTATGCCTGTATGTATTTGCACTTGCTGAAACAAACATGATACATCAAAGGGCGCTAGCCCTTACCTAGAGACTCTCCTCTCCAGCTTCATCATCCCACAGGTGAGAGAGGAGTTTCCATGTTGCAAGGAGAAGGCAGGAACCTATTTTCTTACCATTTGGGTGCACTTTCCTACGTCAATAGTTTTGGCATGCCTGGTGGGACACAACTTGATAACTCAGTGAAGTTTAGGATTGATGCTAGTCATGATACAGCCAATTAAAGTTTTCAGCATCTAGCAACTCCACTGGTAAGAGCTTCAGTTCTATATTTTCAAAACTAGTTTCTTAATCTTCTATGCCTAAAGTCACCACAAGATCAGCTTCAAGAGGGGTCCCTTTTGATTTCATTGAGTTGCCTTTAAACTCTGCTAAAAGACTACTATTTGAGAGGACCTGTCCTTATCCAGCAATCAATCCTCCTAGGCCTATTATAAGATATGTAGTTGCAACAAGACCTCAGTTATAGCCAATCATAGCCATGGCATTGCCTTTTGCAGCTTTTCATGGTGAGAGTCCCCTAAATCTTCCATGCTACGATCCAATTCTAGGAATAGCTCTCAAGAATGTACCTTATTTTGATAGAGTGGGACCTATTATAGCCATTGAGCATATTAAGAATATTTCCAACCTTTGCAATATTCACAATATAATAGAAGAAAACATTGCCATCAAACTGCTAGCTTTGTCTTTGAAAGGCAAAGCTCTTGACTGGTACGGCACCTTGCCTATGAATTCAATACATTCCTGGAATGAATTGGGAACTCAGTTGATAGATCATTTTGGGGAAAATAGTGATGGTCTCTCGCTTACTGAGTAGCTGACGACCATAAAGAGAACTCCACATGAGTATATGTAGGACTTCAACACATGTTTTCAAAAGACTTGGGATAGAATTCCCATCCTGGTAAGGCTAACTCCCAGCTATGCTTTCTTGTACTATTTAAAGGCATTAAATAGTGATATTTCTATGATGATCCAATCCATGGGAGGACATATACTGCCAGCTGCTTATGACATTACCATAACAACCAAAAATTGCTTGGTTCAAGCTGAGAAAATCACCCCTAGACCTCACATGCCACTTTTCCCAAAATTTTTGCCCCCAATTCAAACCACTGCTCCAACAATTGCTCCCCTACCTACCATTGAGAAGCCAATTGTTGTTCTGTATAATGAGCTTCACGAGGTTAAAAGCCTATTGCAAAGCATGTCAAACAAACTTGTTGCCCTTAAAAGGTAGCAAGCTCAAAACAATAGACCGAATTAGGGATATCAACAATATGGTCAAGCCCCTAGACCACCCTTTCAAAATTATAACCAAGGTCAGGGGTAGCTCACTACAACTAGGCCATTTCAAAATTACAACACTGGTCCCTCTTCATCATCTAAGGCCATGGTGCCTGTTTAGAAAAATTTAGTGCAAGAGCAGTCAAGCTGTTCGACCATGGGATATGGTCAAGAATAGGCTATCTACACAAATGAGATGATGAACTATTTTTAGAATGCAGACAAATAAAAAACCTCTCAATCCCAGACCTTCAAGCCTTCAATGCAACCCAGCATGAGCAACAATCAAGCTCAACCTGATTCTACCCTGATGAATCATTTGGAAGGGGAATTTTATTCAGCAAATTATGTGGGCATTATAGATAATCAGGATAATTGTGTTGTAGCCAACATGAGGTTTAAGAGAAGGGAAATGGGAGAATCCTAGGCTACCACTTAGGTGGCAGCAACACCTCTTCCATCACACACAAGTCAAAAGGCCCCAAATTTTAGGCAGCCATCTATACCTTTAGCCCCTCAGCCTGTAGTTTAGCTTGAAATCAACCCCAAAGAAAGCTTAAGGTGTGGCAGTCCTCAAATCAATATAGTGGATTAGATGAAGAAGCTAAATATGAATATCTCTTTATGGGATTCATTGTCTCTTCCAGGCCAGAAAGATGTATTGAGAAAGGAATTGCATGAGCTAGATTTCAAACTGTCCTGGCAAGCACTGATAATGTCTTGATGACAAATGGGTAGCCTTCCACTTCAATATAGGTAAATAAGGAAGAGAAAACTCCCCCTTTCTATGCATCCTTGGTTATAGGGGATTTCTTAATACATAATTGCATAATTGATAGCAGGGCTAGCACCTTAGTAATGTCCAAGTGAATTGCTGATAAGATGGGATTGAAGTATGAAGAAAAGAAAAAGGGAGTCCTACAGCTAGATGGGACACCTGCAAAAATAGTTGGGATTGTGAAGGGTTTAGGCTTGACATTGCATTCTTGCCCAACCTTCTCAATTTCCCATGATATAGTGATAGTGGATGTTCCTCTGTATTTCACAATTTGCTTGTCCAGGGACTTCACGTCAAAGATAGGTGGCTATCTAACAACGAATTGGTCATATCTAGTTTTCAGAACCAAGTATGGGACCAAAATGAAAATTGAGTCTAAGACACTCTACAAGGACCACCTAAAACCATATTCACCCAAGGTAGCAAATGTCAGTTACACCATCATCGACCTAGAAGAGTCTTAGACAGACCAATCTCCATCCTCTGCTCTTGAAGGAGTCACAGACTTACTCTTGGATGAGTGGGGAAATGATAAATTCAAACATGACCCATATAAATTAATAGAGGAAGTAGACCTTGGAGTCTATTGCATGCACGAAGAGGGCACCTTCATGCCAAATTTAATGAAGGAAAGCAAAGAAGACCTTGGCCTGTGGTAGCTATATTTTGACAGTTCCAAAAGTAAAATAGGCGCTGGTGGTGGGGTGATGTTGGTTTCCCCTTCGAAGGAAAGGTACTTTTCAGCTTTCCATTTCCAATTATCTTGCATGAATAATGTTGTAGAATATGAGTCTTTGATCCATGGCCTTAAATGGGCAAGAAAAAGAGGGATTAAGGAGTTGAAAGTCTTGGGAGACAGCGAGCTGATTGTAAATTAGGTAAAAGGCCAGAATCTAACAAAGAACTCCTTGCTAAAGTCTTACAAGCATAGAGTTTGGGACTTGGTGGAGGATTTCCTTGCTTTTAACATCACCTCCATTCCTAGAGAACATAATAGACAGGCTGACAGGCTGGCAGCAATTGGTGCTCAGTTTGATGTTTCAAGGGAAATAAGCTGAGACTATGGTTTGCGCCACTTGAAAGTGGTGGTTTGGCCTTCAATCCCACACAACATTGAAAATTGGTAGGTCTTCGAAAGTGACCAGCAGATAGCTTTCTTCTTACAAGAAGAATCTAAGTTCACAACACACAACCAGGCAAAATTGTAGCAGTTATATGGCAATCAGATTGTTCAGTTGAAGAACAATAAAATCCCTAAAGGTCTGGTCATGCTTGAAAGCATTTTCAATGGAGATGACTAGTTAATAAATGACAAGGCTTGCATCACAACCAAAGAGGAGAATTATGAAAGGGTCAAAATTTTCATAGACAAGCTGCTTGCGCTTGGAAAGGTTTGTACGTTTCAAGAAAGGTGAGCTTTCATTCTACTGTGTCAAGAATTCTTTGATGTCTTTGCTTGGGATTATAGCGACTTGAAGGGCTTTGACCCAAGGCTTGCCTAGCACACCATTGAATTAGAAGAAGGTGCCAGGCTAGTCACACAAAAGCAAAGGCTTGTCAATCCTATAATTAAGCCCCTCATGCAGAGGGAATTGGCCAAATTGATCGAGTCTAGAATTATATTTCCAATCAAACATTCCTCATGGCTGGCCAACCTTATTCTTGTTAGAAAGAAGAATGGGGAGATCAGGCTGTGTGTCAACTTTAGAGACCTTAATAAAGTCTCTTTAAAAGATCATTATCACCTTCCAAGCATGGAGTAAATCCTCCAAAAGGTAACTGGTAGTGAGAATTTCTCCCTCCTAGATGGTTATTTAGGGTATAATCAGATTCTAGTGCAAGGCTGTGACCAGCACAAAATAACCTTCACCACTAAATGAGGAATGGTTGCCTACAAGAAGATGCCATTCAAGCTATCCAATGCTGGTGCTACCTTTTAGCAAGCCATGGACATGGATTTTGGTGGCTTGATAAATAACAACGTGCTGGTATACCTCGATGATGTAATGGTATTCTCTAAGAAAGTGAGCCAACACATAGAACACCTCAGGCAAATTTTTGAAAGGTGTAGGGAATTTGACATTTCTCTTAATCCAAAGAAGTGCGTGTTTGTTGTTCATGAGGGGAAACTCCTTGGCCACATTGTGTCCAAGGAGGGTTTGTCTATTGACCCTAAGAGAGTTCACTCTATCCTGGAGATGTCCCTACCAAAGCACAAGAAAAGTTTGTAGAGTTTCTTTGGCAGGATTAATTTCATTCAGAGATTCATTCTAAATTTTGCAAAGATAGTTAAGCCACTTACCCCTATGCTGAAAAAGGGTGAGGATTTCAAATGGATAGCTCAAAGGAAAGACATCTTTGAGGCCATCAAGTAGGCCATAACCCAGGCTCCCACTTTGATCAGCCCAGACTTCAGCAAGGACTTCAACCTATATACTTTCAATAATGAAGAGGTGATATCTACCATGCTTACCCAAGCTAACGGTGATGACCTCGAATAGCCACTTGCTTTCTTCAGCCAAGGGTTAGAGGACTTCAAAGTCAGGTACACGTATGTTGAAAAGCAAGTCCTGGTAGTAGTGTGGAGCCTAAATAAATTCAGGCATATGTTGTCTAACAGAAGAATTCACCTTATGGTCCCACATCATGGCATCAAGGATTTCTTGACCAATTGAGATTTGAATGAGAAAAGGGTAGGGTGGATCACTAAAGTGATGGAGTATGACATAGACATTAAGATCACCAAGCTGGTGAGGGGAAGAGGCCTGTGTGAATAGCTGGTTGTAGACTTAAAGCAAGAGAGGAAAGATAGCTTTTAATCCATGATGCAGCCACTATAGAAGAATCAGCTATCCTAAAGGATTGGACGCTAGACATGAGGCATTTCCTTCTCACGGGTGAGTGTCCACAGGGTCATGATAAGACCAAAAGAAGGTATTTTAAACTCTAGTCTCTTCCTTATGTTCTGGTTAAAGTATTGTTTAGAAGGGATTTCTCTAGGGCCTTCCTAAGGTGCATTGACCCAAACTAGGATGATAGGGTATTGGCTGAGTTCCATAATGGGCCAGTTGGTGGTCATTTCACCCCTAGAGCTACGGCAATAAGGATAATGAGGGTTGGCTATTTCTGCCCTACTCTTTTCAAGGACACCCATGCTTGGGTAAGAAAGTGCTATAAATGTGCACTTTTTGATGGAAAATAATGATTGGCTGCCATGCCTCTACAACCCATTCAAGTTGAGCAACCATTCATGTAGTGGGGCCTGGACTTCATAGGGATGATCAATCTTCCCTCTAGTGTTGGGCACAAATGGGTCCTGACTGCTACGGATTATTTCACAAGGTGGGTGGAGGCTATCACTCTGAAGGAGGTGAATGAAAGTGTAGTCCTAGAGTTTTATGAGGACTTGGTAACAAGATTTGGGGTCCTAACCACCATAATCTCAAATAATGCCTTGGCTTTTCTGGGAACCAAAACTAGTGAATGGTCACTGAAGTATGGCATATACCTCAGCACTTCATCAAATTATTATCCATAGGGGAATGGGCTGGCTGAGTCCACCAAGAAAAATCTAATCAAAATCATAAAGAGGACTATGGAGGACAATCAGAGAACTTGGCATGCCAAGCTAAAGACAGCTCTATGGGCCGACCGAATTACTCCAAAAAGAGCAATCAAAAATTCTCCATATACACTCATGTATGGAAGGGAAGCTAGGCTTCCCATCTCGCTTGAATTACCATCATTGGATCTCTCCCACCAATTGCAGTTTGAGGAAGGAAGTAGCCTGGAGGTCAGGTTGTGTGAGCTAATCAAACTCCAAGAGGTAAGGGATCGGGCTATGGCTTCCATGACCAGTCGCCAACAAGTAAAAAGGCATTTCGACAAGAAATCTTTGTCAAGAGATTTCTCTGAAGGAGACATTGTCCTGAAATGGGACAAAGATCGAGCTAAGCCATGAAAACATGCAAAATTTGATGCCCTATGGAGTGGTCCTTACATGATCACTCAGTGCAAGAAGCGTAATGCATTCTAACTTTCTAGGTTGGACAGAAAAGAATTGTGTATCCCAGTTAATTGGATACATCTAAAGCATTGCCACTAATTTTTGGGTTCACTTTTACATATTTTCCCTATTTTCTTTCCTATTTTTCCTAAGTGTTGTTGCACAAGTAGTAGTTTTCTTAGTCTTGCGTGTGCTTTCTTTTCCTTGGAGGTAGATCTATGTCACTGGTTCTAAGTTTTAGCAGAGTTGTTGCTGGTTCTCAAAGTTACTATCTGACTCCATGCCCAATGTATTTTCAAGGTAGCTGGATTCTAAGCATGGCAGACATGCTTCCCCTATGAGTCGCCATCTGTTGACCAATTTTTTATCCACAAGCCAAAAATTTTCACCTTCTTTCTTTGTTATTCGAAGACAGTTGTTTCAGGGTGCACAAGTGCATGTCAGTATTTCTTTGCTTAGTTCAGGCCAAAAGTTTCATTGCTCAGTTTAAAGTATCTCAATGCATATGTGTTGAACCTTCGTACTATTGAACTGTTGAACCAAATTTTTGGTTCAACAGACAAGGTTCAACGTACTTGGTTCAACAACCTAAGTTCAACAAAAGGTTCAATGGAAAGGTTCATCGGCTTGGTTCATTGGGCTCATCAGCGCGTAATGGTTGAACCTTGAACCATTGAACCAAATTCTAGTTCAATGGGTTCAGTTCAACACCAAAAAGTTCAATGTCAAAAGTTCAATAGATTCAGTTCAAATGCAAATAGTTCATTGGCCTTCATGACTCATCGGCACGCAATGGTTGAACCTTGAACCGTTGAACCAAATTTTGGTTCAATGGGTTCGGTTTAAAGGAGTGCCCTTTGGCTGAAGGGGAAGTCCAAGTCAAATGCCTAGTGGAGGGCCATCACTTCAAAAGGAGAATCGGGTTCAAAGTTCAGTTCAAGGATTCATTTTCAGTTTGAAATTTGACTAAGTCCAAATTCTTTTGGACTTTTGCCCGAAGGAATTCCTTCAGGCAAAAGTCTGAAGGAATTCAGGCTGCTTAAAAATACAAAGCAAAGGCCTGGGCAGAATTTACATGGACTTTTTGTCCATGGGAAATTATCCATGGACAAAAGTATGCAGAAATACAAAGAAAAAAGCCACAGTCAAAAGACCTAGGGAAATTGACTCGGGAAAATTGTCTGCAGGGAGCCCGGGGAGAAGTCTGAAGGTCCAACGACCCTACAAAGAGACCCGCCGAAGGACCCCGAAGGGTAGGTGCCCTTGCGGGGGACTTCTGGCCAAGTGCAAAGGGGCATTTCAAAGGGCCCAGAGGGTCACCATCCCTTCGGGAGAATGCAAAGGGTAGTTTCAAAGGCAAAAGGGGTGCCCGTAGGGAAAATACAAAGCAAAGTCTGACAAGGGATCTGATATGATACCACATGTACCTAATGATGTCTCGGCAGCCATCAAGATTAATAGGATGAAAGAGCTATTGGTTCTCAAGTAATGACATTTGAGAGACCATCAATTTCAAGAGGGTGAAATATCCGTTGATATTCAAAGACATGATGGCTGCAGAGATGTCAAATTTAGCGAAATAGAATAACCATTTGTTTTTAAATAAAGGAAGTGATGGCCATGGAAAGGAGCTCAAAATATAGTGACTCGCTAAGATGTTTGCCCTAGGGGCCGAATGAGTCAGATAGGACAAATGGACAAAGTGACAAGCAAGGGATGAGTGAGCAGTTGTCCAATTGGCACTAATTGAAGAAGCAACTTTGGTAGGTAAGATTATGCCAGCAAATTGATCACTTGGCATGCAAGCAGCTAGCGAAGCTACAACTAGTTTCTCCATTTGCATTAAATGGGAAGGCAAACCGTGTAAGTCACACAAGCAAGAAATGTAGTTCTTGAGTAGGCAAAATGAATAGCTCATTAATATTTTGAGTGACTTGTTATTTTCATGAAGAGACACGTATGCCACTTGTAAAATCAGGAGCACCAAATGGGCCTCTTGGCTTCTCATATATATTACAAACTTGTTCATTTAGAATCATCTTTTCACAATTTTACAAGGCGTATCCCTGCTAAAATTTCTACCTAAATCTATAAACACAGTTTTTTACCTCTTCTTGGATAGATATTCTATGTATGTCCTGAGTGTTGATTTGTGTTCAGTCATTGTCTTTGATGCTCTCACAAGTTTAACACCAACACACCAGCTATCTACAAGGTGCCATCTGTAGCTGATAGGAGAAGAGTTCTATTTTGGAGTGCAGAATAGAGGGGATCATCTACAGAGTGCTTCTTACAACACCTTTGGTGAACCTCCCTTTTGTATCTTTCATTTTTACCTCCCTGTCAAGTTTGCAGATTGTTTCTTCTGTCAAGGGTGAAGCGTATAGGTGTGTTTGTCTGATTTTGAGAGTGGGTGTGAGAAGATCATCTTGTTTTGGTGTATCACCTCCTTAGAGTAGTTTATTTTCCTGTATTTTCCTCCCTTTTCATTCCCCCCAGTTTATATAGCTATATATATATATCTATGCCTGTATGTATTTGCACTTGCTAAAACAAACATGATACATCAAAGGGAGCTAGCCCTTACCTAGAGACTCTCCTCTCCAGCTTCGTCATCCCATAGGTGAGAGAGGAGTTTCCATGTTGCGAGGAGAAGGCAGGAACATGTTTTCTTGCCATTTGGGTGCACTTTCTTGCGTCAACAGTTTATTAAAAGAGTTTCCAGTTTGAGCTAGGTAGATCAATAATAATAGGTTAGTTGTACATAGTAGTTCTTTTCTTATCTTTCCCTTAAGTGATTTGTAACACAATGTCTTTTGTCTTTTTATTTGTTGCATGTGTTTTTTTGGTGTGTTTTATTTTGTTTTATTATGTTGGTGAAGGTATTCAATTTTTTCATTCATTTAAAGATATTTATGTTCAAGTTTCAAGGTCAAGTCATGTTTTATGCTGAGCTAAGGTGACTTCATTGCCCAATGGATAGACTATGCAACTAGTATAAAGTGCATAGAAGGCATGCAATCCTAAGAGTTTACCAAAGATGTTAGCCAAAATTTGGCTACAATGAATGATTATCATTAAAAAAATTAACTAATGGATATTAAAATTTTTTATATAAATTATGAAGGATTTGTGTTAGTTATTAATGATCTAATTTGAAAGGTAATGTGTCTCCCTTAGTAGCTTACAAGGTCATTTATGATGGTATAATTGGTAACTAGGTCAAGTCATGTTGTCTTATCATAAAATGGTCATTATTTAAGGTATTAATTTTGTGTTTATAATTATTTAAGGTAATTTTTAAAAATTTAAGGTAATTTAGAAATCAATTCATTATTTAGTCATGCCAAGGAGATAAGGTGGTAACCCTGCAAGGAGCAAACATGGTCACATGGTCTAAAGCTGGTTAAATTGGTCAAATAAGTAAACTAGTAAGTTGATTATTTTTTTCTTTAAATTAATTTAGATAATTTAAGGTATTTTTGATAATATTAAGCTATTACACTACTCTAGTCTCATTGTGATTTCCAATGCTAAAAATGACACTAGTTAGTTATGAAAACTATGAAGGTTTTATCCTTGGATAAATACATTTTGATTCATCTAACTCTTTTGACATGTCTTAGTAATTGTACTTGATCGTACTCTCCCTCTAAAATGTCTTTATAATGATTTTCCAACATTGGAGTATCTTTATAGCTTCCATCCTTCATGTTTCCAACATACAAATGAGGATTTATTGAAGGTTTTTAGGGAAAAGAGGGTTTTAAATCATTTTCCATGATCTTCCATGTATGTACAGGTCATGGGAAGATTTAGGATAGTCTGGTTCATCATCTATAATAGCTCCAAGGGTTAGAATAGTCAGATTCTTAAAGAAAGCATATTTTTTAAAGTTCTTGTGTAGAGGAGGGTTTATGATGTTTGGCAAGGTGAAAACTCTCCCAAATATCTCCATGGTCTTCTTAGACCCAAATCCATGTAATAAAATGAGTTTTAAGGCCAAAATTTATAATAACTTACTTATTTTCCCTATTGATCTCCTTGTCAACTCAAAATAACCAGTTAGGCTTTTACATGATTGATATAGATGAGAGAGATTTGAGACATGAAATCTTTCACATAGGAGGGGTATTTATTCCCTTTCACTTTTTATCATTATTTTTTTGGTTAATACACTTAACTATATGAACAATCGCTAAGAGTGTAAGGGGATCACAGTGTCTCACTCATTCCTGTAGGCCCAGGTTTACTATTGTATTCCCACCTCTGAGCTCAATGAAGGAAGAATGGTAGGATGAGTGAGTATTTATAGCTATATAAAAATCCTACACATCATTATCCATTCCAATTTTTCATGCGTGAGTCATCAAAATATAGGAAATTTTCAATTTGAATAATTTATAGGATGGTGGCAATAGGGTTTTGGTGAATTCAAGGTTTTCAAAATTATTGAGAGTATGTTGTCAAGGTTATCACAATACCTATGAATCTCTCCAATTCTCCACAAGGTTATTGAATATTCCCTTAATTTTTGTAAATCCTAAAACCCTTCACAAACATTATGCTATTTCTAGGTTGTAGGTGTTAAGTGAAGAATGAAGGGGCAAAGTCTTTATTTTGTGAGACGTTTGAGCATAATAAAAGTGATGAAATATATTAAAATGTTTTAAATTAATAAATTATCTTCATACCTCATCAACACACCATTAAGGCTAAAAAAATCAAATAGACTATGATTAGATACACACAAGGTAGTTGTGTACATGCTCCAAATGGACACTTACAACTACCTCTAAGAACATGAGGAGTTCATGAAACTATTGAAATGGGTTGAGATATAAAGTCTTATGTAAATTGAATAGAATCATGATATAGGATAATATAATATTTTCACTTGTTTATATGACATGAAGATACATATGGAGGTTTACACTCAACCACATAACATGCCTTTAATTAAAGACACACACATGCCTATTATAGAGTTAATGAAGAAGAGTATCATAGATAAAAATTAAGTGTGTGAAATTTTATGAAAATATTTGAAGGTATTGGAATGACATGTAGATCACATTTAACAACAATAGTCAATAAACCTAATCTACCACCTACATGCTAGCATTGAGAAGGTGATCTAAAAGTGAAATGATTGTGATTGTGACCTAAAGTGAGAGTCAAAGTGAGATGTATATGATTTTGTAAAGTTATTTTAGTGATGAGAATACCTCTTTTGATAATTTATCAAAGTAAATCAACCTCCTTGATGGATGAATGTCTAGGATCTATTGAAGAATAAAAGATGTAGTCAGGTAGTCCTAATCAAAATAGACATGCCTATCATAGAAAAATGAGGAGTTAAAGGATGTGTGTGATGAGAAAAAAGTCTTGAGAAGTATTAAAATATAAAATATGGTTTTTTTATCCATGTTTATATCACCCAAAACACTAAAGTGTTAAAGAGGAGAAGAACTAATTCAAACTTACAGTTAGGCAAACCTCGTTAACACATATAGGCAAATTTTAGGTTAAGTTGATGAAAGGGTATTGACCATTAATTCAACCATGAGTTAATGATAATTATGATATAATATGTGTATAAAATGGTATAGGCCTTTATAATTTTCAAGGGGAGAACAAACACTCAAGAAAGCATTCTTGAGCCCAAACAGGGGATAGTCCTACAAGAGCCACTTACAGGTCTATTCATAAAAGTGGGATGGATTGTGAAATTTTTTAGTGGTATGTAAATAAAAAATTGGATATAAAGTTTTATATAACCTTGGTATATATTCTCACAAGATTGAAACCCATAGGAAAGAGGAATAAATGACCAAATCAAGATAATTAGGGTCAAAAACAATAATCTACCTACAAACCCTACGTATAAGAAGTCAAGCCTAAGGATAAGTTAGAGAGAAAAAACCTTGGGTTAAACTTTGAGAGACATGGTATGGGTATAAATGATTCATTAGAAACCATTCTATCCAATTAAATGAATTTTTGAGGCTCTTAAGGTGCAAAGGACCTTTCTTGATCTTCATACTCAGTCTGCCTGACTGAGAGACCAACTTTTGATGCTTAGAACTTAATTGAGGATATGCATGGTATAAAATTTACATTTAAAGTGTTAAAATGGTTTTAATACTAAAAAATACTATCATAAATTCATTTATTAGGTCTCTAACCTATATGAACAATCAGTTATAATATAGAACATTCAAAACCCCTTGTTACCTTGTGAGGAGCCCGAGAAACAAATTTTTAAAGCTTAAATTTAGAGGAGGTTTTTCATGGTGTAAATTATAATTTGGATATGTTTTCATGTATTCATACTTCCATAATATATTATTATTTCTTGTATTTAATCCATATAGGCTATGAATAATTGTTAAGAAACCATTCTACTTAAAACCCTCCTCAAACCTTCACAATGAACCAATGGAAAAAATGGATCCTCAAAGTGCCTTAAATGGGGGAGATTAACCTTTAAATTAATTTAAAAACCTATATGGATATCCTAAGACCTTAATTAAGTAAATTTATAGCATGTCCCAAAGATATAATGTGTAAAAATGGCCTAAAAGGCATAGTTACAAACCTTTGTGCAAAGATTTAGCTATATAAAAGTACTGATATCAATTAAATATACATGTGGAGCATGGGTAGAGTTCTAATATTTTTATATAAGTTACTATATAATTCCATATGATGATGTAATATGTTTTGAGTCCTTGAGACAATCTAAGATGACTAATGCTCTCTTGTTGGCATGAGAGAAGCCTAATTACAGATCCATAGAACACTATGGAGAGATTGATAGTCATTGGAACACCACTAATATAATTGTTTGATAATCTTTAGATATTTAATATATCATGAATAATTCTAATTATGTAACCATAATTAGGCTTGATCATGATATATTAGTATATCATTAGAAAGCTTTGGGAGAGAGGTATAGTGAGATTGATGGGTTTCAAGACACCTATGGGGATATGATGATCACTATAATATCAATATATAAAAATACTAAACAGATTCAAGGTTTAAAAAACAAAGGTAGAGGGTATCTCAAAGTGATCTTGATGATCAATAATTCCACTTATCACTCCTAGAAACAAGAATAGGAAGTTGCATAATGAGGTGGATGAGTCATCAAGAAGGTCAAGAGTTACTCTATGCCACTATTGATGAAGAGATGATCATTTTAAATATACACATGTTGATAAAGGACTCCATAATTTTACACCTGTAGAAATTATTTTTGGTAACCTAATCTTTCACGAGGTGACACTTTGCATAAGTCTATCCAACACTCTCTTTCTCACACTCTCTCATTATCTTATATATATATATATATATATATATATATATATATGTATATATATATGTATATATGTATATATATATGTATATATATATATATATATACATATATATATATATATATACATATATACATATATATATATACATATATATATATACATATATATATATATATACATATATACATACATATATATATATATACATATATATATATATATATATACATATATACATACATATATATATATATATATATATATATGTAGATATATATATATATATGTATATATATATGTATATATCTATATATATATATATATGTATATATATATATATATGTATATGTATATATATATATATATGTATATATATATATATATATATATATATATATATGTATATATATATATATGTATATACATATATATATATATGTATATATATATGTATATATATATATGTATATATATATATATATGTATATATATATATATATACATATATATATATATATACATATATATATATATATATATATATATATATATATATATATATATATATATATATATATATATATATATATATATATATATATATATATATCCTTATTTAGCTTTGTGAGGGATCATTCACTTGAGTATGGTGAATTCTTGATCATTTTTATGCCTTTTATAAATGAATACTATTGTTTTTACATCCTTATATGACTATAATTAGTTTGTGTATGGATAGTTGATCTTGTTAAGTTATTTACTTAGTCTTCATTGACATGTTATCCTATTAAAACACCTATATGCAATTAGAAAGATTATTTTTTAGGTCATGTGAAGTGTTCAAGTGAGATTTAAGATTTGAGTTTTGTTATCTACTCATTAGTATAATCTTATACCTATAGTTTAGTTATCCTATCCAAATCATATATCACAACCATCAAATTGAAACACTAATGTAAGAAATTTATATTAGGAATAGTGTATGTTTAGACTAGTCCCATGGTTGATGTGCGCATGTAGTTGGTTGGTAGTGGTCAATTGGTTTGGTGAATCACCTCCTTAGTTATGTTTTTTCAATCATTTCTAACCTTTTCCCTTGAAATCAAAGTATCATAAGTGTTTTTAGGTGATACATCAAAGGGAGTTAGTCCTTATATAGAGGTTCAATCCAACTTTTAGGTATGCCACAACCTATGATTGTTTGCATGTATCAGCTTAAGTGAGGAGGCTTGAACACCCTCCTTAAGGGTGAATATTTTGGTGATAATAGTGCCCATGGATAAAATTATCTTATAATACTTTCCACATGATAATTTTTTTCAACCGATCTTTCTAATACTAAAATTTTTCACCTTTGACAAATGACTATTCATGGAATACAAATTCATTGAAGCCATTATTTCTTTTGATAATGACCTGAAAAACTTTTTAAACATTGATTTAAAATTTATATGATACCAAATTAAGGTTATGAAATATTTTATGGAGATAAAATAAGCTTTTTGATCTCTAATATTGAAGCTATGTATCAATAAAATTGTTCGAAAATTACTATTTATCAAACTAATTATGTTATAAGTGAAATCTTTGACTAAATGTTTTTATTGAATAGATTTAAAATTAAAAATATATTATTTATAGTAATAATTTATTAAAATATATTAAAATAAAATATTAATATAATAATCAACATGAATTTATAAAAATAATTATTTTACAACACTTTTACACAATTCTTTATTAATAGTTAAGGCTTTTAAAACAAGCCTATTACAAGATAACTTGCATGAAAATTTATTTAAATAAAAACATAAATAAATAAATTTAATTTACAAATAATTAATCTATAATTATACGTATAAAATTATAATATAAGACAAACTAAATAATACTAAAGAAAAGACTAAAGTAAATAAGGTTATCTTACATTCAAGACAAGGTCAACATGCAAGAAGCCTTGCTAAAGGGGCCAAAAAATAATTCAACCTACCAAACTATGGCATCCTAAATTCCATAAAAAAAGTAATTAACTTAAATAAAATTTAATTTCTCTTAACTCATAATAAAATTTCACCCCACCTATTCGTAACTTATTCAAGTATTTAGATAGTGAACTAGAGTTAATTGGTAGTTTTAGATATTTTTTAGGAAGTCATTGGAAAGTGTCCAAAATGAATAAAAAATGATTAAGGAAATAAATAAATTAAATAAAATTCCTAAACACCTAAGCAACACAAAATAAACTAATTTTAAAAATATAATTCAAGAGATCAAATTGGCATCATACTCAACAAGGTGGCCAAAGTGCAATGTAATGAACAACAAATAAAAAAATATAAGAAAATGAAATATAAATCCATGAATCCCAAAAGGCCCATGAAATACCATGATAATAAGTAATTAATATTCTATCAAAATGGATATACATTTGAATCTATTAAAAAATAAATTATAAAATTAAGCTTGTACCAAATCTGGGTTTCCACACCCACCCCGCCTCCCTTAATCTAGTGAGTGTATGGAATCAAATTAATTTAATTAAATTAATTTCATATGTGTGTGTGAAAAAAACACCTTGTATTCATGATAGTTACAACTTGACTTTATATCTCCTACCATGCAATAACAATAATGTTACAATATAATTAGCATATGTAATCTAAAAATGAGCAATAGTCAAAGTATCTATAAAAATAAAGAACATGAAAATAATACACCTATAGTTTCATAATTATGTCTCTATAGTGTTTTCCTTGCTATGGAGGATGGAGAGACAAAAGGGGACTTGAGGCCCATTCATTTCCTAGGCAGGAAAATCAATGACTGCACAAGTGGTAAAGTGTGTTTCATCCTGGAGATGCTTATTGAAATGAAGTGTTGGGAGGTGATCATGCCCCTAACTTGGTATAAATAGATTGGTTCTATATATGTCAAGGGAACTTAATTTCAATTACACAACTTAATGGTAAATATATACTAGATAATCTATCCAAGGTTAAGTGGTATAACCATCTCAATTTACATAAGGAGAGTAATGTAAGGCCATCAAGGGCACTGAATCTCAATTGTAGTAACCAAGGGAGAAAATTTTTATAAATAAATAAAGGCTCAAAATGGTGCTTCTTGGTAAAATATTTGTGGGTCTTAGTAAAATATTTTGTATATGTAATCCATATAAATAAATCTTTGCATCTTGGTAAATGAACCTTATTTATTCCCCCATCATATATGTTGTGAATGATGTATTTATTGTAATGTGTTTTACAAATTTTTTTGCACTTTAATAGCATATGAACCTCTAGTGTATGTAAAGTTGAAGTATATGTCAAAGTGTAAACTATGCTCTATAAATGTGTATAATATTTGTGATAAATCTCAAAAATATTATCCCAAATTTGTGAAAATAAATGAAAAATGTATAGTATTCTAACCCAATTGTATATATAAATCATGTAAACTATATCACATTATGTAAATTCTATGAATTTTATGTGTGTATTCATGCCTTTATGACATGCCCCCACTGATATTCCCCCTTTTTGGAATGATGATAATGTAAGATGGTGGTCACCTCATCCAAAAAGGATAATGTGACCATATTGTTTATGTATCAAGCATATAGGATTCCATTGTGTATTGATACTTTGCCTTAGTAAAATGATGATTAATAATATTTTATATTTTATGTGTTTTAAATTTTCCACACAAAATTTTAATGTTGGTGAGAACTAGAGAATAATTAGGAATTTATAAATTTGTAAAAGGTATTCATGAAATTAGAATAATTTTGAATTTATTATTATATGGATCCCAATAGAAATCAAAGTTTTCAATTTGGATAAATGGTGTTTAAGATATCACAAGTTAAAGTTTACAAGTGCAAGTGGTGGTTGAAAAATCAATGACTATATATATATATATATTGAAATTTTATATTTCATTTTCATTTTTATCTTTAAGAATTTTCTCACTCTAGAGATATTATTATAATGCCTTGAGGGAGAACCATTGATACAATGAGATTTGACATCCTATATGCTGCTTTGGGAGGGTAGGATTGATAGGATCTAGCAAGTATATTTTTTTGCTCATTTTAATGTTTTTGAAATTTTAGTTTTTTTTTTTTTTTTTGGGCATTAACATTGTTGATGAACACTATTATTGTTGCTTAGGATGGTATATCTACATATCAATGATAGCATATATTTTTAGAGGAAAAAATATTATGCTTCCACCAAAATAAATAGTAGAATTAGTTGCTAATGTCAAACTATGATTTATTAAATATGTCATTTTTATTTCCTAGTATTTGATTAAATTGATGATTACCGTTTGTTTTTACATTTTTATTTTTGTATAAGTGTTGGAATCACACTCACTGAGAGGGGAGTTAATCAATGATGCAAGAAAATTAACATAAATTACATTTTTTCAAAATCTTAACCATTCAAAAAAATCATTTATGAATCACATAAACCATTCATTGAAATGAACAAAGAAAACAATGCAAGATCAAAGCACATAACACATGAATTATGTGGTAGACCCTCATGATTGAGAAAACCCACTTGAAAAAAGATTTGGTCAATTTATCAGAACCAAATGATCAAGGATCACCCACCCCTCAATTTAGTTAAGCACCCACTTGACCTTTAGCTAACACCAACTAGAAAGGAGGCTACAACCCCCTAGATGATCAAGCACCAACTCAATCACCTAAAAACTGATCTCCACCTTTGATATGATGTATTACACACATTATTATGGTATTATATCTTTATAACACTTGAAAACCTACCTTTATACCTCATAAAAGTGATGGTAGTTCATAGAAACACAAATCTACCTCTTATAAAGGCATACAAAAACTCTTTCTCTTCTTTACCTCTCATACACATGCTCATGACTTTGAGGCCATTCCTCCTTCACACCATGATATTATTATATGTAAATAAATTCTTTAAAAATAATAAATATAATTCATAATTAACCTATTAATTACTCTTTCAACATATAATCAATGTACTTCTTCACTCTAGGTCATTTAGACAAACTGGGCCTAATCATGCTTTGAATCAATACAAAATTTACTGATTACCTTTAGCACTACTATTTTATATTTATGGAATGTTCAACATGTTATTATAATTATTTTCATTACCTCACACACTTTTTCAAATTTTCATACCATTCACTTCATTACTTAATTATCAAAACCTTTGCACTAGGTCACCAAAGCAAAATAGGCCTAAAAGCCTTGAAACAAATATTCTTACTTCCTCATGACCTAAAAAAAACAATGTTATAACCTTGTAAAATATTAAAAATTATTTTATTATGTTTTTAATATCCTCTTACCCTTCTTAAAATTTATATATAATTCGTTTCACTCTTCCATTGTCTAACTAGCACAATAAGGCCAAAATTGCTTTCTACACATGCATTATTTTTTCTCCAATCAATCTTGGTCAGCCACAACACTTTAATTAACCATTAAGGCATATATAACAATTGTATAAACATAAATATATGTATTAGGACATTTTAAATATAATGTACATCAACTCATTAGTTCAGTCATGCTTCAAATGGCTCAAAACAACATATTAGGCTTAAGCAAGACCTAAGCAATTAGCCCTCCATTAGGCCACATGTTATACTTAGATGTCAATATCCCTTAACCAAATATGGAACCATTTTAAAAACTTTAAATTTTTTTAATATAAACCATATTAATGTTTAAAAATTCATATAACACTTTCAAGTCACTTGCTCACCTTATGAAACCTCTTTTAGCCCTGAAGTCTTTAATATGTCCCATGGAGACCTAATTCACCTTCATGTAACACTTTAAGCCAGTATGTTCCATATGGAAATTAAAAATGAACCAAAGTGATTCAATCACTTTACCTGAATTCTATATGATCATTCTCCATGCTCAAGAAATGTCAAATCATTCACTCATACTCTAAAACCTCCATTAGGTCTTAAAGACCTATTAGGCTTAACTAGCCCAAAAACACTATCTTCACAAATGAGACTCAAAATAATTGAATTTAAACTTCACATGTGAAATAAACATATGGATGGAAATATAAATACCTAAGGAACATCATCGAATCCATAAGACACTTTCATTTAGCCTCCAAAGGCTCATAAACACCACTGCAAGAAGCTTAATCTAACCTACAATAATTACAGTCAATAAAAGTCAAGTTTTACCTGCAGTAACTTCACCTATATAAACATTCAAAACTAAAAATCACTTTTAAGATGATATATATGTATTATAATTCATTTTTTTATACCAAAAATATTTTATCAATACTTTGTCTTCTAAAATCATTTATTTGCACCCTAGTTTATTAAAAAAACACAATCAACAACTGTCAACTCTCACATGTAATAAATTCAAATGTATGATGATTAAAACCTCCTAATAAATTTTAATGTATATAGCTTGAATTAATCTACCACTTTTATTTTTACACCACCATCAAATCCATCCATTATCAAAATTTATAAATAGAATACTACTAATTGGTTTTCCTTTATTCACTTGATATTACAAATTTGGCTATGAAAAATAGTGAAATCTCCTTGGGAGACCAAATTTACACCACTATAACGTTTTATATAAAATATATCAAGACCTAAAATTTAAAACACATTATATAGGAACAAATTTGAACAAACCCATGTAACCACTTTATTCTTACACCTTCACACATGTGAATGTTGATGTCATCAATCTGCTTACTCAAGAAGATCGACCAAGTTGAATAAGAGATGACTAGGATCACCTAGACCTTCACAAGACTATTAAAATGGATTAATTTAAATTTAGTAATTACACCAATCAATTATTACCCTCATTTTACCACTCAAACATGTTCAAACACCTCAAAGGCCTACACACATGATATACACTCTCAAATCCACTTGGAACCTATCACTTTGTCATTAATGCATTATGTACTAAGATCACCTTGACATCAATTAAAATAAATGTATCTCAAGAAAATTCTCCAAAATATCCCCCTTTAGCATTAATTTAAAACACATTTTATAATTCTCTCTCCCAAATTGAACAAATTCTTCATTTTGAACTTTCTCTCCCTTTGGCATTAATGACAAAGGGTCTCTTCCTCAACATCCCAACTTGATCCTTGGACTTGTCAAAATATTCATATATCTTATAAAGATACCCCTAACATCATGATAATCTCATATAACATATTCTAAAACCATACTCAACCATACAATCTCCTTGTAATTGAAACATCTCACATATGCTCCCCCTCACTCTATGCATACCTTGCATATTATCAATTGAAGAGAACACACCTCTATTTAAATTTATCCTTGATTATTGGATTATAGAAAACATTCCTAAACTTCAAATACTCCTCAATAAACCTAAGTTATCTCCCCCTAATTCCATATTCTATCTAAACAAAACCAAAATATTCAAAACATACACAAACAAACTCTTTTACAATAACATACCTTGAATAGACCCACCTTCATCCACATATAGGTTACCAAAACTATCCAACATCCTTTCATGATACAACCAAATTAAATGATGATATTATTGGGAAAAAATGACTTATTTTAATGGTATACAAATCTTATTATTTTAATAAAACAATCACAATTGATTTGAATAATAAGAACATGCTCAACAAACCTTCTCATATGAAAAGCAACTAAATTTAACTGAATACATGATTATAAGAGCTCTCCAAGTTACTAATATGAATAATATGACTTATTAGGACATATATGGATGAGATATTATTTAATTCATACATTCTTTCTAATTAAATCTTAACTTACCTTCCCAAGTTTTTCCCTTTAATAACCTCTCTCTTGCACAAGAAAATATACTCCTCTCCTAGGTCACTTCAAAGAGATATATTACAAAAAAAGATAAATAACTTGAAAATATCATACCTTTGTATCAATTTAATGCATTTTATCATACCATAACCTTATTTAATACTTTTATATCATCATTTTACACCTACTCACCATGTTTTGTGACCAAACTCATTATACAACCCAAGATATACCATGTCAAGGGTTTCTAGTGTTAAAATCCTTATGCCAACCAAGAATACTCAAAGTGAGATCTTATTCCAAAAAAAAAAAATAGACCTTAAAATACATTTTCACAACTCTTAATAGATGATATACATATTTTACAATCTTTAAATCAATTGAAAGAATCCATACTCAGCTATATACATATCAAAATAAAGAACATACCTTGACTCATTGATTAGTTTCTTACTTATCAACCTTTCAACATCATTCCATGATGCTTCAAAAGATTGAGTAATGAATATATGAATCCTAATATATACACATCACATTTCAATGCACTTATAACACCTAAAACTTATGAGATTCACAAGTCTCCATAATCTCACTAGTTTGCTTGTCTTTCTGAAGCCTCCTCATAGGCTTGATTGGCTCATCCATCTTCTTTTTGACTCATTTATTAACATGCACTAATAAATATTATTCATGTCTTAAATTAATAAATACCATATAAAACAAACCATATTGACTGATATTCTCATTAACCATTTCATTCTTGGTCTTAATCTGACCTCTTAATAGTCTTAGGTCTCCATATCCATGTATGACCTCTTCCTTGCACACTAGGAGCTCCATACACCTTATTTTTCCTTGAGAACTCATTCAACCTATTATTAAAATATTTTTCAATATGACCAACTATATTATATTTAAAACAAACAATATCATTCATAAATTTTTATTGATGATGAATATTATCTCTTTTTGACAAGTTACTTCTTTTGCAATCTCTTGTAATGTGACCAAACTGATTGCAAGCATAACATTATTTATGAGATAAATTGAAAAACCTCATATCATTGTAAATAATTAATGGTATTATCACCTTATTTTTCATTCTATCATCATTATTTACTTGATTAAATTCTTCTTTCTCAACCTTGCTAATTTTGACCACTAACTTCTCATGCTCAACCTTGCTCATTTTGACCACTAGCTTTTCATGCTCAAACTTCAAGGAGCTTAGCTCAGTTTTTAATTGATCACACTTTGACTTATTTGAAATAAAAAATGAATTTTAAGACTCTAAATTATTATTAATATCATGAATAGTTATCTTATTTTCTTTTATTGTTTCCATCATTATCTCAAACTTTGTTTGAATATGAATCACCTTTCCTTCATATTCCATAAAGGACTTGACCTACTCTCTAAGTTTTTTGATGATGTTTTCATATTCAACTTCCTTAGATTTATAGTTACTCCACCTTATCTCAAAATAAATAATATGATCTTTAAGACCTTTTACCATCAATCTCAATTCTTGATTCTCTTTCCTTAGCTGCTTAGCCATTTTTTTCTTCAAGGACCACCTTCCAATTGTCAAACCTTCTTGAAGGACTTGCTCTGATACCAATTATTGGAATCAAAATCACTAAGAGGGGGGGTGAATAAGTGATGTAATAAAATAAAATCAAATTCCAATTCTTCAAACTATTAACCATTCAATAAAATCATTCATGAAGCATATAATCCATTCATCACAATAAACAAAGAAAATAATGCAAGATCAAAGCACATAACACATGAATTATGTGGGAAACCCTCATGAGGAAGAAAACCCACTTGAAAAAAGATTTGGACTACTATTATATAAATCTATTTCTTTAATTTATATCATCACCAACTGATAAAGGAGCACCCACCCCTCAATTTAGTCAATCACCCACTTGACCTTTAGCTAGCACCAACTAGCAAGGAGGCTACAACCCCCTAGATGATCAAGCACCAACTCAATCACCTCCAAATTTATATCCACCTCTAATATGATGTGTTAAACATATTATGATGGTATTATCTCTTTTTAACACCTAAAAACCTACCTTTATACCTCATACAAGTGATGGTAGTTCACACAAACTTAAATTTGCCTCTTACATAGGCATACAACAACTCTTTCTCTTCTTTACCCCTCATACACATGCTC
The DNA here is from genome assembly GCA_037957365.1 of Torreya grandis. Taxonomy (NCBI): domain Eukaryota; kingdom Viridiplantae; phylum Streptophyta; class Pinopsida; order Cupressales; family Taxaceae; genus Torreya; species Torreya grandis. Next base: position 1,736,038 of record JARHVA010001912.1, read on the forward strand.
ATGACCTTTAAACCATTCCTCCTTCATTATATGATCTTATTAGATGTAAATATAGTCATTAAACATCATAAATATCAGTAATACACAACTTATTTATTACTCTTTCAACATATAATCAATACACTTCTTCACTCTAGGTCATCTAGACAAACTAAGCCTAATCATGCCTTGAATCAATACAAAATTTACTAATTACCTTTAGCACCACTATTTTATATTTATGACATGGTAAACATATTATTTTTGTTATTTTAATTCCCCCACATACTTCTTCAAATTCTCATACCATTTGCTTCATTCCTTAATTATCAAAACCTTTGCACTAGGTCACCAAAGCAAAATAGGCCTAAAAGCCTTGAAACAAATCTTCTTACTTGCTCATGGCTTAAAAATAATAATTTTATACCATTGTCACATATTAAACATGATTTTATTATGTTTTTCATGGCATCTTACCCTTCTAAAAACTCATATAATTTTTTTCACTCTTCCATTGTCTAACTAGCATAATAAGGCCAAAATTGCCTTCTAAATATGTATTATTCTTTCTCCAATCAATCTTGGTTGGCCACAACACTTTAATTAACCCTTAAGTCATATATCCCACTTGTATAAAAATAAATATATGTATAATGACATGTTACATATAATTTTCATCAACTCATTAGGTTGGCCATGCTTTAAATGGATCAAAACAACATACTAGGCTTAAGCAAGACCTAAGCAATTAGCCCTCCATTAGGCCACACGTTACACTTGAATGTTGATATCCCTTAACCAAATATGGAAACATTTTTAAAAATTTAACACAATATCACATACTCCATATTTATGTTTAAAAATTCATACAATAATTTCAAGTCACTTTCACACCTTACGAAACCTCTTTTAGCCCTCAAGTCTTCAATAGGGCCCATAGAGACCTAATTCACCTTCATGTAACACTTTAAGCCACTATGTTCTATATTACCCTTACCAATGACCCAAACCACCTCAATACATTTACTTATATTATCTATGATCCTTTTCCATTCTCAATAAACATCAAATAATTCTCTCATACTATAAAACCTCCATTATGTCTTAAAGACCTATTAGGCTTAATTAGCCCAAAACACTATCTTCACAAATGAGGCTCAAACTACCTAAATATAAAATTTAAATAGACAATAAACATATATATGGAAATATAAATACCTTAGAAACATCATCCAATCCATAAGACACCTTAATTCATCCTCTAAAGGCTCATAAACACCACTGCAAGAAGCTTAATCAGACCTACAATAATCACAGTCAACAAAAGTCAACTTTTACCTATAATAAATTCACTCGTATGGAAATTCAATACCAAAAATAACTTTTAAGGTGAATATATTTATTATAATTCATTTTTTATTTTTATATAAACAATATTGTATCAATACTTTGTCTTCTACAATCATTTCTTTGCACCTTGGTTTATTTAGAAAAAACATAATCAATAATAGTTAGCTATCACATGCAATAAATGCAATTTTACAACCATTAAAACATAATAATAAATTTTAATGGATATCCCTTAAATTCCTATACCACTTTTATTTTTACACCACCATAAAATTCACCCATTATCAAAAGTTATAAACAAAATACTACTGACTAGTTTTCCTTTGTTCACTTTATATTGCAAATTTGGGTATGGAAAATAGTGAAATCTTCTTGGGAGACAAAATTTTCACCACCATAAATTTATATATACACCATATCAAGACCTAAAATTTTAACCACATGATATAAGAACAAATATTGACAAACCCATGTGACCACATTATTCTGACACCTTCACACATGTGAATGTTGATGCCATCAATATGCTTACTTAGGAAGATCTGCCAAGTTGACTAAGAGATTACTAGGATAACCTAGACCTTCAAAAGACTATTACAATGGATTGTTTTCACTTCAATAACTATACCAATTACTCCTTACCCCTCATTTTAACCCTAAAACATGGTTAACACCTCAAAGGCCTTCACACATAATTTTCACTCTCAAATCTACTTGGAACCTTTTACTTTATCATTAATGCATTATGTACTAAGATCACCTTGACATCAATGAAAATCAATTCATCTCAATAACATTCTCAAAAATAATGACATTCATATCCATATGTTTATAAATGGGAGGAATCTATCTACCTTGATGGAGTTAGCATTAGATGATGTATATTGTGACATTATTGATTAGTTAGGTCTAGGTCATGTTACCAATTGGGATAGGTTAATTATGATATTCATCCAATGAAAACATTAAACAAGAGGTGGAATGATGATTATTTTACCTTATATCTCATAATAGGGGATATTATCATTATTATATTTGAGGATGTGTATCATATATTACTACTATCAAAGGTTCTTAGGTTCACCAAAACATGCTAATTATAGAGATAACTCCTATGATTTAAGGAAGAGCTTATGGGAAAGGAGAAATAATTACAAGGCATTCAATTATATACTAAGATAACATAGGCTTAGTGTAATCTTAGTTAATCCTATGAATGTCTACTTGGATATATACATAATGGCACTAATCAAGTGTGAATACACAGTTGACATCTCATAGAGGAAAGACCTCTTAGTAATCAATTAACACAAAATAAATTATAACTATAAGTAGATCATAGATATTTCTTGAGGAATGTTAACATTATATATATATATATATATATATATATATATATATATATATATATATATATATATATATATATAATACAATAAAATCTAATTTCACAATAATTAGATTATATTACCAATAATACAAAACCATTTTCATGATAATTAATGTTGTAACACATATTGGTACACAAAATATATAACAATAATAGGGAGCATAGAGCCATCATATTAATCACCAGTTACTGAAACTTATAATCTTTATACTAGTAGGCTTTCATTTCACATTCAATCCATATATCTAAATTTTATGCTCAATCCTTCATGTATTCATAGGAAAATTAATAAAAATATCTTCATATAATATTACCCAACATTATCCAACCCAATCTACTACAATACACATGAATATATAATCCTAAAAACTATATTATTATAACCACAATGTCTATACTTGGCATCTAGATATGCCAACCTTTATTCTATTACTAAAGATTCCATGTACATGATCCCATCTATAAATATAATATCATCATAACAATATTATAAAATAATTTCTAGCAAAAAATAATCCATGGTACCTATCCACATGGCACATTCATATATTCAAGTGGTTATTTTACACATTCCCTAGCTAACACTTTCCTAGACATAAACTTTTATCTCATCCTGAGATAACATCACAAAGAAATTAGTGTCTATAGAAAAAAAATAGGTAGAATGGAAATGAACCATAGATTTTTCAATGTGTCATTTTCTAATTTTCACCCATTACACACTACTTATCCACCCTCATGGGTCTTCAACTAAGTATAAAACTAGTCTACCACCCTTTTAAGTTTTCAATAGACTAGCAAAACTAGATGGTCACCCTTTATCGGTTTTCAAACAAACAATCCATGTGTGTTAGTGTCATCCTAGTAAATAGAAAGCTAACAAGAAAAATCAAAAACTACCCATTTCAAAAAAAACTTAATTGGATAGAGGAGGAATCTATAGAAAAATAAATGTAGACAATGGTTATGAAGTTGATGGAGCAATCTATGAAGAATTAGAAGTAGTAGTCTTCTTATAGTACAACTTCTACTAAAGTTGACATGGAGGAATAATGGTAGGTACATAAAATAGTAGAATTACAGTACTATAAAACTTATCCATGTCCACCTTGTAGTTTTTCAAGTCAATCAAGTACTCTTAAATACTCCACAGAAGTTCCTACAATGGAATCTGAGTGTACACTAGTTGAAAAATATCATTGTCAACTATCAAAATAAGAGTAGATTTAGAATTAGTCATTTTTATGGAGAAATCCACATTAATATGGGTGATTTATCAACATGGAACTATTCTTGGATTCCTAAAAATTTATTGCATAGAATTTGAGTCTGCCAAGTCTATAACTATTTCATGAAGAAGTATCAAGCTTGCATAGATACTTAACATGAAAATACAAACCCAATATAAGTGGCATAGGGATCTAACATTATAGGATTGGAATAACTCATAGTGTTAAACTCAAAAAATGCATTGTTCCATACCACATTTATTTATTTTTTTCCAATTGATCAACTAATGGGCCATAAACATGTCCTATTCAATCGTAGTGGTGAGGTCAGCTTGATAAAGCTACATGAGTTTGCATAACTCAATCAACTCTGCCTTGATGATTTGACCTTATAAATAAAAAATGGTGACTTGTTGGATGCTCACCTAATACTACATAATTTGGGACACTAGATTTGGAAGTTTCATGAGATCCAAAATAAATCCAAACCCATAACTTGGTAGTAGAGGGTAGGATAGGCATATGCAATTAAATGAAAAATATTTTTAAGCACACTCCATAGGTCAAATTTATCCTTCTACAATTGTGACACGTTTTTTCTAAATAAATAATAGTATATGTAATGGACACTTGAAATACTAATGCACCTTCCAAATGTTTGGGTAATGAAAGCTTATAAACATCCAAATATAGTTCAGTGTTAGGTAGAGGCATGGTGGAGATAATAGTAGATGTAGTGGTGGGAAATAACTACAAGGGAGTGAGGGGGAATGAGAAAATGGTGTTCTAGGAGGGTAAAAAAGGAACATCCATAATGTATAAGTGCTATATTCTAGATGTCCTAGTTGAATTATGTTTTGATAAGGATGGATGTTGGGTTGGTAGGGACTGAGAAGCAGAAGAGGTAGTAGGTGAAGTCTTATATGGCTATTATGGAGAAGTCTTTAGTGTGGCTGAAACCAAATGTTGAGTAGTGTGATCCTTTGACATAATTTGTGTAACTATGGTCTCTATATTTTTTAATGGAGGCTGAGTAGTAATAGGCACTGGTCATACTATTTTTACATCCAAGACTTTCACTACCTTTTGTGTGCATGTTTTTGTAACATTAGGCTATGTATATGATACCTCCATAAAAATATTGCATTTAACTACATCTTTAACCTATGTTTTAGATAACTCAATAATGATATTTTAATTTCATACTTCCTTAGCCTTAGTAAGTTTACTCTATTATAATTTATCTTCTTCAATCTATATGGGTTGTATGGTGGTGTCCAGTGGCACTTGAACTTATATGCAGTTGATTATGGAGCTTCCTCCACAATGACTTTTTTGGCTCCCTTTGCTCAAGAACTTATTGAGGCCATTTTTCTTATAGTATCACTTTGTTCCATGGTGGATTTTTCACCTCCAAGGTCTTTTGATTTATTGCTTCTTTCTATTATTTCTTTTCTTCTTTTCTTTTTCTTTGCTTTACAGCTTGTTGTGCTTCTTTTTTTAAACCTATTTTTCCTAAGGCATTTATGCATCCAACAACACCTCTTTAATATTAGTTATAGGTTCATATTATTAATATGAATAAGAAATAATAATGGATATGTACACCATTTACCATGATAAAAGACCCTTCTAATACTTAGATATAAGTGAGTCCTCAAGAATTGATAGTGCCATCCCATAAAGATGTTGGAGCTATTGCAGGTTGTTAGATTATAAGGTGACTACCTCCTCAGTAGTATGTTTGTTTCTCCATAAAGTGAAATTATTATGCTGAAGAGACATTGGTGGGATCTCGATGATAGGATAATTTGGATGGGTTTGAGAGGAAATACCAAATATGCCTTCTACAAATAATTTTTTCTTGTAGTCATTGAAATTTAGTTTCCTCACCTATACTGTCAACAATAATAGACTTTAGGCAAGGTGTGAATTTGACCCATAAATTTTGTGGCACATTCTTATGGATTTATACTATACATAATGCTTTCTATAAGAAAATTTATTTTACTTCTTGTCTCTCATATAGATCGCTAGCCATGTCTATAAGCATACCCTAATAGACCTCCTGTTCATCAATTTGAATGTTCTACCACTAACATTATGTAGTAATTTGAGGAACATGGGGATCATATAACCATGTATTCTAACTATGAGTCTTCCTTATTTGAGGAGAATGTAATTGATAACTCATAATATATTTATGCTTCCCTCAGTTTAATGGAGCATATGTCATCATATAACATTTAGACATATGTCATTGCATGAATGTGATGAGTAACATTGATGATCCATTTTGTGTCTTCCTTCATGGATTTTATTATTTTCTAAAACTACATAGTAAGGTACTTTACTAGAATGTAAACTACCTCATTTAGAACATCATCCAATGGAATTCCTTAATTTATTTGGGTATAGACCTCCTTAATATTAGGTATAATCAGTGGGGATTTTTATTTATAAGTCCCAAAAAAGCATCCTCATGCCATAATGATTTTATCCCTTGCCACCATAACTTCATTCACATAGATGGTGATGCCTGCATATAGATTGATTTTATATCATTTAATCTTCCTAGTAGAAGTTCCATGATCTCACTCATTTGGCCAAATGTAGGTAGCCTAATTAACCACTCAACATTAGTGTTTTGGACCCTGTGTAGTTATGTAATTACCAAGGGTTATATCTCTAAGTATACTTCATTGACAAACAATTTTTCTTCAATGTGCTTGATAGAAACATACACTTTTGGATCAAAAAATGTTTCTTGGTGTATGTTTACTCCAATCCCAATATATTGTAATTATCTAATGGACAAATTTTTTATGAACTATGGATCTTCAAATACATCCATATTAAATAGCTCTTCATTGTGTCTCAATTGGGATGAAGACAAGGAGTATAGAGTTTTGTGAGAGACTTGGAGATATGAGCACAAAATTGCTAGAAACTAGATAAGTATGAAATGGAAGATCAACTAGAAAGATGTGATATATATAGGTCTTCATGCACCCCTTTCTATCCTTTTGATTTAAGTGTGATAAATTATCTAAGGATTCTCTTTTAAAAAACATTTGTAGCTAAATCTTTGCATTGATGAGTTGGCATGTTTTTTACCAAGGTGGCATCTTTTTATGATGGCTTGGTGGAATGATGTGACCCACTAAATCTTTGAATTTATTATTCTTTTTCTTAATGTTGAATGGTATAGTGATTTAGTATCTATGTTGATTATATTACATACTTGTTTATTATCAACCATCACTTATCTGTTAGCCATCATTAAATATCTTTATCATACATAGCTTTCCTAGTCTTAATTGTCTTTAAATTCCACCTATTCTAACATTAGTGTTGACTCCTTCCTCATGATCATGAACAATGTATCCTACTTATAGGTAATTGTGCCAATTTATTTACACCTACTTATGACCTACACATATAACATAATAAAAAATCAAACCCAATCTACACAACATGAGTGAAAATGAAACCTACACTAAATTAGTGTGATTTATCACCTATCCTTTTTTGGGCACATATATTACTAGTGGTATGGTTTGAGCCTATTACCATTCACCTTTCTAGGCAAAATGGTACCTTATATATCCCTTAAGACAACCATTCCTAACTACGGTATCTAATGAATAATATATTATCCCTTTTAGTGGATGTTAAATTTTCCTAGAAAGGCTTGAAAATAGATATCATACAATTAGACTAGCTTATCTAAATGAAATTCCTTAGTGTGCAAATTCTTATCATGCCAAGATTTTTGTCTATGCTTATTTACCTCTTGTGTCTAGGTTACTCTATGGTGGTCTTCATCTATTCTATTTTGGTCCAATAACCTACTCATCAAATATTCTTGGTCTCCCATGTGCATGATGATTATGATTCTCAAGATGGGTACAACATATTCTAAGGGTGTTAATACTTATAAACCATAGAACAATTGAAAGGGGGTAGACCCTGAGGCACATTTATAATACATGCAATGTGCCCATAACACTGTAGGAAGTTTATCCTCCTAGTCATCTTGCTAAACATTTTTCCTCCTTATGGATAATGTGATGATTAATATTGATGATCCATTTTGTGTCCTCCTTCATGGTTTTTTTTGTTTGCCAAAACTACATAGTAATGAACTTTTCTAGAATGCAAACTACTTCATTTAAAATTTCATCCAATGGAATTCCATAATTTCCTTTGGTATAGACCTTCTTAATCTCTGCTAAAATTGATGGGGATTTTGATTTATAAGTCCCAAAAAATAATCCTCATCCAATACTGATTATAGCCCTTGCCACCACAACTTCATTCACATAGATAGTGATGTCTGCATATAAATTAATTTTTTTATCATTGAATCTTCCCAATAGAAGTTCCATGATCTCACTCATTTGGAGAAATTTAGGTAACCTAATTAACCATTCAAAATTAGTGTTTTAAATCTTGTGTAATTTTGAAGGGTTATGTCTCCATGGCTACTTCATGGATAAATAATTTTTCTTCAAAGTTCTTGATGGAAACATATGCCTCTAGATCCAATTTTTTTTCTTGGTGTATGTTTACTCAAATCCTAATATATTGTAATTGTGAAATGGAAAGAATTTTTATGAATTTTGGATATTTGGATACATCCATATTAAATACCTCCTCATTATGTCTAAATTGGCCTAAAGACATGGAGTACAGAGTCTTGTGAGAGACTTGGAGATATGAGCACAAAATTGCTTGAAAGTAGATAAGTATGAAATGGTAGATCAACTAGAAAGATGTGCTATATATAGATATTCATGTACCCATTTCTATCCTTTTGATTTAAATTCATCAAGCTATCTTATGATCCTCTTTTAAAAAACATTTTTAGCTAAATATTTGCATTGATGAGTTGGCATGATTTTTACTAAGGTGGCATATTTTAATGGTGGCTTATTGAAATGATGTGACCCATTAAATCTTTGAATTGATTATTTATTTTCTTGATGTTGACCAATACAGTGATTTTAGATCTATGTTGATTATATCACATACTTGGTTATTAACAACCATAACTTATCTGTTATCCATCATCAAATATCTCTACCATGCATAGCTTTCCTAGACTTAATTATCTTTCAATGTAACTTGTTCTAAAATTAGTTTTGACTCCTTCCTCCCTATCATGAATAATGTCTCCTAATTTTTGGTAACTTGTGACAATTTATTTACATCTACTTATGAGATACACATAATATAACAAAAAATCAAACCCAATCCGTACAATATGAATGAAAATGAAACCTATACTAAACTGGTGCGATTTAGCACCTATCCTTTCTTGGGCACATAGATTACTAATGGTAGGGTTTGAGCCTAATACCATTTACCTTTATAGGCAAAATGATACCTTATAAATCCCTTGAGACCACCATTCCTAACTATGGTATCTCATAAATAATATATGGTCCCTTTTAGTGGATGGTCAATTTTCCTAGAAAGGCTTGAAACTAGCTATCATACAATTAGACTGGCTTATCTATCTAAAATTCCTTTGTGTACAAATTCTTATCATGCCAAGCTTTCTATATATGCTTATTTACCTCTTATGTCTAGGTTGATCTATGGTGGTCTTCATCTATTATGTTTTGGTCTAATAACCTACTCATCAAATATTTTTGATCTCCCATGTGCATGATGATTATTATTCTCAAGCTATGTACAACATATTCTAAGGGTATCACTACATCTAAACCATAGACCAATTAAAATGGGGTAGACCTTGAGGCACATTTATAATACATGCAATATGCCCATAATATTATAAGAAGTTTATCCTCCCTGTCATCTTCTTAAACATTATTCCTCCTTATGGATAATGTGATGATTAATATTAACGATCCCTTTTGTGTCCTCCTTCATGGATTTTGTTGTTTGCCAAAACTATGTAGTAAGGCACCCTACTAGAATAAAATCTACTTTATTTGGAATGTCATCCAATATAATTCCATAATTTCCTTGGGTATAGGCTTCCTTAATCTTAGGTAGAATTGATGGGGATTTTGATTTATATGTACCAAGAAATCATCCTCATGCCATACTAATTATAGCCTTTGCCACCACAACTTCATTCACATAGATGGTGATGTCCATATATATATTGATTTTTTATATCATTGAATCTTATGACTAGAATTTCCATGATTTCACTCATTATCCAAATGTAGGTAACCTAATTAACCACTCAAAATTAGTGTTTTGGATCTTGTGCAATTTTGAAGGGTTATGTCTCCATGGATACTTCATGGATAAATAATTTTTCTTCAATGTGCTTGATGGAAACATATGCCTATGGATCCAAAAAAAATTCTTCATGTACGTTTACTCCAATCCTAATATATTTTAACTGTACAATGGAAAGAATTTTTATGAATTTTGGATATTTAGATACATCCATATTAAATACCTCCTCATTGTGTCTAAATTGGGCTGAAGATAAGGAGTATAGAGTTTTATGGGAAAATTAGAGATATGAGCACAAAATTTCTTTGAAAGTAGATAAGTATGAAATGGTAGATCAACTATAAATATGTGCTGTATATAGATATTCATGCACCCATTTCTATCTTTTTGATTTAAATGCACCAAGCTATCTTAGGATCCTCTTTTAAAAAAAAATTATAGCTAAATATTTGCATTGATGAGTTGGCATGGTTTTTACTAAGGTGTCATATTTTAATGATGGCTTGTTTAAATGATGTGACCCATTAAATCTATGAATTGATGATTTATTTTCCTGATGTTGACCAATATGGTGATTTAGGATCTATGTTGATTATATCACATACTTAGTTATTAACAACCATAACTTATCTGTTATCCATCATCAAATATCTCTACCATACATAACTTTCTTGGACTTAATTTTCTTTCAATTCCACTTGTTCTAACATTAGTGTTGACTCCTTCCTCCCTATCATGAATAATGTCTCCTACTTTTAGGTAACTTGTGCCAATTTATTTAAACCTAATTATGAGCTACATACATAACATAATAAAAAATCAAACCCAATCCACACAACATGAATGAAAATGAAACCTATACTAAACTAGTGTGATTTAGCACCTATCCTTTCTTAGGCAGATAGATTACTCGTGGTATGGTTTGAGCCTACTACCATTAACCTTTCTAGGAAAAATGGTACCTTATAAATCCCTTGATACCACCATTCCTAGATATGGTATCTCATGAATAATATATGGTCCCTTTTAGTTGATGTTTAATTTTCCTGAAAAGGCTCAAAATTGGTTATCATACAATTGGAATGGCTTATCTATCTAAAATTCCTTAGTGTGAAAATTCTTATCATGCCAAGATTTCTATCTATGTTTATTTACCTCTTATATCTAGGTTGATCTATGGTGGTCTTCATCTATTTTGTGTTGGTCCAATAACCTACTCATAAAATATTCTTGGTCTCCCATGTGCATGATGATTATGATTCTAAAGCTATGTAAAACATATTCTAAGGTTATTACTACTTCTAAACCATAGACCCATTAAAATGGGGTAGACCCTGAGGCACATTTATAATACATGAAATATACCCATAATACTACAAGAAGTTTATCCTCCTAGTCATCTTGCTAAACATTGTTCCTCCTTATGGATAATGTGATGATTAAGATTGATGATCCATTTTGTGTCCTCCATGTATTTTTTTTTTACCAAAACTACATAGTAATGCACTCTGTTAGAATGCAAAATACTTAATCTGGAATGTCATCCAATGAAATTCCATAATTTCCTTAGATATAAGCCTCCTTAATCTTAGGTAGAATTGACATATATTTTTATTTATAAGTCCTAAGAAATCATCCTCATGCCATATTGATTATGGCCCTTACCACCACAACTTCACTCACATAGATGGTGATGTCTGCATATAGATTGATTTTTATATGATTGAATCTTTCCAATAAAAGTTCCATGATCTCACTCATTTGGCCAAATGTAGGTAACCTAATTAACCACTCAAAATTAGTGTTTTGGAGCCTATGCAATAATGAAACTTTGAAGGGTTATGCTTCCATGGATACTTCATGGACAAATAATTTTAATTCAATGTGCTTGATGGAAACATATGCTTATGGATCCAAATTTATTTCTTGGTGTATGTTTACTCCAATCCTAATATATTGTAATTGTATAATGGAAAGAATTTTTATGAATTTTGGATATTTAGATACATCCATATTAAATACCTCCTCATTATTTCTAAATTGGGTTGAAGACAAGGAGTATAGAGTTTTGTGAGAGAATTGGAGATATGAGCACAAAATTTCTTGAAAGTAGATAAGTATGAAATGGCAGATCAACTATCAAGATGTGTTATATATAGATCTTCATTCACCCATTTCTATCATTTTTATTTAAATACACCAAGCTATCTTGGGATCATCTTTTAAAAAACATTTGTAGCTAATTATTTTCATTGATGAGTTGGCATGATTTTTACTAAGGTTGCATATTTTAATGGTGGCTTGGTGAAATGATGTGACCCACTAAATCTTTGAATTGATTATTGATTTTATTGATGTTTAATAATATGGTGATTTTGGATCTATGTTGATTATATCACATACTTAGTTTTTAACAGCCATAACTTATCTATTATCCATCATCAAATATCTCTACCATACATAGCTTTCCTAGACTTAATTATCTTTCAAAACCACCTATTCTAACATTAGTGTTGACTCCTTCCTCCCTATAATGAATAATGTCTCCTAATTTAAATTAACTTGTGCTAATTTATTTACACCTAATTATGAGCTACACACATAAAATAATTAAAAAATAAACCCAATCCATACAACATATATGAAAATGAAACCTACACTAAATTAGTGCAATTCAGCACCTATCCTTTCTTGGGCACAAAGATTACTAGTGGTAGGGTTTGAGACTACTACCATTCACCTTTATAGGTAAAATGGCACCTTATAAATTCCTTGAAACCACCATTCCTAGCTATGGTATGTCATGAATAATATATGGTCCCTTTTAGTGGATGTTTAATTTTTCTAGAAAGGCTCAAAATTGGCTATCATATAGTAGGACTGGCTTATCTATCTAAAATTCCTTAGTGTGCAGATTCTTATCATGCCAAGATTTATATCTATGCTTATTTACCTCTTATATCTAGGTTGTTATATGATGGTATTCATTCATTTAGTTTAGGTCCAATAACCTACTCATAAAATATTCTTGGTCTCCCATGCATATGATGATTATGATTCTCAATCTAGGTACAACATACTCTAAGGGCATTACTGCTTCTAATCCATAAACCAACTAAAAGAGGGTAAACCTTGAGGCACATTTTTAATATGTGAAATATTCCCATAAGACTCCAAGAATTTTATCCTCTCAGTCATCTTTTTGAACATCATGGAGCATTATAAGCATCTTACCCAATACTTTGCTTGTAACCTCTGCTTGACCATTCACCTGAGGGTGGTAAGTTGTACTTTTATGGTGTTATATGATGAATTCATTAGTGATTATATTTATATTTTTATTAAAATATTACATACCTATGTCACTTACCAACTTGATTGGACACCTAAACCTGGTGATATGTTCTCATATAATAACTTTGTTATATCCTTTACACCATAGCTAGTTGTTGCAATATCTTTGACCCACTTGGTAAAGTAGTTGGTTATAGTGATTATATACTTTAAATGATTGAATTTTTTAGGTGTATTGATAGGACCAAAAAAATAAATCCCCCATTATTCAAATGGTTGATACATAAGCATTGGTTAAAGTGGCATTTCATCCCATTGATTTGGCTTGCTCATCTTTTGACAAACATTGCATTGTTGTGTGATCCAGTGTGCACCCTAGAATAAATAAGGCCACCATAGGCCACTTTGGAAAAAAATTCTTGTAGTAGCATCTATATTAAATTAACCTCTAATGATGCCTTGATGTGTTTCTTCATAAAATTGAGGTCATTCATGCTTGAGTGTTACTCTGTGCAGTACTTCATCCTTGCCTAAATAGTATAGGAATCCTCCAATGATACTAAAAAGAAGGGATTTAGTAATCAACTACTTCTTCTCTCATTTTATGTAGTGTTCTAGAAATGTCCTCTATTCTTAAAACTATGTGATAACTTCTAGTTGTTCTGGAATCATAGACACAGAATAGGTGTGCATTAGGAGATTCATCAATAATTGATTCTAGTTATTCACCATTTTGGATCTGACTCAAATGATCTGGTCACACATTATCTTAACCAAGTTTGACATTAATCTAGAACTAAAACTCCTAGAAAATAATTAACCATCAAGATATGTGGCCTCCCAACAAAGGATTGTTCACCAGGTAATATAGAGCTTGATGATAGGTGAATAGATAAAATGACATAGATAATAAGTAATGGAAAAAATTATAGTGTGAATATTATCACAAGATATTTTTGCTTTATGGTAGTGTAATTCTTTTTAGCTATAGATAACTTCTAACTAGCAAAATGAATGGGGTGATCTAGTCCAAATTATCCTAGCTATGCCAAAATAGTTCCAATTACAATCCCCAATGCATCCACATGCATGTGGAAGTACTCACTCCAATTTAGGAAAATTAATATCAGTGAAGTTACCAATATTTGATTTAAATCAATGAATGTCACATGGAATTCATCTATCTAGACAAACTTTGTGTCCTTGGTAATTTCAAAACAAGGTAGATATTATAGCATACCCCTTAATAAACTTTCTATAGTATCCTATATATCCAAGGAAGGATCACACATCTATCACACTAGTGGGTGGTGTCATTCCCACAATTACTATAATATTGGCTAGATCTACCAAGATACCCTTACTATAAATTACATGCCCTAGTAAAACCCCAAAGGGTGTAAAAACAAATAATTTTTTAAGTTGAGAACTATTCATAGTGCTCTTCATCTTTCTAACATCAATATTAATTTGGATAAATTATTTATAAACAATGAAATTACTATTGAATCATCCAAATAAACTTCTAATAAATCATGGATGAAATCCTTAAATGTAGCTACAATAAATCTCGAGAAAACTATAGGTACATTTTTTAGTCCAAATGATATTACCTTATATGAAAGAGAACCATATTCTATTTCAAAGGTCATCTTAGCTCTATCTTATTCTATAATTGGGATTTGATGGTACCTATTGAAACCATTAGTAAAGGAATACACCTCATGGTCTATGATTACTTCTAGAACTTCATTAATAAATGGGATATGAAAAGGGTCATTAATGTAGCTCTCATTAAAAATATGATAGTCATCATAGACTCTAATCTCATTGGTATTATTTAGTTGGATAACCATAGGGATAATCTAATTGGATTTCTTCATAGGAAAGATAATTACTACCTCTTACATGTGGTCCATTTCAACCTTAACCTTTAGCTTCATGTTTGGGTTTAACCGATATGGAATTTTCATAATTGTACATGTGTACTCCTTAAGTTCAATGTGCATCTCCCCCATATATGGACCCACACCCTTGAATTTTATTAATTTGGTTGTGAAGACATATTGATAATCCCATAAGAGATGTATTGCTTTAGATATGTCTTCCTATGACTAGTAATCACCACTATGTGCCAATTTTGGAATAACCTATATTTTAATGTTTTTAATGTACTCTTTAAAGGGTTCATGGTAAATATTACATTATTATTTATGAATATAATCACATAGTAGTCATTTGGCTTCTTTCTCTAGAATATTAAGATGTCATAACCTTTCTTCATTAGCTGATTCTATGATTGGACCTAGAAGTATCTCAACTTCCCATTCTAATTCAAATAATTCTACAAGGGCCAAGTCATCCTCCTTAGTTGAATATTTTAGCCACTCATATTCATCTTGTATTCTATGAAATGGTTGAATAGAGATATTTTCCTTGTCCTTCTCTAATTTATAGGTCTGTAGGGCTTTATTCAAATTGAAAGATGGATCGTGAGAGAATGAGGAATCATTTATTCCATATAAGTCTTCAATCCTCCCATGACATAAAAATACATTTGGCTTATGCAATGCCTTATGTGTTAGAGGGTTATCATCTTCAAAAATAAAGGTCTGAATTAAATCACCTTGAATATGTACCTAATGTCTTGTTTCCCTTCTATACTCTTGTTGTATGTATCAAGCAATAAGAAGGGTACCCAGAGTATAGTGGAATATATGTAGCCAATACTTTAGGGTGAAATATTAAATAGTATATAGATTAATGCACTAGTAAATATGATGCTTAGGGAAATATCCTTCATGAAATATTGGACAGTCCTTTCTAATTCCTTTTACTAACTAAAATCAAGCTAGAAGGATTTCACAGGCTTCATCCCATTACATTTGTGCCTTTTGATGTATAGACCAATAGTTCATAGCTATCTCCTTCAATTCATAGGTGAGAGTACTAACTCTCTGGTTGATATGAGGAATATATTGTTAAAATTAGAGAATAAATTAGCTAATGCCTTTAGTGGAAAAATAGATTGGTAGTTGATGTTCTATTGTAAAGACCATGCATAGAGGTCATACTTCATGGTCACCCTTCATCCAATTGGGAACGCGAGTGTCAAAATATCCACTTACCAAATAATCCATATCCCAATGTAGAATGTCTTCTCTTATTAGTTTTATGTAATCTTGATCTATTTTACCAACTTGATATATAAAATATTTATTTGACTAAGTTGGTGACCTTATGGACATAGAGCATACATCATCTACCATTGATGGTGAAATCTCTACATGTGTTAGCATAATATTGAGAGGTAACTTTTCTAACTTTAATGGTACCTTTGGTAGGCTTGTGTGATAATAGAGGTAGTCATATTCAGTAGCTCATAGGGCTTGTCATCTATCTTCAACATTCACCTTCATCTAATTATTCTATTCATAGACATAAGGGGAGTTTGGATCTTTAGGGATGTAGTATGCCTTTTATCCATCCTTATTTAAAGGGATCACTAATATATTTTCTTCTTGATTAGATTCTAACTTCTTCCTTACTATATTAATGGTCATCTAACCATCATAGGCCCATTTTTTGCCAATTAGTTTAGGATAGTTCATCTCATCTGTCTTCATATCTATGACTTCAAAGTTACCACATAGGATCATTTTTATGACTTTGATCTCCATTTGATCTAATCAACCAATTGGTTTGACATGACTAAAATATTTAAGAATTAGTGTAATATAGTTGTAATGTAACACAATTTGGACAATAGATACCCATGTTGATCGAGGGATCATATTGATAGTGATAAAAAAATCAAACACTACATTGGGTACCTTATACCCTACTATCTTAATGTCCATTATCAAATCAACAACCTATGGTTTTTTGGTTTTTACATACTAGATCATTTGATCTGCTCATTTTTGGACCTTATGTATACACTCCAGTAGATTATAGAGCAAATTGGTGATGTTTTGTGAATTTTCATCATTAAACAATGTGCTAAGGAGCTTCATAAATTTTATTAAGGTGGTGATAACACCATATTGTCACATGATGCATACTATATTCCCATACATTTGTGCATCTATAGTCAAAAAATCATCTTTAGTGATCTCTTATTATTGAATCATTTTCAGAATCTACACTACTTCATGCACTAACCCTTTCTCTGTGGCATGTTTTAGATACTTGTCTAGATGCACTTTCCTAATCCTAAGATCCTATGGTAATTCTAAATGGGGAAATCCCTAATATACATGTTATTGATGAGTGACATCTTATAATAATGCATCCTCTTAGGGTTATATAGCTACCATATTTATGTTTCTTGTATCCTTGTCCTCTTGCTACTTTGCCAACACTAGGCAATCCTTTATATCATGTTATTCAAAAGCCCAAAAATAATCATAGTTGGATTGAAATTATAGTTTCATAGGATAATTAATTCATACATGGTTAAACTTATCACATAAATAACATTAAATTAGAGGTCACCATCCATTTCTTCTACCTCTTTGTTATCCTCATCAATAACCTCCCTAGTTCCTCCTCGGTATCCTCTATTTATTTGGAAACCTTAGTTACCAAATTATTGTGGTCCATAGTTCATATAATTCTATTATGGATTCCACCCTTATGGTTTTTGAGTTCCCCCATATTCATCACATTGGGCCTAAGTTGATTATGGTGCCCAATTAGACTACGTTGAATGTGGAATCATAAGATTCCATGAATTCCAATTCTACATAAAGGGTGTCTAGTTTTGAATAAGTGGATTCCAATTAGGTATTTTTGTAGGTTGATAGGTTGGTTCCATTGGTACTTAAGGTGTAATATAATTATTAGTGCTAGGCCTATTTTCTTCAAGTGTGATGATAACTTGCATTATCATATATTTTTTCTATGTAGCCATTGTAAATGTGTTTTTGGTAACGTCTTCTCTTAGTTTTTGTAGTGCTTGACAGTTATTCTCATTGTGATTATGGGATTTTTAGAATTTTTAGTACAATGTTTATAGGTTCTTCATGTAATGTTTTAGTAGGTGACATTGAGATGTCACATGTCTTATTATGCAACATATATCATACAACTCATTTTTTATTCTCAGGAACTCATTCCTATAGTGCCCTTCTTTTCTACACTCTATATACCAAATATCTAACCTAGGTCTCTATGTTTCTTCCTTTTTATATTCTATTATTTTTATAAGTTGTAAGGTGTTTTCTATTTACAAACTAGGAATCAAATCTCTTCCATAGTATTCAATCTACTCCACTCAGATTACAGATGTCCTTGCTTTTTTTAATTAGTACACTGGGTTTGCACAATATTAAACCTTATCCTTGATTATAGTCCCTCTATGAAATAATCAACATTATCTTTGTCTTCGATAACAAACTTAACTTTATTCATTACATCTGAAAATATAAGATCATATTCAAATATTGTCTCTGTGGCTCCTTGCCAAATTTCCTTGAGATCTTGTATGGTCTGACTAGAGCATTTATAGACTTTAAATTCTTTGATCAACATTATTTTGACTTCTTATAATGCCACTTAGATAACACCTTTGTGGAATATAAATTCTAATGATCTACTAACCAATGTTCCAATGAAATCATACTTCATCACCACTTCATTAGTGATTACTTTAGCTTATCATTTCATAGTGCAAGTGATTAGGTATTGTTCCATGTTTATAGACCCATCATAGGGAGGTAGGTGGGTTAGAGCCCCCAATTGGGCTACCATAGTTGGGTTTCTTATAGGTATCATATTTGATTTTGTTATAACCTATGCCTGGGATGGTTAAAGTTCTTAGGTATGCTATGGGATTTGGGGTACCTCATAGGTTGGTGGTAGTTGTGATGTCTCCTCTAGTTCTATGGATGTGGTAGTTATAGAGATATCTCCATCGTATCCTTCCTCTTATTCTAAAATTTTAAGTTGTGTAATGAAAGACTTTTCCTACACAAGAATTAAGGAGTCTATCTCTATTGATAATAATGTTTTTATGTTATTCTTCTATTGGATTGAGAAACTTTGGGAAACTTCATGATAAACTATCTTCTTTAATTATAGGGTTTTATTATGAACTTCTAGAATAAGTCCTTTCCAAGTGTCATCATCTAAATATATGTAGGAATTAGTGCAATTTTGTAAAAAATAAGATAAGTGGATGTGTTCCGCCTTGGGAAATTATCCTTACCTCTAATGATATATCTCTCAAAACTTAAAATTTTATTATGTCTGTGATTGTAAGGCAATCCTTATTTTTCTTTCTAGAATAACCTTCCTAGAAGCTATAGAATTTTAACCATCTAATGTACTTATATACTAATATATTCCTCCTTCATCCATGCTACATCCTCATCACTTCCTCATGCTTTATCCTTAGTTTTATCAAGCTCATCACTCTATCTCTCCTCATCATGAACTTCTCCTTGTCTTTTCCTTTAATCTAAATCATCAATACTAATACTACTTCTATTTGTAGCTTCTTGAAGTGCACTTTGTTTATTCTATATCCTCTATTGTGACAACTCTCTTTATAACTCTAGAGTCTTCATCTGATACTTCTCTTGATTCTCCAATCTGGACTTAGGTCCAAGATCTACGTTTTCATATTTTATTAATTCTCCCTTATGTTTCATACACCCCCATGGCACCTAAAGTGACTACTCATACGGAAAGGAATAGGTACCATTACTTTATCCATAACTAATATCTTAATGAGAGTAAGAATTTGATATAATAATTTTCCTCTTATCCCTCTCATAAATGGATCCTTTTCCACTTCAAATACTATATATCCTTGTACTATGAATTATGTCATATACTTGTCAATGGTCAAATCTAACCAATGATTTATTGAATGGGTACAATTGGTGTCTAGGGCCTAAAGATACTTGATCTTCTCATTAGATTATACAATGCCATTTATCTCATGAGATTTTAAATAATGGTGTTCTAGATGAGCCAACCAATAAACTAGCAATATAGGTAGTTCTCATTAGAATATCTCATAAATTTCATCATAAATGTGTTCCTACATAATATGTTATTTGTAACACCCTATTCTCTAAGCTTTCTTCTATGCAAAATTAGTGATTTTATTATCTATCTAGCATTCCACATCTCTTTGACTAGGCAACCACCTTAGCATATCCTCAAATAGTGAGTTACATGCTCATCACACCATTATTAGTAGAGGTTCCAAGGTTCACTATAACATGCTAATTATAGGGATAACTCCTACGATTTAAGGAAGATCCTGTAGGAAAGGAGAAATCATTTCAAGTTATTCAATTCTATACTAGGATATTAGAGGTTTAGCACAATCTTAGGTGATCATATAGATGTCTACTTAGACAAATACATAATGACACTACTCAAGTGTGAATACATAGTTGTTATCTCTAAGAGGAAAGACCTTATAGTAATTAATTAACATAACATAACTTCTAACTATAGGAAGTAGAGTGTAGAGATTTCTTAAGTAATGTTATTATTACATAAAGATATTTATGCAATAACATCCAATTTCATAATAATCCAATTGTATTACATAGAATATAAATCCATTTTAATGATAATTAATGTTGTAAAACATATTGATACACAAAATATATAACTATCATAGGTATAACAGAGCCATCATATTAATAACAAATTACTAAATCTTACTTAAATTTTTTATACTATTAGGAACTTATTACACATTCATTCTAGATATACAAAGTCTATGCTCCATCCTTCATGTGTTCATAGGAAAATTAATCAAAATATCCTCATACAATAGTACCCAACATTATCCACAAGAAAATATAATACTTAAAACTATATTGTTGTAACCATGATGTCTATACTTGGCTTCCATATATGTCAACTTGTATTCTTTTATTAAAGATTACATGTACATGATCCCAATTTGAAATAGAATACCACCATAAAAATCTTCTAGAATAAATGCTAATAAAAAAGAATACATGGTCCTTGTCCATGTGGCACATTAATATATTTGAGAATTTAGTGTACACATTCCCTAGATAACAATTATTATTTACAATTATGTGGGATAGGTCCCATGTATCTTTAGATGGTATCTTTGGATATATGTAAATATTGTATAGATATTTTATATGTTGGTGAGTGTATGAGGGAGAGGCCTCTAGCATGGTTCATATTAAAGACAATGCTAGATCTGGTGTTCCATGACTTCATAAGTTTATTTGATGTTTGTTATAAAAATTTGTTGTTAAGGATGGTGGTGGTATGACTATGTCCTACTATTTATATCATACTATGTATAACATTCAGTAGCAAGGTGCTAGATAATCTTGGGGGTGCACCATGGTGGACCATATATATATATATACATACATATTTTTCTTAGATACATAGGGTGACATATTGTATATGGCCAAAATTCTCCATGTGAAGGGAATATGATCATATTTCAGTTGTAAATATCATCGATAGACCCATGGATTGATGGGTGTATACATAATATATTGTTTCATGATGGGTGTTACCTTAGATTAGGGTACATTATACTATGGATTTTCACATAATACTTGATTAATTGATACCTACACATTTTTTGGGTTTTACATATGGTACATTTTATGGGTGACCTAATGATGCTCATAAGGTACAATGAGTTCATATTAGCATGTAGTTGGTTGATCATCTCCCTAATGTTTATGACTATTTTCATTATGATAATTTGTTGAGATAGTTTTGTATTTAGTATGGATTCTCCTCTAACCCTATATATGGCATCACATAGTTAGATCTAGCCACATGATAAATGATAGGCCCACCCCCATAGCTATATATTTATTATTTTTCTCCCTTGGGTAAATGGATCATGTTCATATTTAAAATTTTCTATGTATTAACAATTTCTATTTTCAACATTTGGAATGATATTTTCTTGCATGATCATTTTATAAAATTTAATGTTATGTAATGAACTAAAAATTATACACTTGGTCTTTGTTTAAGCACCTCATCATTATATTTTACATCAAACAATGTAGGAGAAATAAGTGAACTAGGATCCTTACACTCATAATTGAAATTTGTGAAATCACAATCATAAACATAAGGGGAATAAGAAATAATTCTATCATTTCTTCTATGTCCATAAATATTTTAATTTAAATTATTGGTTTCTTTCATTATCATAATTGTAAGGATCTGATATAAATTAAGGTTGGGTATTACACTTTTGGCTAGCTAAAATATCCTCATAAACAATGTATTGACCATCAAGAAGATTAAATAAAAGATATGAAGGATGAAGATCCTTAGGATTTTCAATATGAACATATATATTGAGGTTTTTAAATATAAAAACACCCAAAATAAATAAAAAAAACTTAAGGACAAAGAGAAAAGGCATCACTTATATTATGCCCATGCAAGAGAATTTAGATTTTAAAAATAAATAAAATAACCTAAAAAAATGTAGAAATAATAAACCCTAAAGAAAGCTAAGTTTTTGTTTAATTAAAAATTAGAGAATGGGTTCACTAAATGTTTTACCCTTTTCATTTTTTGGATAGATAAGGGTTAATGGGATTAAAATATCCTAATCAAAGGGATTAATGAAACTATTCTGAATCAGGCCAATTAAATTAATTCACATAACATAATATATTGAATATTGAAAATGACCAAATATATAAGGTACAATGCCAATGATATTATGATAATTAAAGCACAAAGAGAATATAATACTTAGCTTGTTTATATATGTAAAAGTGGATATAATATGGATAAGTGTGGAAATAGACCGAGAGATGCTCAAGATCCCATTGTGAGATTCTAAAAATATTATTTCTAGAGGCCTAGAAACTACTATTGATCTATAGACACTATCATTGATGATTTTATCTAAAGGTCAATTATTTTGTCTAGTTAAAAACATTTATTATATTCATAAGAGAACACTTGTGTTTTTTAGGGTTTTATATTTCCTTTCTATTGATATACATGGATCATGTGCATATGCTCTATTTGACTGTATATAGCTCAAAACCCTAGTTATTTTTCATTTTACCACTAGTGACTAAATAAAAAAATGGCTAGAAATTGATTCAAGATAATCCTAGTAACCCTATTATTGTTACGTGGTTCCTACATAGCCCTATACTCTAATGAGGGCCTCATACATGTAGTTCTCCCTCTTATGTGCGTGTGTGTAATGGTGATTGTGAAACTATATGATTTTTACCCTTGGTATAAGTAATGCAAATGTAATTTAACTTTTTTTAATAATTTAGACTTCACTGTTATCCAAATCAATGTATGGTGTAATTCAATATATTTTGAATAAATAATGTATGTGTTGATTGGGAGGATTGCTTTGTAATTAAAAATTATATATTATCTTTTTATATATAAAGAATTTTTTGAATAGAAATTAAAACCTAGTGGCATGTGAAATATAAAAATAAAAAAACATATGGGACATCACAAATTGTCACAAGACAAAAAGTACTAAAATAAAGAAAAGGTTAAGGAATGACACTACTCTCAACCTTTAGACACTAGCATCAATGCTAGTGTCCTAAGGTGAATGATAGTATCTAAAAGATTAAAAAAACATAATAAACAATATAAACTCATGGATTCATACAATAAGGTGGACAAAGTGTAACACAATGAAAATAAATTATCAAAATAATGGACAAATAAATACAATGCCATGGATCCCAAGTGTCCCATGCAAGACCACACTTATAAGTACTCAATATTCCTTCAAAATGGATATACATCTAAAGTTATGCAAAATACATTATAAAATTAAGATTATAACATATATTTGTATCTATATACATTTATTATCAATATTTAAAATGTGGTTTTACATTTGGAGCACTTTATTACTACTATAAGCTTGCATAAGGGCCATTTTTTAAACCATTTGTGCAATGAATTATGATGAATCTAGATGATGTAGTTATAGTTATGGATCTCAATTGAGAAATTCCTTAGACTAAAAATCCTTTAGAATACTTAGGAAAAAAAATAAAAAGGAATGTAACCAAAAATATATATATTTATTTGATTTCAACCAGAAGGAAATACAACAGGAATAATAAAAAAATCACATCACGATCCCAAGATGAGATTTATTACAAGATCATATCCATAGATCTTAATTCTACTAACTCATGATATTTTAAAAATAAAATCTAAAATCTAAACTCTATCTAAACTTTAATTTTATCATCCCTTAACACTTTTATATGGGCATACTTGTATATATGTAAGACCCAAATACCTATATTAAGTGATTTTCACCCCAATAAAAACATTATCTCACTTCAGTGAGTGTCAAACATTAAATGTCACAAATATTAAATGTATTCACATTTCGTAGGAACAAGAACATGTTATAAACCAACACACTACCAAAAATGGTCATAAACATTATTAAATAATCATAATTAGCTTCCATGACTTTTATAATTTAATGTCAATCAATTAAAAATGACATCAAATACATATAGATTCACACAACATCATAGGTCTATAAAATCAACAAATATCTATACCAAGAATCATTTGTCTACTCTAAGATCATTTATAACTTTACAATTTTTACTTAAAATTATCTAAAACTAAATACACAACTTACACAATGAATAAAAATTGAATCAAATAAATCTCTCTTACTCTTTTGCCTCTATGGTGAAGAATCATCTCAAGCAAATGCCCTACCTCAAAAAGTGTCCTATATTGAGAGAAACATCCATAACATCTCCACATGGATATGCAATAATAGAATACTATTACAAAATCTCATGTTATGCCTATCGGGATCAATTAGACAATAATTTGATATAAATATGTAATAAAAAATACATGAATCATTACTGACATAGGTGTGCTCCAAGGTAACACAAAATTGTGTTAAATAAGGCACTCATAATATATAACACAAATCTAACAAAATATAATCTACGCAATAAATAATACTTGTAAAAACTCATAAAAAAACATATGTGTGGTAAGACACCTTATGCAACACAATACTTGTAAAAATTATTAAACTAACATATTTATAGTTGGTTCAAGATTTCACATGATCCCATATACTCCTATATCATACATATTTGGTAAGACAAGAAACATGTGCTCCTACTCATGCAACATCTAATAATTATGGTAATAGTATCCATTACTTTTTAGATTTTAATTCACTAATCCATAATGCATATTCTATGTCACAACCATTCCATTTCACTAGATATTTATTATATTCCTTCTTTCTTATAGTCTTTCCAACTCTCATGTCAATCACCTCTTTTATTTATTTTCTCTCTTTCTAAGGCCTCTTAAATTTCCAATCAGCCTCTTTAGAATATATATTTGCATTCTCACTAATTTTTTCTTCATAATATGGATTAAATTAGACATATTTAAAATAAGTGATATATCTATACCTTCAAGTAATTCTATTTCATATGCATTCTTTCCAAATTTTTGTAAAACTTTGCATGGACCAATATTTTTCCATTTCAACTTATCATATGTACTTTTTGGAAATATCTATTTCCTCAAGTATGCTAAGACTAAGTCTTCCACCTAATATTCAACTTATCTTATCTCATAATATACATAATTTATTTTATTATATTTTAATCCTTTTCAATTATTCTTAAACTTTTTAATGCAATTCTCACATATTCTATAAAATATTCTGCTTCAACATTTTTATTTTTTTCGTTATTCATATCTTGTAATTTTACATGTCCTCTTGGACTTAAACCATAAATAATTTTATTTTTTTACTTATATTAATATAATTATTAAATATAAATTCATTTTATTCCATAACATTATCCCCTTTTCCTGACTTACCTTCAATTAAACATCTCAAAAAATTACCCAAAATTTTATTGGATACCTATGTTCATTTTTCTGAAGATGGTATGCTGAATTAAAATTTAGTTTATTATTTAATTTATTCTAACAAATACTCTATAAAATTCCAACAAACTTTAAATTTTTGTCTAATACTACACTATGAGGTAAATCATGTAATATTTTAACTTGTCTCAAAAATAAATTAGCAATCTTTGTTCTATCACTAGTCTTTATACATCTTACAAAATGTACCATATTTTAAAATATATTAACTATAAAAAATATTGAATCATTTCCTCTTTCCTTTATAGGTAAACCTAAGATAAAAACCATAATTATATCATCCCAAAATTTATTTATATTAGGCAATGGTTGATATAACCCTTCATTATAATTTCTCATTTTCACTAATTAGAAAACTCTACACTCTTGAATAAAGTTATGCACACCCATACTCATTATTTCACAAAATAAATTTTATAAAACTTGTGTTAATGTTTTCTCATAACCAAAATAACCTTCCAATACTCCAATATAACTTTCCTTGATCAAAATTTCTCTCATTGAACTTATTAGTATGCACAATTACCTTCCTTTGAATAAAAAACCATCTTGAATAACATAATCTAAGCATGGTATTCTATATTTATTCACTATTTATTTATATGACTTCCATCCTTCTTGAAAATATTCGCCTTATTCATATTATTCTTTCATAATAATATCAAATACTATGATTTACACTCTTAATTCATTCAAAAAATAACTCTTATACTAACTACATCATCATCTCTATTAGATTTCCCACTTCTATATTTCAAAAAAAAAATGAATAAATTTATAGGAATTCAACATAGTTCACACACAATAAATTAGCCACCAAAAAAAAATTCTTATTCAAAAAAATCAATACAAATATTATTTTATTTATTTGTATTGTGTATTTAATGTTTCTTTCTATGAGATTCAATAATATTATCAATCAAAACATAATTTTGCTAACCACATCCTAACTCATAAATTAAATTTTTATAAATGAGTTTCAATGATAAGGAATCCCCTTTTTAAAAAATAACCCTTTATGTTTTAAATAATGTAAATAAATAAAAAACAAATAGATAAATTCATAATAAAACAAAACTAGATAAAAACAAAACCTTGCTAACAATAGATTAATACCAAAATACTGGAGCCAACCTATAGTCATAAATTCAAAGTAAGAAAACCCAACTATGTAGTGGCATTCTTTTTATTTTTTTTCAATGGAAATTTTTATTTTGAAAATATATGGATTTGTTTTTTCAAAATTTTAGTTTAATTTAAATTTTTGTAGTAAAATATTGATCAATATTATTTGCATTCTAATTATTTCTCCTTGTTCATTTATTTTACTGATGTATTTCATTTATTTTTGTAAATAGACTTGACATTCCTTTTTGAATATTTTTTATTTGATATGAATTTTATATAATTATTTAAATCTTTTCAATAGATCAATCTAATATCATTTCCCATTTAATTATTTTTCTTTAGTTTCATATTCTTTTTTATTTTAATTTTTTAAATTTGGTAAAATTTGAAAAATGATTTTTTTAAACCTAATTATTAATGTAATACTTTTATAATATTTTTTATTAGTCTTGGGTAGTAATTTAGAAGTTGTCAAGGAAAAAAAATGATTGGGTGTAGAATTTTATACTAGAATTTGTGACACAATTGAAGGTGTGGAGATTCTAGATGATGCTAATCTTTGTGATTTTTATCATAATAAAAATAGTACATATACATTTGAAATTATTATTGAATCTATAAAAATAATATATTTAACATCAATGTCTACTAATAAGATCAAAGATTATGTTGTGACAAAAGAAGTCAAGAATGTCATTGGTAGACCGTAAAAATTCCTTTGACAATAACATTACATCTTCCTATGGTGATGATTCCAAAATTTAAGAAAATTATAAGCCCATATTATTCCATATTTTTTCTCCTCTTACTAACTATTATGTCAAGTGGTTTATACCAATATTTTGCGTAAAAAAGGTTACTAGTATTGATTCAAACCATTAACAATATGATATTATATTTAGTTTATGATATATTTCATTTTGTATTTAAAAATTTCTAATTTATATTTAAGTTTATGTAATATTCATATCATTAAATTTTTCATCATTATGTGCATTATTTTTGGTACAGGTTCAGTTTATTTTTCAATTATTATCTCTATTAAAAGGTGGGGTCTAACCAGTCATTTTGGGGAAACACTAGTTTTAAACTTTTTTAGTATGATTGACTAAAATCACACAACTTTCAAAATTATTGTAATTAAATGTGATGGTGACATCATAATTACTAGATTAGTTACCTCTACATAATATGGTATGAATAATACATTACCTTCATATCGTTGAGTCTTGAAACAACACAAAGTATGTCATCACAATGTTAACCTTTTATCAAACAAAGTTTTCAATAACCTAAGTTATCACAATTTGATTTTTAATGAAAATTTTGTGAAATACCCTATTCAAATTAAAGCTTCATGGTTACCTATGAACTTATTACTATGCATTTTTCTACCTAGTATCACTTTGGAAGGTTATGCAAATTTTGAGGAAGCAATTTTCTATATATGGCAAATATTCCTTGATACATTTGATGTAGCTTTAGGTTCCACTAATCAAACCCAACTTATCGATAAGTGAAATGTGTGGTAAACATTATAATTTTGATATATTCATAAGATTTTGAAACCTTGTGTTATTGTGTAATTTTCTTGGTATTTATACCACTAAGAGCCAAAATATAGTCTTATGGACTAGGCATGAGGATTAGTGTCCCCCATTTAAATTTTTAATTAAATTATTTAATACTAGATGAATTCAAACTTAACTTTTTATTATAATTTTTTTTCCTAATAGATGAAACTCATATTTTTTATATTCTCTTGTTAAGCTATTTAGTTTGTTATAATCTTTTCTATCAAAAAATCTTGAAATCTCATTTTTATGAAATATGTTGCTTTGTATTAAATATTTCTTGACTTATAATTCTATTAAAAAAAATTATTTATTATTAATTATACAAATAAGTTTGTCAATATCAATTTTATAAAAATGTTTTGTTAACATTATAAAAGAGATAATGTTTTTCAAACAAAGGACTATTATAATTGCAAACATCTTAACTTTATGTATATCAGAAATAAACTAGTATGCCATGCTTTCAAATAATGGAATGCATCATCTCATTACTAAATAATTAAATTAACCCTAAATCAACATTGTCACAATGATCATGACCAACAACAAGAGAAATTATATGTATTTACATATTTCCATAAAATAAAATATTTAAAATACCAAATGTTTTCCATTCATGATTCAATAGAGATGGATTAGTATAAAAATGAATCATAAAAGTGATAGGAATTTTTTCTTTAAAAATCATTAAATTAAAGATAACCATAATATATCTAAATATACCCCATTAGAGTGTGAATGATGCCTATAAATTTATTATCTATTTACATTACATTCCATAATGGCCTACTTCACTATAGTGTGCACCCCATGCATTGCATGTATTTCAATAATATTTTCCATTAGTGGCATTTTTTGGAACTTTTTCAACACCCTTGTTTCTTTTTATTTTAAATTATCAATTTTTATACTTAAACATGTCACTTGAAATCACATATATCAGTCTTAATGGTTAAATAATCTAAAGTAATCAACATATAATTTATCACTACTTCCATTTATTGCCTTTGTTGTTCCAACTTCACTATATTTTTATCATTTTCTAAAATTTATCTTTCCAATCCATATATATTTTGATATTTTTCTCTAAACAATTCATTTGTACATGCCATTAAATCATTAATATTCAATTTGAAGTCTAACAATTTATTTTACAATACATAATTTTTTTTTCATACACCTTCATATATATAACATAATTAGCCATATAATTTATACTTTTTCTCCATATCAATTTTTTTTTATCTCAACTTGTGTATTGTCTAGTTTGGATTCCACCCTTTTGACATGAATTTTGTTTTATTTTAGACAATTCTTGAGAGAAGAATTTTCTTCTCCCTATAACTCTAATTGTTCTTTTAATTTGAAAATATTTTATTCAAATTCAACTATTTTTTATTGCTTGTTTCCTATCATAACATATTTTATTTTGTTTAATGTGTTATTTTTAATTTAAAAATGAATTGCTAAAAACAAATAAACTATTTAAAATTTATTTAGATCCATAAAAATATACATATATAAATCTAAAATAATATAGTTTAGAGAATTGGAAATAAAATAAAAATAGTAAATTGACAAATTTATATGCAAACCTCCCTCAAATTAATTTTATGATGACTTTGCAAGTTGCCTATGATTAAGAACTACCTAAAAAGACATGCGAATTGTGTTGTAACTCAAAGCATGAAGTTAAAATTTGTAAGTAAAATGTCATTATAAAGGGACAAGGATTAATTGTGTAATTGTATATTGATTAAAATAATGTCATATTTGAGTTTATGAACAATTTAGGATTTGGGTGCATGCAAGTCTATGAGGGTTTATTGTCTAATTACGTGTCTCAATTTTCTATGTAGAAGACCCATAAAATACAAAACCTTAGACCTTAAATAATAAACACATTAGATATAATATAAAAAATGGGGGAATAAAGTTAGGTGGATATTATGGATACCCTTAGAAAACCCTTCATAATGTAGGTGATGCCCACATAGCCTAAAAGGACCTCAGGCAAATGTAGTTTTCCATAATCGAGTGAGTGCATGAATCTTAATTTTTTTTAATACGAATGCAACTAGATAGATTTATTTGAATGCTTAAAAATGAGTACCTTTAACCTAAAATAAAATGAATTTAGACTTGGACTATGATTGTGAGAATGAATTAAAATTGAAATTAGAAAGAATAGTGCTCTTTTTCTTAGTGTACAATAGAATTATCAAGTGATTACTAGATGTGTTTGGAGAAGCCTTGATGTGCTTATATAAAGGAATGTTTTTAGTATTTTAACTAACTAAACTTGATAAAATATTGGGATGGCTAAAATGTAACATATAAAATTTAAAAAGTTACCATTGGGGCATAGGGGATAAGGTTGTACTAGTGGATAAGGCCATAGTGTGACTTTGTCTAACCTGATATGGTCTTGTCCCAAAAGGACATAGATTAATGGAATTGTTATAATAGGAAATTTAAAAACATATGGATTTATTAATGATGTTATTAGTAGTTTAAAGATATTTTATAATATTATATGCTCCCAAAATGATTTTAGGTTATCAAAATGGTGATTTGGCCAAAGAAAGTAAGGATGACAAGTTTAAATAGTGTCAAACACATAATGATTAAATTTGAGTGTCTAAATATTCCCCCATCTTATTCTAGAGATGAAATGTAGTGAAATTACTAGAATAAATGATATGTAAACTAGAGTGTGTATACACACTTTATATTTTAATGCTAATCTTGATCATGCAAGATGCCTTAATGAAAATCTTGAAATAATGTCAATGAAAGGCATCATTGTCCATATTTTAAATTTGAGAATTTGAAACTTGAAATTTTAGTTTTGTAAAAAGAATAATGAAACTATACACCCAATAGAGTATGAAACTTGATTTCATTGTAACTTGAAACTAGATAAGTGATTTCCCCCTTATTGAGGCAATTGGATAAATGTTGAACCTATGGTGAATTGAGAGTGACCAAGTATAAGTTTGAAAAATTTCAAAATTCTTTGAATTGTAAATATTTTATGGTATAAATCTCATTTTACTATGTATAATACTCTATAAAATAATTTAAGGGGTCGACCCACCAAATATGGCTCACTAAAATATAAAAAGTGAAACCATATAAGTTAAGTGACACTAAAATATAATATGTCCCACTTGTAACATGAAGATGAATCACATTATTGCAAATGGATCTAGATTTTATTTAAAAATTTAAAAGATTGAAACTTTTGAAACTTTAAATTTCCATGTATAAACATGAATTTGAATGAATATCATGCCCCATAAATCTATACCAAATTGATATTGAATTCCAATTGAATTTGTAGCTATTTAAAACTTGTAACTTGTAATATTTTGAAACCTATAACTTGCAATTGTAATATTTTGAAACCTATAACTTGCAATTGTTTTTCACATTCACATGCATATGGATAATGCATATGTGAATATTTACTAAGGAAAAAGTTCACATACATGTCACATGCCCCCATAATCTAAAAATATTGAATCATATTACAAATTTAAAAACTAAATATTGTATAAATCTAAAAATTTATTGGTCACGAGACTTGAATTCTCAAGACAAGTCCATTGTAATGACCCCATTTTGAGACAATAAATGTAGGATTGAATTCACTAATATAAAATGATAACTATAAAATATGTGAAATATATAATCATGTAATAGAATATAAACATTTTAATTTAATGGCATCATATTATTGAATATATAAGTAAATTTTATATGAAACATCTGTTAGATAGATATATCATTGAAACACATAAGTAACATGTGCATGATATGTATCATGGAATAAGATTAAAATTATAAATAATGAAAGATATTAATCATGGAATCATAGTAATAATAAATTAACATACAATAAATGCCATACAACGTCACATAATTTTCATATAATGTCATACATAAGACCCAAAGGCCACAAACAAGGGACATTTGAATGTGACATAAACACATAAATCCAATTATCACACTCAAATGACTTGGTGATTCCACCCAAGAAAGAACATGTATATATTGCACATACAAGGCTAAGGTCCACACAATAATCAAGTAAGTCCTAACTTATCATGTAGTAAAGTAATAAAGAAGCATAGAGTAAATGATACTAGTTTACATAAACCATATATATCAATTTCATTATTAAAAAATAACATGTTCATGTAACACAATGTAAAGTATAAGTGATTAGCAAAAAATTTGTATGATATGTAACTCAACATAGTATGGATGTTGTGGATAGATACAACTCATTAAAATGTTCATGGATAATGAATATATTCCCTCAAATTTGTAAGGTTGTTGGGTAATAAGGGAAGCCCAACATCCAAATTTTTTTTGAAGGTATGTCTTGTATCACACTCACATACATCATGACAATAATAGTGTATTGAATATTGAAATATTATATCTACATAACATGAAATAAATAACATATGAAAATAATTAAGTTTGTAACATTTTGAAAATGTTTTTAGTTCTTGATTTTATTTTTTCAAAATATTTTTGATGTTTTTAGAGTTTTGATATATTTGAATGTTTTTAAATTTTTGAAAAAAAATTGTTTTTAATAATTTTTTCAATTTTTGTAAATTTGGAATTTAAAAATAAAAAACAATAAAGGTTTCTAAAAAATAATAAAATGGGAGGGATTTGAACAATCCTAAACAAGGATCTAAAATATTACATGGCAATAACTAAGGTAGATTATATTCCCCCAATATATGTGTAAATGACTCATAGAAATGTAATAAAAATTATTAATATAGATAAGAATGAAGATACTTCTAAATGGGTA